>PVKB01003175.1:0-218587 GCA_004027205.1 Ctenodactylus gundi | reverse complement strand
CCCCTACTGTAACATCGCTCCTCTGTCCTGTCCCTGGAGGTCCCTACTGCTCTCCTACTGTCGCCTTACTCCTCTGCCCTGTCCCTGGGGTTCTCAACTGCTCCCCTACTGTGCCTTTGCTGCTCTGCCCTGTCCTCGAAGGTCCCCTCTGTTCCCCTAACATCCCATTGCTTCTCTACCCTGTACCCAGGCGGTCTCTTTTTTGTAGAAAAATCTGGAACAATTATCAAATGAGGCTTCATAAGAACTTAAAAAGTTGGAAACCCACGGGTCTTGTATCCTTTTTGAAATAAGGTAAAATATTTACTACTAATCACTCATTCATGTCATTATCTACCCAACCAACTTGTCAACCACTGCCCATCTTCACAGGACACCTTCCACACAATGTTCTCATTCTGTAAGTCCAGAGTTAGTAATACTGGTCACATTCCATACCACTGTCCTCCTGAGTCAATGAAAATTGTAGGCCTATGTTAGGGAAATACCTATGAATGCTGCCATACAGTCTCCTTAATTTCTCTGTTGACACTATTAGAAATACACACAAAATCTATGGAAGATAGAATTTCTATTTCCACAACATGTTATCTAAGCAACAATCTCTCTCTCTCTCTCTCTCTCTCTCTCTCTCTCTCTCTCTCTTGCTCTCTCTCTCTCTCTCGCTCTCTCTCTCTCTCTCTCTCTCGCTCTCTCTGACACTGTAGTCCAGGCTGATCTCTAACTCCCTATGTAGCCCAGGCTGGTCTCAACTCATGGGAATCCTTCTGCTTCGGCCTCCAGAGTGCTGTGATTACAGGTATATACCACTGTACCACTGGCGAATTGAACCCAGGGCCTTGTGCTTGCTACACACCTGCTTTAATTGCTGTGCTATTCCAATAGCCCCCAAAATTTCTTTTTAAAATAAAACAAAACAAAAACACACATAAATGAACCAGAACAAAGAGCCCAGAAACTGACCTACATGTATACAGTCAGATGATCCTAACAAAGAAGTATAGACAATAAAATGGGGAAAAAAAGGTTTTTTTCAACAAGCAGTTTTGATCCAGGCCTGGTGGCACAGGTCTGTAATCCTAGCACTTTGGGAGGCCGAGGAATTGGAATCACAAGTTCAAGTCTAAGTTGAGGAACCTAACATTTAATGAAACCCTGTCTCAAAAAACAAAAAGAGGCTAAGGATGTTACTCAGAGTGAAGGCCTTACGTTCAATCCCTAGTATTATAAAAACAAACAAATGGTTTTGGAATTACTAATGTATAAAAAAATTCAATAGACACAAACTTTATATCTTCTACCAAAATTAATTCAAAATAAATCACATGGGGCTATAGGAATAGCACAGTGGTCAGAGAGCTTGCCTAGCATTTGCAAGGCCCTGGATTTGGTTTCCCAGCAGTACATAACCTGGGCATAGTGGCATATGTTTGTAATCCCAGCATCTGGAGGTTGGGGCTTGAGTTCTAGGCCAGCTTGGGCTACATGGTGAGTTCAGGACCAGCCTGGAGTATAGTGGGAATCCCTGTCTCAAACAAAGAAAGCAATCAAAATGAATCATATACTAAATGTACAATGCAAAACTATAAAATTCTACAAGATTAACATAGAAGTAAATCTAGGTGACCTTGAGTTAGTTAGTTTCTTTCTTTCTTCTTTTTTGTGGTACCAGGGATTGAACCCAGGGTCTTCATAGTGAGCTACATCCCCACCCAGACTGGTCTTTCTTTCTGTCCATTTGTCTTTTTCTCCCCCCTCATTTTATTGATATGTATAAGCGCAAAAGTTAAGGTTTACAACGAAGTTGAGCATTTTGTGCACATATGTATCTTGTCAAGGTGACAAGGATTTTCCCACTCTCCTTTTGTCCCTCCTCCTACCCCCCTGGTTCACTCTGTCCCCGCCCTACCCTCCTGGTTCACTTTGTTTTTCATTTTAAGTTCCATAAGATAGTTGTGATCTAGGCTTCTCATATCAGAGAGACCATTCGATGTTTCACTTTCTGCTTCTGACTCACTTCACTAAGCATGATGTTCTCAAGTTTCTTTCATTTGCCTGCAAAAGCCTCCACGCTGTTGGACTTTATAGATGCATAGTATTCCATTGTGTATAAATACCACAGTTTGTGTATCCATTGGTCTGTTGATGCATATTTTGGTGTCTTCCATATTTTAGCTATTGTTAGTTGTGCTGCTATGAACATGGGTATACATCTATCTCTGTTGTGTGTTGTTTTGGCCTCTTTTGGAAATATTCCCAGGAGGGGTGTCGCTGGATCAAAGGGGATATTTATTTCCATTCTTTTGAGAGCTCTCCATACTGCTTTCCTGAGTGGTTGTACGAATTTACATTCCCACCAGCAATGCAGGAGGGTTCCTTTCTCCCCACAGCCTCGCCAGCACTGATTATTAGTTGACTTGTTGATATAGGCTGTTCTCTCTGGAGTGAGATGGTATCTTAGCATTGTTTTGATGTGCATTTCTCTTATGGCTAGGGATGTTGAACATCTTTTCATGTATTGACTGGCATCTAAAAGACATACAGGCAGGCAAAGACTTCCCTGACAAGACACCAAAAACAAAAGAAATTATTCCCATTATTAACAAGTGGGATCTTGCCAAATTAAAAAGTTTCTGCACAGCAAAGGAAACTATCAACATTGTAAAGAGAGAACCAACAGACTGTCCATCTGTCTTTGAGACAAGGTCTCACTGTGTAGTCTAGGCTGGTCCTGAACTCATCATGTAGTTCAGGACAGCCTAGAACACACAGCAATTCCTGCTTCAGCCTCCCAAATGCTGGGATTACAGATGTGCATCACCATGCCTGGATTACATTATTTTTACTTGAGACAAGGTCTTACTAAGTTGTTAGTTACCCAGGCAAGTTATTTGGGATTTTTCTCCCTCAGCCTTCCAGACTGTTGAGACTACAAATGTGAACCATCACATAAAAGGTATAATCTATGAAAGAAATAATTGATAAGCTGAACTTTACTAACATTAAAAGCTTCAGCTATGCAAATGACATTGTCAAAAAAGAGTAGATTAAAACAAAATATTTACAAAAGACATATCTAAAAAGGACTGTTGACCAAAATACAATAGGGATACACAGCAAAAGAAAATCCATGTTAGAGACACATTGGCAGTGTACAAAAGTAAACAATGCTCTTACTTAAAATCCAGCAACCTTGTTATTTAACCAAATAAACTGAAAATTTATACCCATAAAATATATACATGGATATTTATAGCAGCTCCAGTCATAACTGTCAATATGCTGTTTCTTAAGATGAATAAATTGTTGTACATCTAAACAATAGAATACTATTCAGCACTTAACAGAAATGAGCTATCAAGCCATGAAAACACATTGAAGAACTTTAAATGCTATTACTGACTGAAAATCCCAATGTGAAAAGACTATATAGTATAAGGGGTGCCAATTAGATGACATTCTGGAAAAGACAAAACTGTGGAGAGAATAGAAAAATCTCTGGTTTCCAGTGGCAAGAGAGATGAGCACAGAGGATATTTAGAGCAGTGAAACTCTCTGCAAGACACTGAAATAGGGGCTGTACGTCATCATACACTTGTCAAAATCCACAGAACTGGGCTGGGGTATAGCACAGTGGTACAATATGGGGCTAGCAGGTGGGAGGTCCTGGGTTCAGTGCCTAGCCTGCAAAAGCTAAAAGCAACAACAATAAAAATTTCCCTATTTTCCCTATTTTCAAACTTCTTAGTCACTATGGAGCTCATTTGGATCAACTTTTCTTGTTTTTCTTCTTTTCTTCTTTTTTTTCTTTCTTTCTTTCTTTCTTTCTTTGCTTTTTTTTTGTACAGAAAATAGAGAATTGAGATCAGGACCTTTACACTAAGCTACATCACTAGCTCATTTTTCTATTTCTGATTTTGAGACAGGGTGTCACCAAGTCACACAATTGCCCAGGCTGACACTGAATTTGTGATCCTCCTGCCTCAGCTTCCCAGAGTGCAGGGATTATAGGCCTATGCCACCAGGCCCAGCTTGGTCAACTTTTCTAAACACCACACACAAGAAGGTAGGTATATTCTGAATCAAACAGTTTGTAAGGCACTTACAGTTTTGGACTTTCTCAGCTTTATGAACCTATAGATTCTCCAATATGAGAAAAATCAAGGAAATTTAATACTACAAATGCCAATTATTTGTTAATACTTGAAAAATATTTGATATAAAGTAATATTCACTTAATTGGTAGAAGAGCAACCTGAATTATTAAGTGTTTGTTTTTCAAGGGTCACTGAGAGCCACTATCAAAATTAAGAACTGACAATGAAGCCTTCATTTCTACTGTGATGATTTTTCTTTTCTTTCTTTTGAGGCAGGATCTTACTTTGTAATGCAGGCTGGTCTTGAACTCACTCGGTAGCACAGGCTGGCCTTGAACTCCCAGCAATCCTTCTGTCTCAGCCTTCTGAGTGCTGAGATTACAGGTGTGTGCCACCATAGCCCAGGTTATACAGGACTGGAAAAAGGAATCCAGAGACTCATGTTTGCCAGACAGCACTCTAACCACTGAACCAAGCCACCAGTCCTGCCATTGCTTTTCAAGTCCAATCTCATACCAAGATTTCAGACTCTGTGTAAGATCAACAAGGCCAGATGGAGCAGCCCATAACTGACAGATTTTTTTACTGGTTGCCTCTCTTCTGGAGTTTCTAGAATGCTCCAGGAATGGGATGAAGAGAGTTATGTCAGTCCCCATCTGTGCTTTCTTACAGAAGTGGCAGATGGTGAGCTCTGAAATTCTGCAAGTTTTAAACTTTGTTTAAAAACTGTGGGTTAAACCAGACCTGGTGGCACAGGCCTATAACCCCAGCATTCTGAGAGGTTGAGGCAAGAATATCACAAGTTTGAACCAAGCTTGGGCAATACAGGGACTTAGCAAGACTCTGTTTCCGAATCAAAAATAAAAATGGGCTGGGGATGTAGCACAGTGTGAAGGCCACTCCCCAGTACCACAAAAACAAAACAAAACAGAACAAAACAAACAAAAAGCATACAGGTTAAACTGAGGATGGTAGTTTACCCCTATAATTTCTGTACTCTGAGAGGCTGAGGGAGGAGGATGGCAAGTTTGAGCCCGCACCACCTCAGGTAACTTAACAACTCAGGGAGACCCTGTCTCAATATCAAAAATAAAACATAAGTCAGGGATGTAGCTCTGTGTGAAGGCTAGGTTCAATCCCCAGTATCACTAACTAACTAACTAACTAACTAAGTAACTAACTGTGGGTTAGATTGGCAAGGCAGGAATGGAGGATGGCGTGCATTAGAAAGCACGTCCTTCCACAGAAGCATACCAGAACTGATATGGCAGCCAGAGGCTGAATGTATTAAAAGCCCCACAGGAGATTTTCAAAAGCTCCCACGTGTGGAGGTTAGTAACCATCATCTTGCTTTAACCTACTCTAGTGAGGATCACTATTTTAGAGGAACCCCTGAGGTTCTTCTAGCAATAAAACTTTGACCTAAAATTTCCTAGTTCTGAAAAAAATTATATTTATTCTTTTTGTTGTCAGTTTTGTATATATGTTTGAAAAAGAAAGGGCTGGAAGAATAGAACAGCAGTTAAAACAACTGCCCGGACTACAGAGTGAGACCCTGTCTCAAAAAAAACCCAAACAAGCAAACAAACAAAAAACAAAGAAGAAAGGAAATATAATAAAAACATAAAAATTAGAAAGTCAACTATGTTTCTCAAGCTCTACAGCTGATCAATTTGCATCCACTGGGTCTTTATTCATAGACATTTTACTTATTTGCTTGTTTGTTGAGACAGAGTCTCACTCTGTAGTCCAGGTGGGTCTCTAATGCACTATAAAGTCCAGGCTGGCATTGAACACATGCGAATCCTCCTGCCTCAGCCTCCTAAATGCTGCAGGTATGCACCACCCTGTCTCAAAAAAAAAAAATTGACTGCTGGGTTATAGGCCTGTGCCTCTGGGCCTGGCTCTGCATTTTTTCTTTTCTCTTTTCTTTCTTTTTTTTTTTTTTTTGAGAAAGAGTCTCACTCTGCAGTCCAAGGTAGTCCTGAATTCACTATATAACCCAGACTGGCCTCAAACTCACAGAAATTTTCCTGTCTCAGTCTCCCAAGTGCTGGGATTACAGGTGTGTGCCACCACACCCATCTTACATGGTGCTGGGAAAATCAAACTCAAGGCCTTGTGCTTGCTAGGCAAGTGCTCTAACTACTATGCCATTCCTCTAGCCTTCTGTACTGTTCCATAATGAACTATACATAGGTAACACATAGACAGAGAAAGTACATTTTAAAAAATAAAATATAATAAATTCACCAGATTGATCATAACTACTCTGAAGTTAACTCCATGAGGGAAAATAGACTATGAATACTTATTGAATCAGTTAATTCTAAAATACTCTCTAACAGGGCCTGGAGGAATGACTGAGCAGTTAAAGTGCTGAGCTACATCAAGCGCTAAGTACCTGAGTTCAATTCCCCAGTACCACATAAGCCAGGGGTGGTAGTGCACACCTGTAATCCCAGCACTTGGGAGGCTGAGACAGGAGGATTGCAGTGAATCCAAGGCCAGCCTGGGCTTCATAGTGAGTTCAGGACCAGCCTGAGCTAGACCCTCTCTCAAAAACAAAAAACAAACAAACAAAAAAAAAAAACTCTCAAGCAATGTGATTATGATGGAGGCAAGCACCGCACTTGGGTTTTCAAGATCTGGGTTCAAGCCCCAGCTCTACTCTCTGGCTTGCTGCTCACTGGTCACAATGGCCCAGTCCTTCTAAGGCCACAGAAGCCCAGTCAGGCCCAGGGGTTGGTGGTCCATGCATTAAAGGACCCATGGTCTTCTACAACATCATTTAGAATTTGCTTCCAGAGGGGACAGAGAAGAGTTACTAACATAATACTTGTACTGTTAGAAGTCTTGAACTTACATTTTCTCCAAATTTAACTCCTCTTCCCAGACACGAAGTTTTAATAGTCACTTTAATTACATAAATTAGAAAGGAAAAAGGTTTAATGCTATTAGATTGTTTCATTAACCAAAACCATGATACCTAACAAGGCACAGGTATAGGACGATGTGGTTGTCAACCTGCTGGTCTGGGCCACAGTGAGTAGGAGGAAGTATCTTAGGCTAGATCTAAAATACCTAATATGCAATATAGCTAATACAGTTGAGTTACAAAAAAGTCACAAAAAAACTTATAATGCTTTTTAAAAGTTTATAAATTTGTGTTGAGCCACATTCAAAACCATCCTGGGCTATACAATGCTTGCAAGGGGTGGGTTAAACAAGACTGCATGACAACAGTAAACTGAGACCATAATTCAAAATCAAAACAAAAAAACACAAAGTCAAAACTTACAATTACCAAAGAAGCCACTTATAAATACATGCATCAAGCAAGAACTTTCTCTATTTTTTTTTTTTTTTGAGACACAGTCTTGCTATATAGCCCAGGCCAGCCTCAAAACATACAGCAATCATCCTGCCTCAGTATTCCAAATGCTGGGATTATAGATATGTGACATCACGTCCAGCTTTCAAACAAAAAATTAATAGATGTAGGGTAAAAGTACGGGGGGGGGGGGTGATATACTGATGTTCACCTAACAAACTGCAAAGTCAGAGGAATCCAGGATGTGGTTAATGAGTCAGGATGGCTCACAGAAAGGGGGGGCAGGCATGGGCTTTCTTATGGGCTAGGTGAGTTTCTCTTAGAACAAAGCCAGCTCCCAACCAGGGACTTCAAGAAGGGAAACTGGAAATTTCTGTAACCTATTTTTCATTTGAGATGTGATTTGAAATAAATATTAAATAAAGGTGCTAGAGGAATAGCCCAGCAGTTAAAGGGCTTCCCTAACAAATGCTAAGTACCTGAGTTCAATTCCCCAGCATCACATAAGCCAAGCATGGTGGTGCATGCCTATAATCTTAGCCTTCAGGAGGCTGAGGCATGAGGATTGCTGTGAGTTCCAGGTCAGCCTGGGATACACAGTAAGTGCAGAACCAACCTGGACGACAGAGTGAGACCCTGTCTCAAAAGAAGAAGAGGAGGAGGAGGAGGAGATGGACGAGGAGGAGGAGGAGGAGGAGGAGGACGAGGACGAGGAGGAGGAGGAGGAGGAGGAGAAGCAAGAAGAAAAACAAACAAAAACTATACTCTCAACTTAGAAAAAAAAAAACTCTTTGGGGCTGGGGGAATGGCACAGTGGTTAAAATGCTTGATTAGCAAGCACAAGGTCCTGGGTTTGATTCCCCAGCACCACATAAAGCTGGGTGTGGTGGCACATGCCTATGCCTGTAATCATAGTACTCAGAAGGCTGAGACAAGAGGACTGCTGTGAGCCCAAAGCTAGCCTGAACTGTATACTATGAGTTAAGGACCAGCCAGGGTTACAGAGAGAGAGATCCTGCCTCAAACAAACAAACAGACAAACAAAAAACCCAGTATGATTATATTTTAAAAATATAAACTGTTCAAATTGATATTCAACTATAAAAGCAAATTAATTATGCCAGCTAAATCCATTAATAGTACAACCTAAGAAACACTACTCTATCCATGAACACCTCCTTGATAATGCTTTTGTTTTTCCTTTTTTTTTTTTTTTTTTTTGAGTTACTGGGGATTGAGCCCAGGGCCTTCATACTGAGCTACATCCTCAGCCCATTTTTGATTTTTGACTAGAGACAGGATCTTGCTGAGCTGCTAAATTGTCCAGGCTGGGTCTTACAATCCACCTGCTTCAGCTTCCCAAGCTGCTCCTTGGTAGCTCTAATAGGGCTCTCCAGAGTGATTCAAAATCTTTTTTTTTTTCCAAATGACAAAAGAAAAAGAAAATTAGGATGCTGAGAAAGTCTACCAAGAAATGGGCTTCAAATTAACACCTTCCCCCAGTAAAATTCCTTTTTCCTGTAAGAAGAAGCTAATTTTAATATAGCAAGAATAAAATCAGACTTGAATCCTCAAAACCAAAAGTTCACTTCCAGAAGGTTCCCTACTCAAAGGTATGAGCAAACTGGTTTTAGGTTAGATTTCATAATATCTGCACAGACTATCTGATTCTTGCTGGACTGCAAGTGTCACGGAGATGAAGCCACATCTTCCTTGTCCATTTGTATATGATCAGCCTCTTAGCTCAACATCTGGCATATGGCATGTTTGCAATAAACAATGTTTGAATAAATTTTAAAATTATAAATATATTTTAAAATACATACTTAGAAGTGACTGAGTGCTACATGATATAGGTGGAACAATGGATTCTGGGCTAACATGTAGCTAGCTATTTAAATAAGATGCAGTCCTAAGTAATCAGGAGGTTACTAGGGTCTTTCTACTAACTATAGGAGTAAGAAAAAGGGCTGAGCTTCGGGGAGTGAGGACCCAGGAATCTAGGTGTGCTTCGGATGCAAAACACAGCGATGGAGGTTTTGAAACTAGGTAGGAAAGGTCCTGATAGTGAAGTGTGGAAGTAGGGGACTTTGTCTTCTACACTGGAGAAAATGCTCATTAACAATCTAACCTGGTCATCCTTGTTCTCCAAGGTACAGTACCCATTTTTGGTTTTCATAAGGGTATGGAAGAGAAGCAGCAGGTTATTTTCCTTTTTCCTCCACTCACATTTGGCGCAAGTCTATGTCTCACCTGAACAGCTCCTCCCAGCATGACGGCCACCAGCCCCATGGACATGCTCAGGGTCTGCGACCCCACGGTGCTCTCTGCCTTACCAGCCAGGCCCACACATGCCCTCTGTAGTGTGGCTGCTATAAAGTCCACTACCTGCCAAAAAATGGAAATCAGAATCAGTGAGGAGTTAAGGAGAAGAAAAGACTCAATATTCTCCAAACTTCTATGTCTACACACTCATCTTCTTCTTCAACATTATGAGGGCAAGAAATATCAAGAACAACTGTTACTGTGCTGGTTTTTTGTTTACATTTACCAGTTTAGGGTTAGAATGGCAAAAATCCAGAACAGTGACAATGCCAAATGACAAGGAGGACACGGAGCGACAGGAACTCTCGTTCATCACTGCTGGTCGCGCAAAAATGGTACAGCCACTTTGGGAAACAGCTTGGAAGTGTCTTACAAAAGTAAAAGACTAACAAGCGAAACATCAGCTACTCGGGAAGTAGAGGCAACCTGGGCTACTCAGCGAGACTCTGTCTCTTAAGCAAAAATCAGTTACTTACACAGCCTACAATTCTGGCTACTCAGGAAGCTAAGGGTAAGAAGGTCCATAAGTCTGAGGCCACCTTGGGCACCTTAGTGAGATAGTGCTTCAAAGGCAGCAGTGTTTGTCTAGCATGAGCAAGGCCTTGGGCTCAATCCTCAATACTGGAAAAATAAGACGACGACAAGAACAACAAAACCACAAAATACACTTTTTTTTTGAGACAAGGTCTCACTCTGTAGCCTAGTCTGGTCCTGAACTCACTGTGTAGACTAGGCTGGCCTTGGCGTAGGGACAATCCTCCTGCCTCAGCTTCCCAAGTGCTGGGATTATAGGTGTGTGCCACCATACCCAGCTTTATGTGGTACTGGGGAATGGAACTCAGGACCTTGCACAACAAGGCAAGCACTTTAACCGCTGTGCCATTTCTTAAGCCCACAAAATATACTCTTACCATATGATCTAGCCACTGTACTTGGTATTTACCCAAAGGAAATGAAAACTTAAGCCCACACAAAACCGGCACATGGCTTGTTGTAAAGACCTAAACTTGGAAATAACCCACATGTCTTCCATAGGTGAACAGATAAGTAACCTGAGGCAACGGAAGATTACTCAACACTAAAAAATGAGCTATGAAGCTATTAAAAGACACAAAGGAAACAGAAATGCACATTACATGTGAAAAGGGTACACACTGTATGATTCTGGTTTTATGACATTTTGGAAAGGTACAACCACAGTCAATAAAAAGACAGGGACTACAAGGGAAGGAGACAGAGGCCCAGGAGGAGCACAGAGGGTTTCTAGAAGAGCACACCATCCCAAAGGGCTACAGCACTAGACAAATGCTGCTGCCCACTTGTCCAAATTCACAGGCTGCGCAACACCCAGAGTGAACCCTAAAGTAAACTGTGGATTTTGGGGGATGTGCTAATGTAGATCCATCCACTGCCACAAAGCAGAGCAGGGATGTGGCCCAGGCAGAGCGGTGACTAGCGTGTGGAAGGCCCTGGCTCCATCCCCAGCATCGAGAAACAACAGACACTTGTAAGTACGGTGTCACTCTAGTGTGGGAGCGGTGGTCATGGGGGAGGCTACGGATGGAGGAAACCATGGAGTATGGGCACAGGGGATATAACAGAAACCTCTCTCTCTTTTTTTCTTTTCTTTTCCTAATTTTTGTTTCTCTTCTTTGAAACAGGATCTCTTTCTGTAGTCCAGGTTAGTCCTGAACTCACTATGTAGTCTAGGCTAGTCCCGAACTTGTGGCAATCCTCCCTCCTCAGCCTGCTGAATGCTGAATCACAGGCATATGCTACCACACCCAGTTTATATGGAGAGTTGAACCCAGGGCCTTGTGCTTGTGAAGCAAGCCCTTTAACTCCTGAGTTACACCTCTAGCCCCTCTATCTTCTATTCTTTTGTGTATATGTGTGTACATGTGAATTTAAAACTGCCTTGGTTGGGTATGGAGGCATACACCTATAATTTCAGCACTATGGGAGGCTGAAGCAGGAGGACCAGAAGTTCACATCCAGCCTGCACAATCTAATGACTTAGTGAGGCCCTGACTCAAAATAAAAAATAAAAAGGAGGAAGAGATGTAGCTCAGTGCAGAGGTCCTAGGTTCGACCTCCAGTACCAAAAACGAAAACTGCCCTAAAAATATACAAAAAAACAAAGCAAAGCAAAACAACCAGGCCCAATGGCATAGGCCTATAATCACAGCACTCTGAGAGGCTTAGGTAAGAGTAGTAAAAGCCGAGGTTCAGCCTGGGCTGGCTGGCTGGCTGGCTGGCTGGCTTGCTTGATTACTTGACTGTTTGACTGATTTATGAGATAGGGTCTCGCTCTGTAGTCTAGGCCAGTCCTGAACTTACTATGTAGCCCAGGCTGGCCTCAAACACACAGCAATCCTCCTGCCTCAATTTCCTGAGTGCTGGGATTACAGGCCTGCACTACCTCACTTGGTTATTGTGGTGCTGGGAATCAATTCCAGGGCCTTGTGCCTGCTAGGCAAGCACTCTCACTGGTGAGCTTTGCCCCCAGACTGCAGCCTGGGCAATTTATTGAATTAGTGAACCTCTGTCTCAAAATCAAAAATAAAAATGGGCTGGATATGTAGCTCAGTATGAAGGCCCTGGGCTTAATCTGTAGGACCACAAAAATAAAATATTTAAGGAACTCCACTTATAATAAATGCTTTCTGACCACCTCAGAGGGTCTCATAAGATTTTCACCTCAGGGATTTTTCTGCCCCCCAATTTTTTTCAAAGAAGATGGTTTTACTTGGAAGAACATGGGCGTAAAAGCCTCTCTCGTTACATTGTGACTGTATAATTTCAATAAGCAAAGAATGGTGGAGATGTTCAATTTTTTTCCTAGAATCCAATGCTTTTGAATAATCTGTATGAGCAATCTACAGTCATTTTTTAAATGTCAAGTATTCTTAAAGGCTTAAGATTGTCTACATAAAATATTTTATATAGCGTTTGGCTACCAACTAAGCTTTCAGTGTAATTAATTTGGTCAGCATCATTTTAAATGAGCTTGGCGTAATCACCTTAAGCAGAAACACCTCTGAATAAACGACAGCAGCCATACATGCACACACACATACGCACGTGCACATACACATGCATAGTTAGGATTAATGGCTCAAAAGAGAAATATCATTTGGAAAATGGTAAGGCTGAGATAGGTCATAATAAGCCTTTAAATACTATAAGTGCTTACATGTTTAATTCTCTGGACAAATCACATGCTGTGCTAGAATCTTTACTGCAGTCTTAAAGTCAGGAGAGTGGCCTGTTAACACTTGTATTTTAGAGCAAGGCAGGAAATTGAAACAATTATCTCAAAGTTCTGTTTATTGAAAGGAACAATGTTATGACAATTTTCACTACTCTCTCCAGCCCTAAGACTTTTTGATAACAAATTAAGGATGCCAGCTCTTTCTAGATAAACTGCTATTTATACAAACTTAGGACACATTACTTTGCCTCCAAAACCTCTTCTAAAGCACTACATGGGGTTGGAGGAACAGCATAGTGGTTAGAGCAACTGTCTAGCAAGTGCAAGGCTCTGTATTTGATGCCCCAGCCCGACATGAGTGGGGCATGGTGACACACATTTGTAATTCTAGCACTCAGGAGGCTGAGGCAGGATCTCTATGAGATGGAGCCCAGCCTGGGCTAGAGTGAGTTCAGGAACAGCCTGGACTACAGAGTAAGACCCTGTCTAAATAAATAAAAACAGAACAAAAACGAAATCAAGCATTACTTGTTTCTATGTAGCTACTGGGTCTGCACATGTATTGTTAAATTACTATATCTATCTAGCTTTTCATTTTCTTCTAAGTACCTCTTCACAAAATTATTGATTGGTTAATTGATTTGTGACACCGTATTGCCCCAGCAGTCCAGGCTGGGATCATGGCATATGCCACCATACCTGACTTATGCAGTGCTGGGGAAGCAAACTCAGGGCCTTGACTTTCTAGACAAGTGCTGCAAAATCTGCTCTGTTCCCCCAGCTCTTACTGTCTTTTTTTTTTTTTTTTTTTTTTTTTTTGAGACAGGATCTTCACACTGAGCTACATTCCAAGCCCTTTTTAATTTTGAGACAGACTTTGCTAAACTGCCAGGATGGGCTTGAATTTGCACTCTTCCTGCCTCAGCCTCCCAGTGTTAAGAGTACAGGTGTGCACCACCACACCCAGCTACATAGCCTATTTATAATAAGGCAAATCTCCATGTTTGTGTGCATATAAACAAAACAAAATATAAAACTGGAAGCTGTTAATTTAGAAATGATGGCCAGCTATTACATACTGCCGTCTGTGGAATACTTTTCCCCTAGATTTCCTTCTTATAATACCAAAAACATCCTTCCTACTTGAACAGCAACTGTTCCCTTATTACCCATTTCCTGTGAATCTGGTAGGTATGTGACTGAGCCTATTCCTAAAATTTATGGGACGGGATGTAGCTCGGGTTAAAATGCTTCTAGCAAGCACAAGGTCCTGGGTTTAATTCCCCAGCCCTACACAGACTGAGTGTGGTGGAACACGCCTGGATTGTTGTGAGCTCAAGGCCAGCCTGTACTATAGAGTGAGACCCTGTCTCAAAAACAAACAAACAAAAAAAAATATGCATGTTGTCAGGAGAAAGGAGAGAGACTTTTAGTTTATTTAGGACTTTTAACAAAGGTACACATTTTTTTTTTTTAATACAGGGTTTCATTCGGTAGTCCAAACTGGTCCTGGACTTAATACGTAGCCCAGGCTGGCTGCAAACACACAGCAATCCTTCTGTTTCAGCCTCCTGAATGCTGGGATTTTAGATGTATGCCACCACACCCAGCTGATTTTTATGTGGTACTGGGGATCAAACCCAGGGCCTTGTGCACATTAGGCAAGCGCTCTAACAACTGAGCTATGGTCCCAGCCCAAAGGTAAACAATTTTAAAAGCCAAATGTTCCTGAAAGTTTATGATAAAAAACAGTCATGTCCTACCTCATCTCTCCCCACCTAATTCTGGCTCAATAAAGGCAACCACTTTTAACTATCTAGCTGTTTAATAATAACATTAAGTATTTACTATTTTCCAGGCCCCATTCTGAACACATTACAGGTATTAACTCATTTAATCCTCTTAACAATCCTGCAGGGATGCATAAACTTGCTGCCAAAATGCTGACGGCTAAGAAGTGGGGCTGGGAGCCTCACTGCTGGGCACGCACACTTCAGGGTCAGCCTCCTGATTTTTAGTCTGCAGTCCCCATCCAAGTGCTGAGTCCTTTGGGACTCAATATTTCTCAAGAATAAACTTGGAGTTTTTCACTGGGAAGGGATGATGGCTATAGGAATGTCATGGAAGGATCACAGGGTCTCCTGAATTCTGCACAGCCCTTCAATCCATGTTTGGCTCCACATCCAGCCTCATCTCTAAGGCTTATCTGGTGCCTCCAGCCCTCCCCGGGTTCTGCAGGAACAGAGTGCTCCTCTTTCTCCTTTTCTTTTTCTTAAAAAAAAAAAAAAATTCTACAAGCAGCTTTAGTAAGGGACAGTGGCTTGTCTCGTGACTTCTTCCATGCATGTAGCTTCCAATTTGTCAAGGTGCTTGATCAGCTGCTATTTTTCCAGTTTGCACATCCTGCTCTTCTCTTTTATTTTCTGTTTCTTCTTTCCTGCTCTTCCATTCCCTACGGTTTCAGGGGGTGGGCAGACTCCCCACTATCTGTGTAAACATCTTTAACCGAAAGCCCCTACTTTACATATTAAGCACTTTGTCTAAATGGCATTACAAAGAACAGGTATTACTAATGTTAAAGAAAAAAAAACATTATATAGAGCCACTTCTACTCCCATAGCAATCCAGTTACAACAAAGAGTAAAAGGTGGCAGTTTTCTGAAAGGACGGAAAAAAGAGATTCTTGCTCCCTCCATCGTGTTGACTCTGGCCTCCTTGCAGGTCCCGCCGTGAGGGGCACCTGGGTGTGTGCCCTCTACCTAGAATGCTCTCCAGGCATCTCAATGGCTCCCCTGCTTTGAAGTCATGTCTCAATCAAAAGTCATTCTCTCAGCGTGGCTTCCCATAACCTTCTATTCAGCAACACTCTTCTTTGGGATTCCCCCCTCCCAGTACTGGAGACCAAGCCCAGAGTTCTCACACTGAGTTACATCTTCAGCTCCCTCCCATTCATTTATTTTTATTTTTTTCTTTTTTGGGGGGGTTGGGGGCTTCCCACATCAGCTTCCCTGAGTTATAGGCACCTGCCACTAGGCTCAGCAAACACATACTTCTCACATACTTCTTGATCATCCCTTTTTTCTTTTTTTTGAGACAGTGTCTTGCTCTGTAGCCCAGGCAGGCCTCGAACTCAGCAATGCTCCTGCTTCAGCCTCCCAAATACTGGGATTACAGACATGTGTGCCACCACACTTGGCCTGACCATCCCTTTCGACCATTCTTCTTCCTTTTCCCACTTTTCTCTCTAGGAATTATCACCATCCGACACATCTGGTGTTTCTGCTTTCTTGTTGTCTCTCTCCCCTTGTGACTGTCATGCCAAGAGAGCAGAGATATGTGTCTGTGTTGCTCAGTGCTGTGTCCTTGGTACCTAGAAGAGTATGTGTCACTAGGCCAGCCCTTAATATGTCACTGTAAACAGCCTGGAGTTGATCTGGGGTCCTGTCCAGTACACAGACCACTATGTGCCTCACTCCTCTCTGCACTGTCATACACAGATTGCTCCCTATCCCAATAACTACTGAAAACATAATCTTTTATTCATAAATATTTCAGCATGCACTTCTAACAGATAAGATCTGGGTTTTTTTCATACAGTTGTTATATCCAAAAAGAATTCCTTAGTATAATCTAACAAGTACCATCACTTGACTGTTACAAAAATGCCTCATAAGACTTTTTTTTAAAATCAAGAACTAGCTCCTTTTAAAATGCCATTTACTTGATGAAAATATCTGAGCCACCGATGATACAGAATTTCACACATTCTGGATTTGTTTGAAGGTTGTCTTACATTAAAGACTGCTTAACTCTAACTCTACCCTCTTTTTCACTCATTAGATTCCACTGAGTTACATTCCCAGCCTTTTTTTTTTTTTTTTTTTTGAGACAGTGTCTTATTAAGTTGCTCAGGCTAGCTTTGCACTTGGAGTCTTCTTGCCTCAGTCTCCTTAGTAGCTAGAATTACAGGTATGTACCACTGAGCCCAACTCAAGTGCTTTTGCTTGTTTTGTTTTAGTTTTTTTTTAATAAGAACCCTTCCTGAATAATGGTGCTTCACATTTCCTACTGGTATCTGGAGCAACCTGGGATGCTCTAAGAATAGGGTGGAGAGAGGAATGGAAATATGGGTAAATGTGTGATAAGCAAGCTTCATAGAATACTAATGGCATTATCTAGGTAGACAGTAGGCATATAAATATTTAAACAAGTCTTTCAATAAATAAATAAATATGTACAAGTAATACATTCTGCTGGGCCCAGTGGCAAGGCAGGTAATCCAAGGGCTCTGGAAGGCTAAGGCAGGAGGACTGTCAGCCTATGCAAGGTAGCAAGACTGTCTCAAAAATACACAAAACCTGGGAAATGTAGCTCACTGTGAAGCCCTGAGGCTTGATTCCAGGTACCCCCCAAAAAAGAAAAGGAACATATTTTAGGCAAAAATGTAGTGATTTAAAAAGTCTTTCAAATTTGAAAAGTTTCATGATGTGCTGGGGAAAGTCAATCAGTTGCTTTGGGTATATCAGGCCTAGTACATTCATTATAAAGTACCTCATCAATAGTCTAATAGTTTTGGCAGACTTTGATGACAACTGGCTAGATCCATTATTTCATCAGAGTTGCAAAATGGCACATGCCTGTAATCCCAGCAGTCAAGGGGCTGAAGTAGGAGCAGTGCCCTCAGTCTGAGGGGAGCCTGGCATAGAGACATTAGGACCAGCCCAGACTACAGAGGGAGATGCTGTATCAAAAAAAAAAAAAAAGTTGAAAAATATAATTTTCTTTCTCTTTTTTGAGGCAGGGTCATGCCCTGTAGTCCAGACTGGGCCTGAACTCATTATGGAGCCAGGCTGGCCTCAAACTCAGCAATTCTCCTGCCTCAACCTCCTGAATGCTGTGATTATAGTTGTGTACTACTATGCCCAGCTTATGCGGTGCTGGGGAACTGAACTAAGGACCTTGGGCTTGGTGGTAATAGGTAAATGCTCTAGCCACTGTACTCAGCCCTGCAAAATGTAATTTTCTTTGCAATTTTTAGGCTGCAATTTTCCTACAAAGAAAACTTTTCCTTCAATGACTATTTCATTACACTGAAACACAGTTCCTACAGAAGAAGCAAGACAAATGCTTTCTTCCTCCTTCCTGTTTCTCAGTATCAGTGGAGTTGCTCCCCCAACAATCTCCAAAGGTGTCTTGTGGGGTTTTTTAGACTCATAATTTTGTATCTTTGATGTGCTTCAGTCCATTGGCAGCGTTATTCTATTTAAAGCTGCAATTTTCCTATCATAGCCATGGGGAGTCCCTTCACAATGTGCTACTGACTTGACCCCATTAATCTCAGACAGCTTCCTTGCATTTGGGCACATACATTGCCTTGAAACTTACAATGTATGACTCTTACCCAGACTTTCAGTGAACATTCATTCTAAAGAGCTTTGACATTTTCAGTATAAAATAATATTTATAAACTATAATCTGGCATTAAAGATGCCTATTTCTACTAGGTTGACATGGCGTCTTGGCCCTTTAAGTGGTCTGCACTAGGAAATAATCATTTTTTTAAAAACTAATCATGAATCATACTAATACTTCTAATTATAAATCAGTCTTAAAGGTTCTTACTCAAGCTGGGCCTGGTTGAAAAGACTTATAATCTTAGTACTTTGGGAGGTTGAGGCAGGAGGATCACAAGTTTGAGCCCAGATTGGGCAATATAGTGACTTTGTAAATGCTGTCTCAAAACCAAACTAAAACACGGGCTGGAGATGTAACTCAGTGTGAAGGCCATGGGCTGTATTCCCAGTACCACCAAAATATACAATAAAAATATAGAGTTTTAGTCTATTCTTTGATTTTTATATCTATAGTCTTTTCTTGGTTCCTAATAACAAAATTACGTATAACCTATTCTCTGTTTGAGAAGTGTATTTCAAAATAATATACCAATCTTATCACTAGCAATAACATTTCCTTGTGGTTCTTTTGTTCTGATACATTTTTAAACTGAGATGACGCATAATTGATGAGACAAATTATTTCTGTACAAATGTAACACCACTGTTCCTTACTTAGGAATAAAAGGAGATAAGAGCAAAAGCTCAGGTCACATTAACTCCTGGCTATTTCCTCCTTTGAACTAGCATTCTGAGATGAAAACAAAAGGTCTAGATGAAAAGGTCTTCAGGGATTAAATATAACACAGGGGACACAAACCACCCCAGGATGTAACATGAGGTCAGGGTCTGAAGGAACAAGGGGCAAGGAGAAAAATCACGAACATAATTCTCATTAAACAGGCACACGAAGTCAGAGCTGACAGGCAGCTGCAAATTTTCTCAGCAGGAGCTACAGTGAAATGCTGCTTAGCAACACCCGAAGGCAGCGGGTAATGACGGCCATACAAAGAGCTAGGAATCGGATGGAAGCCTGACAATCATACCATCTTACATTCGACTGTTCACCAACCTGGCAACTTTTAACTTCTGGTAAATGGTTAAAATGTGGTGACTACGCATGATTACTTTTCTTTCCTATTTTTAAAAATGCTGGTAAAAATACTGTCTGAGCCAATAAAATGTAGGTACTGACTCACATAGGTGCAATACTCTGAAAGCATTTTATTACAATCATTATATACCAGGCCTGGTGCTATGGGCCTATAATACCAGCACTTTAGGAAGCTGCGGCAGGAGAATCACAAATTTGAGCCCAGCTTGTACAACTTAGCAACTTAGTGAGACTTTGTCTAAAACAACAAAAAGGGGCTGGGAATGTGACTTGGAACAAAGGCCCTGTGTTCAATCCCCTGAACAAAAAAAAGTGCGTGCATGCGTGCATGCATGTGCATGCATACGTGTGTGTGTGTGTGTGTGTGTGTGTGTGTGTGTGTGTGTGTGTGTGTGTGTAAAATACCAAGAACATCTTCAAATTTCACCAGATACTGTGGAGACAAGCTATATGCTAGAGGACCTATAAGACCTAAAGTAATCTTTTTTTTTTTTTTTAGAGACAGGGTCTTCCTTTGTAGCCCAGGCTGGTCCTAAAGTCATTCTGCAGCTCATGCTGACCTCAAACTCATGACAATCTTCCTGCCTCAGTCTCCTCAATGCTGGGATTACAGGCTTATGCCATCACGCCCAGCTCATCTGGTGCTGGGGAATCAAACCCAGGGCCTTGCACTTACTAGGCAAGTACTCTAACTTCTGTGCTATTCCTCCAGCCATCAAAAGTAATCTTTACAGCCAATTATTTTTCAAGTTTGAGTTTCTAATCCTTCTCAATTTTTGGCACATGTGGAGCTTTAAAAACTAATTAAAAATAAAAGTATTTTAAAAAGAATAAATGGGGCATGGTGTCATGTACCTTTGGGCTACATACTAAAGGCTAACCTAAACGTATAGTGAAACCATGTTCCAAAATAAAAAAAGGAAAAGGAAAAGGAAAAAAAGGATACTCAGGTTCAGTTTCTCATAAAGAAATACTGAATAAAAATCTCAAAAGTGGCCAGAGATCAATTGTTTTCTTTTCATTAGTTGCTAAGTTGCCCAGACTGGCCTAGAATTTGTGATCTTCCCAAGAGTGCTGAGATTATCGGCAAGCGCTGCCACATCTAGTCCCAGGTATCAATATTTGAAAAAGATTCCAGACAATTTTATTTGTCCTCAAAATTGAAAACCATGGTGACATTCCACATAAACATGTAATACAGTTCTCAAAGTTTTATGTGCATGAAAATCACCTCAGGAGCTTGTTAAACATGTGAATTCCCAAGACCTGTAAAAGTTTCAGATTCAGTTGGCCTGATGTGGGCTCAGTAATTTGAACGTTCAACCAGAATTCTAATAAATAATGATGTACTAGGGATGCTGAGACAGGAGGATTGCTGTGAGTCCAAAGCCAGCCTGGGTTCCACAGTGAGTTCAGGACCAGCCTGGGCTATAGAGTGAGAGCCTGTCTCAAAAAAAATAAATAAATAAAAAATAAAAAAATCCTGACGTAAGTGTCTTCAAGTCACGTTCTGAATTACCTTTTTTTTTTTTTTTGGTGGAAAAACGGTAAAGAAAACAAAACAGACAAATGCCAACAAGATGAATGCAGAACACAGCAGCACTGACCTGAGCGATGTTTGTGAATATCTGCTCAGACATCCTCTCACACAGAACAGCCAGTAACTGCAGGAGCAGCAGCTTCTGCTCCTGGCTTTCCACGAGAGCTTGGTGTTCCTCTAATTCCAAGAGGCTCTGGCTGGGGAAAGAGTCAGGCTTTATCTCTGCCTCATTTTCCACAGCCAGATATGTCAGCTCCTAGAAGCAGAAAGAAAGAAAGGGTGAAGCAAAAGCCAGCGGAACAAAGGGCTTGGCAAATGTCGCTAGAAGCTGCTGAAATGCACATGGAAAGAAACAGTCTGCATTTGTTGCAGAATTACTTACAAGAGCCAAAACCTGGAGAAGCCCTAAATGTCAACTAATAAGAAAATAAAGAAGGATGTATTTACTGTAACACAGCCACTGAAATAAACTAAATCTATTTATACCCCAGAAGACATTGCAAAGATAGTGTTGAGTGGAAAATGTAAGTTGCAGAATAATATGCACATTTATGCTGTCATGAATATGAGTTGCTAAGATTTCTTAATAAAAAAACATACCACACACAAGGAACTGGCTTAACAGACTTCTTTTATCAGTATTTTTATGATTGTTACCACTAGCCTTCTTTAACTGAACCCTTAGGCCACATAACTTTCTCAAAGTCCTTTCAGATACCATTAGATGCTCTTCCTTTATGATATTTAGAAATAAGCTTCCTCTAATGGATAATTCATTACTGTGGGTGTATAGGCTTCCTCTTACCCTTCCATACTGCAAATTTCCTTGGGAAGAGAAAACCTTACGTTCCCTCACAATTAGTGCTTTACCACAGTAATTGACAGCTCAAAGCAATGGTGCTCGACTGTCCCTTGGTAACTTTACTCTCCAGGGTGCATTTCCCAATGTCTGTGGGACATTTTTAGTTATCATAATTGGGGGGATAATAGAGGCAGTTAGTGAATAGAGGTCAGGAGTGCTGCTGAATGTCCTATAATGCATAAGACAACTCCCCACAAGAAAAATTTATTTGGCCCAAAATGTCAATTGTGCAAAGGTGCAGTTATCCATGTTTAGAACAAAGCCCTTTGTTTTTGAAACAATTTTTTAAGAAAGCATGTAATTAAGCTCACATCTCTTTCAAATGAGTAGCTGGGCACAGGGGTTGGGGCATGGTTGTGAATATGAGGGTAAGAAAGCAGAGAGAGAAAGAGAGAGAGAGAGAGAGAGAGAGAGAGAGAGAGAGAGAGAGAGAGAACGAACTGTCTCCTACCTGAGTATGGTAATCTCAGACAGCATTCAGGGAGGCTGAGGCAGAAAGACCACAAATTCAATATCAGCCTGAGCAACTCAGGGACTTAATGAGACATTGTCTCGAATGAAAGGGCTAGGGGTGTAGTCCTAGCTCAGCGTGAACACCCTGAGTTCAATTCCTGGTATGGTTTAAAAACAAAACAAAACAAAACAAAAGCTCCCTGGCTTCAAATTCTAGGAATGTTAGCTTTGATTTCCTCCTTGTATTCTCACACAACTACCCAAACTTTACAGTCCACCATCATTATTGTAGGATGGCCACTTTCTTTAAAAAGAGGGAAGGAGGGCAAAACTGGAGGTCACTGGCTGATGACATCAGACACAGATAACACTAAAGGTACAAATTATTCCTGGGGATTAGGGCAAAAGGAAGCATAACACCGGCACTGAGAAACAAACCCAGAAAAGGTTTCAAGTGGCTGAAGAGTGAAAAGAGGGAAGCAGGACTGCTAATTCTCCGTTCCAAATGCCTGACAACAACAGTCAGAAAGGATAAGGGATTACTCTATAGCTGTAAAACCTGCTATTAACTTCAAAAGAGTTTTTACTGTCAACACAGAACGAAGATTAACCCTTTCACATATCAATAATTCTGTTTTGTTCATCTCTAACACTTCTAGGCAGGTTACCTTAGATTACATCACCCCTATTGAAGATAAATTTCCTCTCTTTATCAACCCAAAGCCAACCAAAAAAATAAGTTAATCAATGTCTTTCATTTATTTTCTCTAAATTGGGATTTAAAATTTAGTACCTACTGTTATAGATGTCTTTAAATTTCAAAGGACTTCAGGGACCCCCTCCCAAAATAAAAGTGACCATGAATCATACCTATGAAGTTCTTACTTTCAAACAAAAGATGAAGAAGTCTCCTGCCAAACCACACTCCTGACAGTAGGACAGCAAGTCCCCAAGATGTTCCACTTGGCTCTGCTCAGAGGACACCTTCTGGTACAGGGCTTCATCCTCATCTTCATCACTGTGAGGCAGGGTAAGATTTAAGTTGACAGTGTCACTGAGAGGTATTATTCTTTGAAACCCTATAATAATCTTCTAAATCTAATAATCTAAATCTAATCTCTAAATCTTTTTGAAACCCCATAATAATCTTCTAAACAAGCTTTTCTGGCCTTGGATGTCATTCAAGAGAATTCTGATTTTTTTTTCTGATGAGCCACTAATGAAATATGGATAGTAAAGTACGATCAACATGGGAGGAGATAAGCCGGGCCTGATGGCGCATGCCTATAATCTCAGCACTTAGGAGGCTGAGGTAGGAGAACTGCCCGTGAATTTGAGGCCAGCCTGGCTACATAGTGAGTTCAGGACCAGTCCGGGCTATAGAGCGAGACCCTGTCAAAAAGGTTAGGGATGTAACTCAGTGTGGAGGCCCTGAGCTCCATCCCCAGTACCGTCCCCCTACCCCTGACACACAAGGCACAAAAGCATAAAGATTCATAAAAATAAAGATGACAGAATGTGATTAACAAACAACAAATTTTAACTAAGTTTCTTTTGTGGTGGTATCTCCAGCCCATTTTTTATTTTAAGACTAGGTCTAAGTTGCTAAGTCATCCAGGCTGGGCTCAAATTTGCAATCCTCTTGCTCAGTCTCCTATAGTGCTAGAATTACAAGCCTGTGCCACCAGGCCTGGGTTGGCCAAGGTTCTAAAAATAATGCTGTGATTACTGCATAAAATTGAAAGAAGCTGAGGCCCTATGGCTTTTGGGCTTACATCTGATGAATAAAAAGACTAGTAATACTCAGGGCTGGAGGAATGGGCACAGTGGCTAAAGAGTTCACCTTACAAGCACAGGGCCTTGACTTCAATTCCTCAGAACCACATAAAGCTAGGTATTGTGGTGCATGCCTATAATCCCAGCACTTGGGAGGCTGAGGCAGGTGAATTGTTTGGAGTCCAAGGCTAGCCTGGGCTATACCACTGAGTTCAGGACTAGCCTCAGCTACACAGTGAGATTCTGTCTCAAAAAAAAAAAAAATCAGTATTATTATATAGAAAATTCACTTATAAAACTCAGATAACACAAATGATGAGTAGAATATTGGTTAATTTTTGTTTTTCTCCTTATATATTTTTGTATTACTTTTTAAAATGTGTCATTTTTTTGATCAAAGAAAGAATATAGCCAAGTGCGATGATACACGCCTGTAATCCTAGCACTATGGACAAAAGAGGCTGGGATGTAGCTCAGGGTGAAGGTCATCATGGGTTCAAACCCCAGTACTGTGGGGGTGGGGGGGAGAGAGAGAGAGAGAGAGAGAGAGAGAGAGAGAGAAATGAGAAAAATACATTTTTTCATATTAAGTTGTAAAAAAATGTGAGATGTTGCTTTATCTTACTGAAAAATAGTTATTAACTTGGCAGATCATCTCCCTGGTCAGGATGCTGCAATTTTACACTTCATAAATAACGCAGCCTTCATACTCCTCTAGCAAGATAAATAACCTGTACATTAAGATTAGGATTATTTCTCTATTATCTCAGAATCTTTTTTTCTTGTGATCCACTCTATGTAATTACTCAATGCAACTGCTGAGCTACTCCTATAGCCCCTCTCTCACAATCTTTTACACTCCATCAACTCAACTCTATTTCCTTCACCACAATTTTTTTTTTTTTTTTTTGAGACAAGGTTTAGTTCTGTAGTCCAGGCTAATCCTGAACTCACCATATAAGCCCAAATTGGCCTCCATAAACTCACAGCAATCCTCCAGTCACAGCCTCCCAAGTGCTGGGATTACAGGCATGTGCCAGGATGCCCAGCTTATGTAGTCCTAGGGACCTGAACCCAGGCCCTTGCATTTGCTAGGCAAATGCTTCAACCTCTAAGCTATTCCTCCAGTCTTCCACCACCATTTATGACAGAAGAAAAGCTACAGTGGACAAACATCACTTGTAAACTCCTGGGAACCACCCTTATTGCCAAAAAGAACTACTGTATTCAAGTATTCTTGGAAAGAATAATACTTGATATGATAATTAGCTTATAAAATATGGGATAAGGCGCTGGGCTTGATCCCCAGTACCATAATTAACTAATTAAATTTAATTTCAACAATAAAGAGTAAACTTAAAATACATTTATTTATAAAAAAGTAAAAAATCTGGATCAAAAGGTCATAAAATCTAAGCTACTTATAAGAGTTTCTTCAGACAAACTTTTTTGTTTTTGTTCATTTGTATAGTTGAATGGTTAGTTGATTTTTATTTATTTATTTATTTATTTATTTATTGAGACAGGGTCTTGCTCTGCAACCCAGGCTGGTCCTGAACTCACTATGGATCCCAGACT
This sequence comes from Ctenodactylus gundi, assembly GCA_004027205.1. Taxonomy (NCBI): domain Eukaryota; kingdom Metazoa; phylum Chordata; class Mammalia; order Rodentia; family Ctenodactylidae; genus Ctenodactylus; species Ctenodactylus gundi. Next base: position 192,901 of record PVKB01003175.1, on the reverse strand, counting down.
GGCCTTGCACTCACAGCAATCCTCCTGTCTCAGCCTGCCGAGTGCTGAGATTACAGTGTGTGCCACCTCGCCTGGCTTATGTGGTGCTGGGGAATCGAACTCAGGTACTCAGCACTTAACTTTGCGCTTGAACCGCTGAGCCATTCTTCCAGCCCCCATTATTTGGTTTTTGAGACAGGATCTTGATATATAGTCCAGGCTGGACATGAACTCACTATATACCTGTAAGGCTGGCCTCAAATTCCAGATTCTTCTGAAGCTAGGATTACAGGCCTGTGCTAACTCACCCAGTTTAGATAAATTTCTAATTAATAACTTCAGCTAGGTAAAGGGCAGAGGGAACTATAAAGTGGTGATAGACCAATGTATCTAATCCTGATATTGGGAGAAAAGAGGTTAATTTTTTTTTTGAGACAGGGTCTCGCTCTGTAGCCCAGCCTGGTCCTGAACTCACTATGGAGCCCAGGCTGGCCTTGGACTCCTAGCAGTCCTCCTATTTGGTCTCCCAAGTACTGAGATTAGAAGTGTGTGTACCACCGCACAGGCTTTTGTGGCGCTGGGAAATCAAAGTCAGGGCCTTGTGCTCTCTAATCGTTGTGCTATTCCTCTAGCCCTTAGAATTTTTTTGTGAGTATAATTTCAAGATCATGCAGAGAAAAAAAAAAATCATGCAGAGACCCCAGTTTAAGGACCCATTGCTTCAGGCAGTGGAAGGACATTCAATCAATGTCTGTACATTTTTTTCCTGGCATGAAGAGAAATGATAGTTTCAACCAGAACTGTGAATTCTGACATATGTGCACTAAAAATATTCAAAAGGTTGTTAAGATAGTAATAGGTTATAAAAAGTAAGTTAAAACACTGTAAGATTCTGTGTATTACCTAGGTTAAAAACAGCTCCCCAAATGTTTTTACTATATATACATGCCAATAATTTTTTGGTTTAACTTATTTTTATTACAGAGCAACTTTTAAGATCTAAACAAATACCAGATATTAAAAGTACTTATTACTTCAGTACATTATTACTAAAAGTAAAACAACATACAACAGAGATATATATATACCCATGTTCATAGCAGCACAACTAACAATAGCTAGAACATGGAAGTCACCAAAATACCCATCAATAGACCAGTGGATACACAAACTGTGGTACTTATACACAATGGAATACTACGCATCTGTAAGGTCCAACAGCATGGAGGTTTTCACAGACAAATGGAAGAACCTTGAGAATATCATACTTAGTGAAGTGAGTCAGAAGCAGAAGGTGAAACATCGGATGGTCTCTCTGATATGAGAGACCCAGACCACAACCATCTCATGGAACTTTAAACGGAAGACAAAGGGAAAGAGGGGGACGGGGGTGGGGGTGGGGGGTGGGAACGGGAGTGTGAAGGGAGGGAAGGGAGGGGAGGAGGAGGGACAAAAGGAGAGCAGGAAAGCCTTTGTCACTTTGACAAGGAAAGTATGTGCACAAAATGCTCAACTCCATTGTAAACTTTAAATTCTGCACTTGTACATATCAATAAAATGGGGGGAAAATTCCAATATAAAATAAAATAAAATAAAATACCTCAGAGAAAAAAAATAAAAATAAAAAGTACATGTTGGGCTGGGGGCATAGCTCAGTGGTTAAAGTGCTTGACTAGTATGCATAAAGCCCTGAGTTTGATTCCCTATCAACTACAGAGAAAAAAAAAAAATAGTACATGTATATAATCAAATCTAACACAGGAATCTAGAAAACAGGAAAATTCATATGGGTAGCATTTTTTTCCAAGGACGGAGGTGCCATCTCTGTCAGAGGGAGGTGTGCCCCACAGTGAGGCTCCAGGTTATGAATCCACTATACTCTACACAAGCCCCAAGACCCTTGGAACTGAACTCTTTCAGTTTATGGGCATATTTATAATCATAGACCTACTAGTGTTCAACAATTCTCAGCAAATTAGTAGTTTTAGTTTGTTCTGCTAGTTCTGTATGAAATCTATGTTTTTCTATTTTCCTGAAGAATGTGAAAATAAAATTAAGTTTAAACACTTCAAATAGCAGCACTTTCAGTGTAATGGGAAATCTATCTAAATCATGCATGGTTTATGACCAATAGGAACTATGTTCTAAGATAATAACACCTTCTACAGATCTCCCAGAAAATAGAAATAACTTAAAATACATACACGTTGGTACTGAGAGTGTAGGTCAGTGGCAGAGAGCCTGCCTACCCATGCAAGACTCTGGGCTCCATCCCCAGCACCATAATAAAAGCTTTGAGAGACACTGGAGAAATAAATCATCTACTTCACTAATATTATTATGAGTACTTTAGAATTCCTATGAGAAACAAACCCTCATCAAAAAATTACCATAAGATGGAGCTATCAGGCAATTTCTCATAGTAATAGCCTGCCTGTGAACACATATACACCCCATTTTGAGAGTCAGAAATAGAATTGGATTATTCTGGTGCTAAGGGTGAACATGTGTTGCCCTTTCCCCTGATTCACTGGCAGAGACTCTGAGAAGTAAGGGGGCTTGCTGTGATACAGGGCTGTGAGGCTCCAGTACCAGGCACCAACTATTAGCTGGCATCTTGGAGAAAACCTTGGAGGATCATTTAAGGCTTGTATTTCAGTTGGAGACTATAAATAGCAAGCGCCTTAGCTGCTTGAGTTTCTGGTTTCCTTTGTATCAGTGCCCCTTAGTGGCTGAATTGCAGAATGGTCTTATGCTTGGAATTAAATCTGCAGAGATGGAGGGCTGGAGTACTCACCTAATGGCCTCTCTGATGATGATCATTATGCCACCGTGGTTGGCCGCTCTAAACTGACACAGAGGATGGAGCGCAGGCACAGCTTTGTCCAGCCCTGTGAATCCTCTCAGGCTGGTAATTGCCTTCTTCCTTTCCAGCTTCCCCAGGATCCATAATAAGATCTCTTGGCAACATGACCTGGCAGAAAAAGCAGTTATGAATGAGCCTGTCATCTTCCTCTATGTATGTAACAAGCTAACATTAAAAAAAGAAAAAACGACTGTCAGGTTCCCCTGCATTCTAAATGCTGGCACAACCACCTACGAGGAACTGAAACGCAGGAGTGGGAAGCATGCATCTTGTGACTTTCAGAATGCAAATATCCTGAAATTCAATAAGTGACTGTGTAATCCTTGGCTCTAGAAGCAACCTTTTTAATATGTCACATGAACCCCATTTGGGATTTTTAAAAAAAATTCTTGCCTTTGGATCAGGCACTTCAATGAAAGCAACTATAGATTAAAAGCATCTACTCACAGTAGGACCAACAGCTGTTAACCAAGAAACAGCATACTAATAAAATCCTACTAATTCCTCATCTCCTTTGATTTGTGCCAACCAACCAGAAGAAAAATGGAAAAAACATTTGCTTCTTCCCTGTCAGTCTTTGATGAGGACACAACAGTACTGTAAGGAATCAGGTTTTTAAGCTAAAACAAGTTAGCCAGGGTTAGTGATCCCAGCATCCTGAGGGGCTGAGGTGCAAGTTCCAGCCCAGCCTGGGCAATTTAGTGACTCTGCAAGACCCTTTCTCAAAATATAGAAAAGGGGGCTCAGTGCAAAGGTCCTAGGTTCATTTTCCCTGTACCACAAAAAAGAAAGAGAAAAATTATTATAAAAAAACAAATGAAAAAAACAAAGTTATTCTATGAATTATTGTTTGAAATCAAATTCACTGACTTAGAGGCTCATCATCTGCATTCTTTTTTGAGGGAGAGGGAGTATTATAATAATTATATTCAATCTGGGGAACAGGTACACACACATATCATCTTTATCACTTTTATTTTCTCTCCCCCACCCCGTTCCTCCCATCTCCCCATTTCCCAAATCCCCTTCCCATCTCCATGAAGTCTACCTCTCAGTTTCCTTTTATTTCTGTCTGTTTGTCTGTCTTTTTCTTTCTTTCTCTCTCTCTCAAGACAGTCTCACTCTGTACTCTTTCTTTCTCTCAGAACTGGAGATAAAGCCCAGGGCCTTGACATTCAGCTACATCCTCAGCTCATTTTTTATTTTTAATTTTAGGATGGGATTTTGCTAAGGTGCTAATTTGCCCAGGCTGGGCTTGATCTTGATCCTCCTGCCTTAGCCTCCCAGGACCACCTTCTTTTTAGTTATTTACATTTGGGGTTTCTCTCTTTTATTTTTATATTTTTTGAAGACAGGGTCTCACTCTGAAGTTCAGGCTGGCTCTGAACTCACTATGTAGCCCAGGCTGGCCTTGAACTCAGGGGGATCATCTTGCCTCAGCCTCTTGGATGCTGGGATTACAGGCATGTGCCACTGCGCTCAGCTTATGTGGTGCTGGGGAACTGAACTCAAGGCCTTGTGCTTGCGAGCAAGCGCTCTGACTGCTCTGTTATTCCACCAGCCCCTTTTTGGTTTTCTCATGCAAAATAAATCGTCTCTGTATTCTTTCTTGCCATTGTCACTGTGGCTATGGGCTACAATAATTTTATCTCCCTTTATCACTTAGCAACCACACTACTGGGAGCTACTATTTATTGATCTCACTATTTGCTGGGGACTGTGCTAAACATTGTAATGTGCATTTAGACTTCACAGCAACCCCGTAAAGAACTACTGCTAATGTGTATCAGATTATATGTGAGGAAATAGCCAAAATTGAAATTCTACAGGATGTTAGGAAAGATATAAACTCTTAATAAGAACATAAATGACTGTGAAAATGGAGCTGTTATAAAATATAAAGTCTACTTAATTTTTTAATTTACTTATTATATCCGTTTCCACTTCCCACCTCCTCAACCCCACCTCACATCCCCTTTCTCTCTCCGCAAAGTTTATCTTTTTACTTTCTTCTACCTCTCTTACATTTTTTCAATGGCTTGATTTCTTATCTTGGAGAAATCACACAATATTTAACCTTCTGCTTCTGATTCATTTCATTAAGCATAAAGGTCTCAAGGTACATTGTTTTCCTACAAATGACTCAAATTTATCTTTCTTTATGGCAGGGTAGTGCTCCATTGTGTAAATATACCACTTCTTCGTTATCCATTTATCTGTCTGATGAATCTCATTCATTTGGCTATAATAAATTGTGCTGTTATAAACATGGGCATGCATGTATCACCCTGTATGATGACTAACTTTTTTGGGAAGATAACCAGAAGAGGTACTGCTGGATAAAATGGGATATCTATTTATAATTTTTTGAGGAATCTCCATACTGCTTTCCATGGTGGTTGTACCAGTTTAAAGTCCACCAGCAAGGTAGGAGGTTCCTTTTTCCCTACAGCCTCACTAGCATTTTTTTTTTTTTGAGTTCTTAATACCAGACATTTTTACAGGTGTTACACGTAACCACAGTGTTGTTTTGATTTGCATTTTCTCTGATGGCTAAAGATGCTGAACATTTTTTTATGTGTTTATTGGCCATTTGGACTGCTTCTAAGAAGTGTTTGCTCATTTCAGAGTCCCATTTTTAGATTGGGTCCTGTATTTTTGGAGGGTCTACTTTTTCTCAGGTCTTTGTATATTCTTGATAATAGTCCTCTTTCTGAGGAATTGCTGGCAAATAGTTTTTCCCATTCTGTGGGTTCCCTCTTCACTCTGTTGATTATTTCCTTTGCTGTGCAGAAGCTTTTTTAATTTGATATGACCTCATTTGTTGATTTTTGGTGTTATCTCATGTGCTTTGAGTGTTTTATTGGAAAAGTCCTTGCCTACATCTATGCTTTCAAGGTTTTTGCTTATTTTTTTCTTCCAACAAGTTCAATGATTCCATTTTAATGTCTAGGTCTCTGGTCCATTTTGATTTGATTTTGGTGCAAGGCAAAAGATGTGGGTCTAGTTTCATTTTTCTGCATGTGGCTAGCCAGTTTTCTCAGCACCATTTACCAAAGAAGTTATCTCTACTCCCATGTATGACTGTGGCCCCTGTGTCAAATATCAGGTGACTGAATGTGTTCAGGGATGTCTCTAAACCCTCAATTCTGTCCTATTGATCCACCTGTCTGTTCAGTGCCAATACTATGTGGTTTTTAATCATTGCTACTGTGTAATATAATTTCACATCTGGTATTATGACACTTCCTGCTTTTGTTTTGTTGCTTATGACTGTTTTGGCTCTTCTGGGTCTCTACTGGTTTGATGTAAATTTCTGGACCATTTTTCTAGTTCTGTAAATACTGTTGGCATCCTGATTGGGACTGCATTGAATCTATTTATCAGTTTAGGTAGTATGGCCATTTTGACTATGTTGGTTCTGCCTATCCAAGAATAGAGAATGTCTTTCATTTTCTAATATTCTCTTTGATTTCTTTTTTTCAGATGTTTTACTTAAATTCTAACACAATAGCCCTCCTTAAAGTCTAACACAAAGAGTATTTGCTACTCTAAATTCTTTTAAATTTGCTACTTTAAATTCTCTTTCTAAACAACACTGCATTACTAACATTAAATTCCAGGCTACATCCACATCCAGATTTTGCAAACTTGTTTTCTAACTCCTCACAAGGTCATTGTGATCCATCCTTTGTTTCTTCCTTTCTAGACCTATAATTGAAGCATCTTGCTGATTAAACAGTAGCATGTTTATACATGAAAACAGATTTGTCTCTGATGTCAAGGACAGACAGAGGCCAGGGAAAGTCATTATAAAAAGCATATTCAATCCTTTTCCTTGGAAAAATTCTTTCTTTTCTAGATAAGCAGAATAAAGTTCCCCAAATGGCTTTGAAAGGAAATAACCAGTGTCCTAAGTCTTCATAATTCATAAATAAATAAGATTCCACATATAAGTAGGTAAGGGTCTGTTCACTGCTTACCTTATGTGAGACACGCTCTGTTTGGTAAAGCAGTAGAGAGAAAAAAGCATCCCCAGGACCGGAAGCAGTGAATCCAGCAACACTGTGAGAGGGTCATTCCCTACCACGTACACCTAGGAAAAGGACATGGTGAGACATGCCACATCTGCAAGGCCAGAGCAACAGTAATCAAACACCAGACACTTAGCAGGGCCTAGAGTTATATCTTTTTTGTGTGTTTTCTGTTTGTATTTTTTTTTTTTTTTTTTGAGACAGTGTCTCATTCCGTAGCCCACGCTGCTGCTGAACTCACCGGCGTACTTAGCATTTGCTAAGGAAGCGTTTTAACCACTCAGCTATTCTTTCAGCCCTGGAGTTGTATCTTACAGCTATAGTCTCTTCCTAAGGCACGTAAGTTGGGCAACGCGGTTATGTGAAACAGGCAGACAGCCAACGCTGGAGGAAACTGAACTAGAATGCCCTTCTCCACACACAGCCAGAGGAGCTGCCCAAGGACATGGGAAAACTAACCTGTTTTCTGACCCCTTCGTTCCCGATTGTGGCTACCTCTGAGCTTCCTAATCTGCTTATTATTCATCTCTATAGTAACTGTCTACTGTTGAAGGTCTTGCTGACAGGAACTAGTAATTCCCACCAGCTAGAAAAATTTAAAATTAGATTTGATGGCTTAGACATGTGGCTCAGTGTAGGGCACATACTTGGCCTGTGTGAGGCCCTGGGTTGAATTCCTTGCACAAAACAAAACTGAAAACAAAATAAGGTTTGAAATAAAACATAGTTCGCCTTAGATCCATCACTCTCAGGTTGTGACTGCCAAATGGGCATGTCCTATTCTCTCCAATTAATAAACATTCAGAGGAAATACACTGTACATTTAGATCTACACTTCCTTTACAGTTCAATGTGTGAGAATGATGACTTTCATTAACGATAATTACATATTTGAGTTGTACTTTCAATAAATCAGTCAAGTTAATAAACCCTTCCTGACCATCCATTGAGATTAAAGCACTTTTCTAGGCACTGCAGCAAATATAAAAATGAATAATAATCATTATTTCTTAAATTGCTTGTGACATGACAAGAAAAAAGTAAACAAATTATAATAATTCAAGGCAAATAATTTAAAGTATCTAAGTACAAAATATTACTCAAAACTCCAAAAACAATAGAATTTCAAAAAGCAATTCTAATATAATAAATTAAAATCTGATAATATAAACAATGATGATGATAAAGTGAGAGAGAAGAGGAACTGCCAGGCCTTGAGGCACAGGCCTGCAATTCCAGTGCTTTGGAAACATTAGCAGGTGGACTTCACATTTGAGCCCAGCCCAGGCAATTTAATGACTTAGGGAGACTCTTTTTCAAAATCAAAAATAAAAATAGGCAGGGATTTCAGTGTGAAGGTCCTGGGCTTGATCCCCAGTACAAAAAGAAAAACAAATAAACACCTGACAATGATTCTATTTAGTATATGTTTCAGACTTTTTCTGTTTGTTTGTTTAAATCTTCCAGGTGCTATGCTAGATTGTTTAAAGAGTTTATAAATTTATAACCTTCCAAGGTCAGTTTTAGCAGCCCTATTTAAAGATGAGGAAAAGGAAGATTAAACAGGCCCCTATTTTTAGAAAGAATACTGAGGTAAGAATCAATACTGTTTATGGAAAATGAAAGGTCATGGAGGCCCTTTTACAGGCTGGAAAAAAAATCTCTGTCCTTTTCCAGCATACTATGTTCTTTTAAATCAACTCCAAATTTTCACAGTCCTTAAGCTTCCAGACTGTTCTGTGGAGTGTGATAACCAAAGAGCCAGCTTCCTGTGCATGATCTAATCTCCATAAGTCCAGCGAAATGCAGTGCCTTGTAAGGCAGTGTTCAGAAGTAAAATATAGTCCTCATTATGGTATCACCAATTACAGGAGGTAAAAGAAGAGATTCCCCTGAATAATAAGGTCCATTGTTTGACTCTGGATCCTGCATTCTCAGAGGTAATCCTTGCGGAGCCACTCCTTCTTACCAACGTCTTTTGTGTCAAACAAACCAAACAGAGTGAATCTCCATTATTTCCTGGCTTGACATGATAAAAGCTCCTCAAACTCTAACATGAACTCAATTGAGCCCATTTTTTGGAAGTACATACTATTGATAAATTCTTTCACTTTTTATTCTCTTCTCTGTTACATTCTCTTTTTCTTTTCTTACAAGGAATAAGTGCTACTTGGTATTTAGGAAAAAACTGTATAGCTATTTATACACATAAGTTACACGCTTCTATATAAAGATTTAGTGTCTACCAAATGCCAGTTATGTGCTAGGCATAGTTGTGGTACTGTGAATGCAGTGGTTAAAATAAAAGTCTCTGCTTCAAAGGAGCTTACATTCTCATGGGGATGGGGTAGACAGGCAATAAACCATCACTAGATATTACCAGGTAGGAACAAATGATATAAAGAAAAATGAAGCACATTAAAGGGGTAGTGACGAGCAAAAGACAGAAAAGAATACAGAAGAAAAAGAAAAATAATAAACCTTACCGATGAACCAACTAGTATCTGTTAAGTTCACAATCAAATACAGAAATAGGATTCCTTTTTCAAAATGGGAAGATTTAGAGATAAAGTCTCCTATCTACTCAATTTAATCAATAACTTTTTCTATGATATCTTGAAGAACTTCAAACAAAGCTGGGTGGTGCAGGACTATATTTCAACACTGAGAGGGTGAGGAAAGTGTATATAAGTTTGAGCCCAGGCTAGGCAACTTAATGAGACTCTGTTGTGATCTGGATCTGTAGTGTCCCCACAAAGCCTCGTATAATTGGATGTTGTGGATTCTCTATGGATACTGTGTGCTGTTGGAAGGTGGGGACTAGCTGGAAGCAGCAGATGCTTGGAGTTGACCTGGAGGGGTGTGTGCTGGCTCTGCCCTTCCTTGTTCTCTTGCCTTCCCCATTCACCGTGCCCATGAAGAGCCCTCTGGTGTGAACACATACCATGTGTATTCATCATTGCTGGCTGCCCACTTATGGACTGTGACCTTCTGAAACTGTGAGCTAAAATAAATCTTTCCTCCCTTAAGTTGTAGCATTCTGTCCCAGCGACAAGAAAGTAACTAAGACAGAAACTGGTACCAGAAGTGGGGTGAACAGACTCAGAATGCTATGAGCTGAGCTTGATGGGAGATTTCAAAGCAGCCCAATGTTTTTGCTATTACATGGGTATCCTCTAGGGCTTTTGGTTAGCTCTATACTGAAAAGCCAAAAAAAAAAAAAAAAAAAAAAAAGGGGCAGAAAAAAAATAATGTAAATGGTTTTCAGTTTGCCAGGCTGAAAGGGCTTGCAGAGGTAGGGTAAAAGAGCACAGGGAAGTTAAAGAGATTGGCATTAAAAAGAATCCAAGTACTTGGAAGCAAGACTATAAAAAGATGCCTTGGGGCTGGAGGAATGGCTCAGCGGTACCTGGAAGGGTAATGCATGAAATTGTGAGGGTAAAACCAAAACTGCAATGGAGACCCTGAAATTTGGACAAGCCACAAACAGATCGTCAGCAGAGTAAGGCCATAGGCTGTGAACAGAGAGAGCCCAGAGGCAATGTGAAGAGGCAGGGCCACGCAAGCCCTCTGGGGCTAACATCTTTCCATAGCTTACATGAGCTAGTGAATTTAACAGAACCATACAATTTGGTTATTGTCCTGCTGGGTTTTGTTCTTGCTTTAGTCTGTTTTCTTTCTATCCTATTCCTTTCTCTCTTATTTATTTACTTTGTTTAAGACAAGGTCTTGCTCCTAGCCCAGGCTGGTCTTGAACTTATGGCAATTCTCCTGCCTCAGCTGCTGAAGTGCTGGGATTACAGGCATGTGCCACCATACCCAGTTTATATGGTGCTGGAGAATTGAACTCAGGGCCTTGAGCTTCCTAGGAAGTATTTGAACCACTGCACTATTCCTCCAGCCCTCCTCTCTCTTGGAATGACAATGTTTATCCTGTGGCATTGTATGCTGGAAATGTTTAACTACTCTTTGATTTTCACAGAGGCTTACAACTAAAAATTTGCCTTGCTTCTCAAAGAAGACTTTGGATTTGAATTTTTTAGCACTGCCAGAATTATTAAGACTCTGGCAAAAGAAGTAGATGTGAGACTTTTGGGGGCCAAGGTGGAATGTTATGATTTGAATCTGGTGTGTCCCCCAAAAGCCTCATGTGTTGGAGTTTTGGGATTACCTATGGATACTGTGACTGTGTATTGTTGTGAACTGGGAACTGGTTGGCAGGAGTGGATGCTTGGGCACTTGACCTGGAGGGTATGTGCTGGTTTTGCCCACCCTTGCTCACATGACTTCCCTGTCTGCCATGCCCGCTGTACCCCACCACATATGTTCACCATTGCTGGCTGACCACATATGAACTGTGACCTTCTGAAACTGTGATCTAAAGTAAGTCTTCCTCCCTCAAGTTGTGGATGTCAGGTATTCTGTCCCAGCAATGAGAAAATAACTAAATAACTAAGACACTGTCTCCAAATCAAAAATAAAAATGGGTTGGAAATGTAGCTCAGGGTGAAGGTCATGGGTTCAATCTCCAGCATTACTAACCAAAAAAAAAAAAAAAGAAAGAAAGAAAAAAGAAAAAGAATCCAATGACTTCTGCTTGGTACATACATAACTAGTACCTCTTTTCCAAGAATAATACATTCTTTCTTGTAAGTTTTCTTGAAGGAAGTATATATATTTTTCAAAAGTTTTGGATTGGTTATCTAAGAACAATAAACAAAATCCAATTCATTTTGCCTGCTGTTAACGTTGCTATACATTCTAATGACGGAATGTATTTTATGCATGAAAGACAAGCAACCATATTCATTAAACTGACCCAGCTTAAGTTCTACCTCTTTTAAAAACCTGTTTTCTATTTCATTATTCAATTGTTCATTCATTTACTTTTTTTTGAGATAGTGTCACTCTGTAGACAAGGCTGGCCCTGAATTCAAGGCAATCCTTCTGCCTCAGCCTCCTGAGTACCACATTATAGCTAAGCACCACCACACCCAGCTTCTGTGGTGCTGGAGAAACTGAACTCAGGGCCTTGTGCTTGTTAGGCACCTACTTTAACCACTATGCTATTCCTCCAGCCTCAGACAAATATTTACGAAGCATCTAATTACTATCAATTGATTTTATTCCTTCATAAATTCCAACAGTACTTTTGAGCTTGTAACAAATAATAGTTCTATGAACATAGTTATCTCTGAATTCTTCAACCAATCTGAAAGACAACAGTCAAGTTCCCTACCTCAGCACCTAAACATAGTTCTAAGAGTAATTTTTTTAGTTGTTTTGCTTTTGGTACTGGAGATTAAATCCAGAGCCTTTACACTAAGCCATATCCTCAGCCTACTTATTTTGTATTTATCTGCTTATTTTTATTTTATTTATCTACTGCAATACTAGGCATTAGACCCAGGGCCTTCACACTGAGCTACATCCCCAATACTTTTTATTCTTCATTTTGAGACAGAGTCTCACATTGATAACTTGCCTATGCTGGCCTCCAACTTGTAATCCTTCTGATTCAGTCTTCTGAGTAGCTGGGACAGGCATGTAGCATGTATCACCATGTTTAACCTGTTATTGCTTTTTTTTGACACAAGATCTTGCTCTATACCCCAGGCTGGTCCTAAACTCATTGTGGAGCCCAGGCTGGCCTTGGACTCATGGTAATCCTCCTGCCTCAGCCTCCCAAGTACTGGGATTACAGTCATGTGCCACTACATCTGGCTGATGTGGTGCTGGGGAATCGAACTCTGGTACTTAGCACTTCACTTAGTGCTTCCTAGGCAAGTGCTTTCATTGCTGAGCCATTTCTCCAGCCCGTTATTGCTTTTATAAAGCAAACAGTTATTACCATGTATCCCAAAACTAGTCAACAATGAGCCAGATATTTAAATATTTAATACACAATTAGCATTTTTGTTCCAATGCTAAAAATGTGGAAAAATGAGTCTCAGAGAAACTTCTAGGTTGAACAAAGATACACTAGTAGTAAATGGCAGTACCAAGATGCACCCAGATCTGCCTAATATAAAATCCATCCACAAAACACAGGGAGAAAAAGATGATGGTCCAAGGGGCTGAGTGGGGGAGAAGACAGAGGACTGATCGCTTAATGGATACAGGATTTCCATTTGGGATTATGAAAAAGTTCTGGAACTAAATATTCCAGATGGCTAGGCAATATAGTTTATTTGTTTGTTTGTTTTAGTGGTATGGGAGATCAAGCCCAGAGCTTTCATGCTGAGGTACATGCTCAGCCCATTTTAAAATGTGATTTTATGACACAGTCATGCTAAGTTGTCAAGTTGCCAAGGCTGAACTCAAAACTGTGATTCTCCTGCCTCAGTCTCCAGATTATAGGCTGGCACTAATGATACCAGCTATTAATGAATTTAATGCTGCTTAATTCTATACTTGTAAATTGTTAAAATAATCATTTTTGTGTTATACATATGTGTCATTAAAAAACAGGAACTGAGAATAGAGCTCAAGAGCTCAGTGATAGAGCACATGCTTACCAAGCACAAAACCCCAGCACCAAAAGAAAAACATAACAAACAAAAGAGGTGAAACAAAAAACTCCCCTAAAACATGCATCCCCTGGCCTATCCATGCTTACTTCCAGTGCATACTGATACTTTAATTGCTTCAATCCCTAACCCATACAGCTGTGTGCATCCTCAGAATCAGTAGATTCTAGCTTATCAGGCAACTAATCAATCACCCAAATCCTGCAACTTCTGCAAAGCAGAGCTGAAATTCCTGAGTAGTACCATGGACAGCAGCTTCTATACCACCTCCTCTTCCTCCTACAGACTTTTTTTTTTCTTTTTTCTTTTTTTGAGTCAGGGTCTCGCTCTGTATCCCTGGCTAATCTTGAATTCACAACATAACCCGGGCTAGCCTTTGGACTCACAGCAATCCTCCTGTCTCATCCTCCCTGGAATTACAGGCGAGTGCTGGGATTACAGGCATGCACCACCACACCCAGATTATATGGTGCTGGGGAATCAAATTCAGGGCTTTGTACTTGCTAGCAAGCTATTAAACCAGGGTGCCATTCCTCCAGACGTACAGCCTTCTTATACAGACCCTTTCTCCTATGTCTTCAAGGAGATCCCCAAGGGTATAACCTGACCAGCTCTTTCCAAAAAGAGGAAGAACAAGATGAAGACAAAGAAGATGATGAAAACAAAGAAAAAGGAAGAAAGAAGAAAAGCATAAGAAGCAACATACCTTCTTTCTAATCTCTTGGCTAACACTGAACACACAGGCAAGTTAACAGTCTGGTCTGCACCGGATACCCAACACTACCCTCCATTTACATTCCCGAAGGAGAAATCTACTCTCTCATCAATGTGGACTTTTCTGATCACTGACTTACTTCTGGGGTTAGCAGCCTATTCAGGGTCATAAGTGGATGGACAGATAAGCCAATGCCACACTGTGATCTTAGTGGCAGCAATGACAACAGTCAAATACAGGAAAAGGCAGACTTTCCCATGAAGTCATACTGCACATGAATAAACTGCTGGGGCTAGTCACCTCCAGTCGCCTGTGGCCTAGGCTGGTGACATACTGACTGAAGAAGCAGTGAAGGCACAACAGGTAAGATGTCCTGGCCCACTAAGGGGAGGGACTGACGTCTGTATATCTGTGCCCTAACATCTGGGCACTACAGAATTCCCTTGTCTGTGGTTATGCGCAACCTCCTAGATCTCCTGGAGGCAAACTGGGATGTGAGTTCATATTCTGAAACACAATCTAACACTTCTCCTATTATTTCTCCTGGTAAAAATGTTCCTAAGAAGCGTATAATTGGAAGTTTTCTTTTTTTTCCCCAGTAGTGGAAGTGAGCCCAGGGAATTCACATTGAAATATATCCCCATATCTTTTAATTTTTTTATTTTGAGATAGTTTCTTAGCCAAGCCAGGTGGCATAGGCCTGTAATTCCAGCACTATGGGAGGCAGAGGCAGGAGAATGGCAAGTTCAAGCCCAGCCTGGGCTATTCAGTGAGACCCCATCTCAAAAAATGAGCTGGGGATGTAGCTCAGTATGAAGGGCCTGGGTGGTTCTATTTTCAGTATTACAAGAAGAAAGAGGGCTGGAGGAATGGCAGAGCAGTAAAGCACTTGCTTTGCAAGCGCAAGGCCCTCAGTTTGATTCCCCAGCACCACATAAAGCCAGGCATGATGGCACATGCCTGTAACCCCAGCACTGGAGAGGCTGAGGCAGGAGAATTGCCGTGAGTCCAAGGCCACGTGGGCTCTATAGTGTGAGTTCAGGACCAGTCTGGGCTACAGAGTGAGACCTTGTTTCAAAAAAAAAAAAAAATGAAGAAAGAACAAACCAACAACAAAGCAAGCCAGCAAGCAGAGGAGAGATAGAGAGAGAGCTAGTTCTTGCTAAGCAGCCAGGTTGGCTTGACCTTTCAACCATCCTGCTCAGCTTCCACCATACTAGGATTACAGGCCTACACCACCACACCTGGCTGGAAGTTTTCTTTAAAAAGGGTACAGATCTTGGGTGTGTCTCATATGGAGTTATTTGTAAATACTTTCACTTACCAGCTGTGTGACTTAACACAAATCAACAAGATCCCCTTGAGTTTCTGTTTCCTTATCTATAAGAGGAGGGTTTACTTAATCAAGTTACAGGGCCCCTTTCATGTGTGATGTATTATTCTATGTCTTGAGAGCTAATGCACCTGTTTTCTTTAAACCCTTTTGACAGTATCTCGGTTATTAAGAGGTAAGACCAACTGAAAGAAGAACCATCTCTCCAAATAAAATTGAAACATCCAAACCTTGATCTTGACTAAAGTATAACACAGTGCCCACACCGGATGCGGCAGTACTGGGGACTGAATCCAGGGCTTTAACATTGAACTACATACTCAGTCCTTTTTTTTATTTATTATTTTGAAACAGGGTCTTACTAAGTTGCTGAATTTCCCAGGCTGATCTCAAACTTACAGTCCTCCTTCCTTGGCCTCCCAGAGTGCTGGGACTGCAGGTATGCACCACCATGCCTGGTGAAGACGTGAAAAATTTCTAAGCCTTCCTCACATGCTTTCTGCTCTTCTACCAGTTAGTTACTTTAAAGAGAAAACCCTATGTACTTGAACGGTTTTCTTGTTACTCAAGATATTTACACAACCAAAACCACCACCAAACAAAATGCTAATAAATAGAAAAGCTGAAGCAGGGAGGGGAGAAACTCTGAAGGTATCTTTTTAACTATTTGGAGAAAAAAAAAAAGTTCTCAGAGAGCAAAGGATGCTTTGAACAAAAGCTGAAGTATTTCTTTCGACCTGAGTTTTCCCAAGTACACAGGAAGAGCTGAGGGGCAAAATAAGAGGCCATTGTGGATCTGGGAAACTATAGCAGATCAAAGCGGATTAGACAAGGATACAGATAGGTCTTAATGACCCCAGTGGCAGTCTAGGGATTTCTTTATTCCTCTCTGGAGACTCCCACACTCCTTCCTGACTGCATCTTGGCTTTCATTCACAGATCTGGCCATAAGTTGAGATGAGGTATCTGTGGCTATGTCTTACAATCCTTCATCTAAGCTCAGAGGACTGCTCTGAAACAAAAGATAGATGCATATTTCTGGATAATTTTTTCAGTCCTGATGATTGATCCCAGAGGCACTCGACCAGAGCTACATTCTCAGTCCACCTGCTCTTTTCTTTTTTTCTTCCTTCTTCTTTTTTTTTTTTATTTTTTATTTTTTTGAGACAGGGTCTCGCTTTGTAGCCCAGACTGCTCCTGAACTCACTCTGTGTCCCAGGCCAATCTTGAACTCACGGCAACCCTCTTGCCTCTGCCTCCCAAGTGCTGGGATTACAGGCATGCAACACCATGCCCAGTTTATATGGTGCTGAGGATTTGAACTCAGGGCCTTGTGCTTGGAAGGCAAGTACTTTTACCACTGTGCCATTCTTCCAGCCCTTTTTTTTCCTTTTGAGACAGGATCTTGCAACGTTGCCTAGGTTGGCCTTGAACTTGTGATCTTCCTGCTTCAGCCTCAGTCTCTCAAGAAGCTGGGTCTACAGGCATGCATCATCATACCCAGCTATGAATATTCTTGACCACAGACCACACACTATCACCACTTTTTGTCTACTGGACGGGGAACTCCTTGAAGGCAGCGGTGGGCTCTTAGACACTTCTCTACTTGTAAACCTGGGAAAGTAACTAGGATGCAGTGGGTAATTTGGTCAGTTTTTGTGACTGAATGAATCAAAGAATAAGTTAACAGAGTAGCTTGCTGTTTACTTTCTAAAAACCGCTATTTTTGTGGGAAGTTACAGTGCTCTGCATACTTTCTTTTTATTAGTGATAATTAACTGAACAAAGTCACACAAAGGGAAATCGTGGAAGGGAAAGAATAAAAGAGGGCTAGATTTTATACTGACCGGTCCACTGTATTTAATATCTGGAAAACAGAAGTTCTCTGGAAGGACTGACTAGAAATTTAGATTTAAAGAGAAAGAAAAATATTTGGTCAAGGGGATGGAGGAATAGCACAGTGGTTTGAGCACTTGCCAAGCAAGCACAAAGCCCTGAGTTCAATTCCCCAGCACCACATAAACTAGGTGCGGTAGTATATACCTATAATCCCAGGGCTCAGAAGGCTGAGGTAGGAGGATTGCTGTGAGCTGGGCCACATAGTGACTTCAGGACTGGCCTGGACTACAGAGCAAGACCCTGTCTCAAAAAAAAACTACAAAATAAAACAAAAAGTTGGTCAAAAGTATTTAAAAACAGCCAGGTGCAGTGGCACACAATTATAATTTCCTGGGAGGCTGAGGATCATAAATTCAAGCCATGAATGGACAACATGGAGACTCTGTCCCAAGATTCTGTTTCAGAGCAAACAAAATGAAATGGAAAGGCAACCTCCCATGCTCTACTTCTTATTTTGGAGACTCCGTCACAGGGTTGGGCACACCCTCAAGTAGTCACTGAAAGGGCACCGGGAAGTCGGCAGTCAGGAAGCTTGGGTGTGAATTCTGTCTCTGCCACCAGGCCCAAAATCATATACTGAGTGAGTAAATATAGATGAGACATTTAAATCTCAGTCTCAGCTTTCTCATTTATAACATAGGCATTAAGTTTGTGACATAAGGACCAATTAAGATAGCTCCTGTTCAAGTATTCTGTAAAATGTACAGCCCTATGCAAATGTAGATTCATTCCTATGCTTTTATAATTATTTGATACCACGATAAATGAAATTGTTTTCCTAAGGTGTGGTTTCATCATTTACAGGGATGATGTACATGTCTGCAACACAAACATGGTAAGCCCGCTGACAATTGGGCCGATGGAACACTAACAACAACCTTCAGGACAGGCTACAACCTGATGTTACTCCATTGAAGATTCACCTAGTCGAACACTGTCTTTTATAACATTACAGTGATCTTTTTGATAGTAGTGCTTCAGAACTTCTCATGTTCTTGCTGAGTTTAATTAAGACAAGTGAGAAAAAAAAAAAGAACAAGGCAAGTTACCTAATATAGCAAGTATTTTGTACTGTGCATACTTCAAGAACATATTGCATAAAATAGTCTTCTTAAAAAATTTCCCCTCAGCCAAAAAGGAACTGACAGTTTTTGAGCATTTGTGTGCTATAGTATGTTATGAACCTATCAAAAGTTACCTTATTTCATCCCACAACTCAAGTGTTAAATAAATCAATCTCCTAAAGTCACATGGCAGTGTACTTTGGAGTCATATTTCAACTTTGTATACTGGGTTCAAAAATCCATGTGCTTTTCATTAGTCTACACTACTGTTTCAATATCTATAAATTTTAGCATCTATAAATTTCATAGCTTTGAAGGCTACTTCTTTCAGTCCTTTGCTTGATACAAGACCACAGTTTAAGTATAAATAGAAGTTTCTGGAGGGGCTAGAGGCATAACTTAGTGGTTAAAGCACTTTCCCAGCAAGGCTCTAGGTTTGATTTCCCGGCACCACATAAAAAATTAGCTGGGCAACTTCTACAATCTCAGCACTCAGGAGACTGAGGAAGAAGGATTGCCCTGAGTTCAAAGCCAGCCTGGGCTACAAAGAAAACTCAGGACTAGCCTGGACTACAGAGTGAGATCCAGCCAAAAAAAAAAAAAAAAAAAAAAAAAAAAAATCTGGAGAAGAATCTCTTTAGGGAGGGGCCAAGGTGAGGAGGACTAAATTAGAAAAATTTTTGTGCTTCTTCAATTTGTACCACGTGCAAATATTACCTTCTCTAAAAGCAGAAAAAATAAGACAGAGAGAGTGAGAGAGAGAGAAAGACAGAGAAACAGAAGGTGAGATTGACTCTTAGACCAGCTCTGCCATTCGCTAGTTACACAATTTGGAACAAGTCATTTCAAACCACCTTTTGAATTCTGTTTCTTTTACCATAAAGTGAAAAGTTTATTTGCTAAAACTCATAAAATGTACAATACCATGTAATGTACAGTATGGACTTCAGGTCATACTGAAATGTTAGTGTGGATTCATCAATCGCAACAAATGTACTATTCAAGTGATGGATATTACTAGTGGGGGATATTATCAGGGGGCAGAAAATATGTACTTTATCTTTAATTCTCTTATGAGCCTTAAACTGTTCTTAAAGATTCAACTGGCCATTGTTATGGTTTGGATCTGGAATGTCACCCCAGAACCTTATGTGTTTGAATGCTGTGGATTACCTACAATTTCATGAGCTGTTAGGAGGTAGGTCCTGACCGGGAGGGGTGGATTACTGAGAGTGTGGCCTAGAAGGATGCACTTATGTCCCAGCTTCTCCCAAAGCCCTGGTCCTTCCTCCTGCCGTGCCACAAGCAGCTGTTCTCTGCCAGACTCTTCCTGCCATTGCTAGCCATACATGAGTGGACTGAGACCTCTGAAACTGTGAGCTTCCCTTTCTTTCCTCCCTTAAGTTGTGTCAGGTACTTTGTCCACCAATGAAAGTGATTAAGGCACTTTCCATATCCACAGCTTCCTCATCTGCAACCAATCACAGATGGAAAATATTTGAAAAGAAAAGCTGATCTGGACTGAACATATACAGCCTTTTTTGTCATGGTCCCTAAAGGATACAGTAAAACTATTTATGTAAAATTATTTATTTACATGATGTTACTGTAAGTAACCCAAAGATAAATTAAAGTTTATGGGAGGCTGTATATGGGTTACATATTATACCATTTTAGATAAAGGAACTTGAGTATCCTTGGATTTTGATATTCTCAGTGATCCAGGAACCAATGCCTGAGGATGCTAAGGGATAATTACAATGTCTATACTATAAAAAGAAGAGTTCCACTAAGTTATTTCTAAAGTTCTTTCAATCCTAAGATCCTTTTATTCTAACTTACTCTGTAAAAGTAATTAAAAATTCAGAAAGGAGAGTCAAATGCTCATTCTGACAAAGTAAGTATAATTGAAAATTCATTGCATTAGAATTCATTACGTTAGGACAGGGGTAAGAACTGGAATAATTAAGGTCAAGATTCCCTGAATCTGGAAACAGAGAGATAAAATGGAAATGAGAATATATAAAATAAACTAATTAAGCGCCTTCTAGTGCGTCCTACCCTAACATTTCTTCTGCGTTAGGATGCCTCAGGCAAGTACTGTGAAAAATACTAAAAGGAAACATCTGCCCCCACAGAAAAATATGACCAGTGCTCTAAAGAGGAATAGAACAGAGCTGGGGATGCAGCTCAGGGGCAGGGCCTGCCTAGTAGGCTCGAGGTCTGGGGTTCAAGCCTCAGCTCCAGAAGGCAAAAACAAAACAAAGCAAGAAAATGAAAACGTCCACATAAACAAGAATTGCAAGTATCTTACTTTGTTTTGTTCAGAATTAATCTGTGTAATTTAAACCTCTTTTCACCTCATTATGCGAAGACACACCCTACGACTCTCTTTCATAGCAGGGAGGGCACAGGGACACAAGCAGTGGAGCTACTGAGAACACAGCGGGTGCAGCATCCAACCAGAGTTCATTGAGCTGGGTTCCTTTTGCTTCAATAATTTTCCTAGATATAATGCATAGACTACTAGAAAATAAAAATTATCTATGCCAAAGAAGTACAAGTGGCTATCCTAAGTTTTTAGTTCAATTTAAATAGCATCCCATCTGTGTATGTACATATGTTTATATTTACACACACACACAAAGAAGTTTCCACCTGATCCACAAGAACCATTGTAACCACACTGCTCTATTCTCTGCTGTATGCAACGGATATAAAAAGGTCTTCTTTTGTAATTGTTTCCACCACAAAATCTTCATTTGGGGACATTATCTTAAGAGAGGAGCTCTTCCCTAGCTCTTTCCTAGACCTTGTCCCCAGCACCACAACTAATCATTCATTTATTCAGAGAGTTGAGGGTTCATTCTTTTAAGTACCAAAACGTTTAAGGGGAGGGGCAAGTTGTGGATCAAAAGAGAGGGGGAAGGGATTGTATTTTTGTTGCGATACATGTGTGCACAAAATACTCAAGTTCAATGTAAACATTACATACCATATATATGTATTAATAAAAAAGGGGAAAATACCAAAAACATATCCACACTTTCATGCTTTCAGAAGGAAATACTTCTGGTAAGCAATTCCTGACTTTTAAAAAAAGTATACTGAACGTATCAGCCTGATATACTTTGTGTTTCAGATTATTATGCTCT
Source organism: Ctenodactylus gundi (assembly GCA_004027205.1). Lineage (NCBI taxonomy): Eukaryota > Metazoa > Chordata > Mammalia > Rodentia > Ctenodactylidae > Ctenodactylus > Ctenodactylus gundi. The sequence continues at coordinate 171,326 of PVKB01003175.1, read as the reverse complement.
TTTGGATAGGTTTTCCCTATCCTTTCTTGTTTCTTTTTCTTGGTGTGCTCTCATGGTGCCTTGTTTAGCCTAAATAACTTTTAAATCTGCTATGGTCTTAAAAATAAGATATCAAATCTACTTGATCAGGACTGTACATAAAGTAAGAGGCTGGGCTGGCTGTGCACAGCTGTAAGGCTGGGGCAAGAGGATGCCAAGGTCCAGCCCTGCCAGACAAGTCAGTGAGGAGGGCCGCAAAAGAAAAAAAAAAACTGGCTTCAAACTCCAGTAACAAAAGAAATGAAAGACAAACAGACAAACAGAAGGATGGACAGGTAAGGAGGGATGGAGAGAAAGACAGACAGGAGAGGAGAAACCAGCCTGAGGACAAGGGGCTCTGCAGTTAGAGCCATAGTCTTGGCAGCTGGGTGGTGGTGATGATAACATGTGACAGGATGTCACACTGGAAATGCCAAGTGAGGCTCCAAGCCCTGGAATTCCAAGACTCAGGACTAACACTCCTTCCCCAGAAAGACAGTGAAGAAGAATCAGAAGTGTGGACACTGGGGAGACAAGATTTCTCTGGACAGCAGGCACAGTGGTGCAGGCCTGTAATAGCACCCTGGGAGGCTGAGGCAGGATTACAAATTCAAGCCCAGCCAAGGCAACTCAGCAAGACCCTGTTTTAAAACAAAAATTAAAAAATGTGCGAGGGATGCAGTTCAGGTCACAGGCCTTGGATTCAATCCCTAGTGCTGAGGAAAATAAAAACATAAAAGCTCACTCTTAGATATAGAAATAGGGCTGGGGAGTGGCTCAGTGGCTAGTGTGTTTGCCTAGCATGTACAAGGCGCTGGGTGCTATCTCTCAGCACCACATAAAAAAATAGCTGGGCATAGAGATACACACATGTAATCCCAGAACCCAGGAGGCTGAGGCAGGAGGACTGCTGTGAGTTCAAGGCCAGCTTGGGTCACATAGTGAGTTCAGGATTAGTTTGGACGACAGAGCCAGACCCTGTCTCAAAAACAAAACAAAACAAAACAAAGCAACCACTTACTGTATGTTTCCTTTTATATGAAATATTCAAAATAAGCAATTCTATAGAGGCAAAAAGTACATTAGCGGTTACCTAAGGTTAGAAGCAGGGTAGAGAAAGGGAAATAACAATGAACAAATACGAAATTTTGTTTATGGGGACAAAAATATTTTAAAATTAGACTGTGCAGGGCTGAGTGGTACAGGTACTCTGGGAAGCTGAGGCAGGAGGACCACAAGTTCAAGCCCTGCGTAGGCAATTTAGTGACTTGGTGAGACCCTGTCTCAAAATCAAAAATCAAAAATGGGCCAAGGATATAGCTTAGTGTGAAAGGTCCTCAGCTCAATCCCCAGTACCACATTAAAAAAAAAAAAAGATTGTGTTAGCAATCACAGAACTCAATGATCAATGAATGTGCTAAAAAAAATGAACTGCACACTTTGCATGGGTGGACTGAAAGCTATATGCATTTCATCCTGATAAACCTGTCAACAAGAAGAAAATGAGAAACAGAGCTAGAAAAGTTCCCCAATGCCTCTCTTAAAACTAAATGCCCTTTTGTTACCCACTGAGGAGCTGAATAAATTCACCCACCCCAGATGGTTTCCTTTATTTCCTGCCTTTGAGCTGTACTCTATAATTTTGTATTAGTAGAAAGTTAATATTAAGACAACACATCCTTTGTTGCTAAATTTTACAGTGTTTGCTGCTTTCCTGCAGCATACACATTTCCTTTGTTTTCCGACTGCAGCTGCACTGCCAAAACCTTGTAGAAAGAATAATTACCCTTCTACACCCCTCCTGATCTCCTGACAGCACAGACCTTTAGTTCATAATCCAGTGTCTACAACAAACTAATGGCTTGCTTCCCTCTCTGGGAGGTTTTCAATTCATCAAGCTATTCAGTGAACCACCATTCTTTGACAGGCAAGAATAAGGTAGATGGTAAAATTTATTATTTCAAGAGGGCTCTCTCTCCCGCTCTACTCACTCATTCTTATAGAATAACCTGTATAAATTGTCTTCTGGTATGTGAATAAGTACTTTTCTACCAGCGCTTCAATAGGACAGATGACTAATCTTTTCAGGAGTCTATAAATGTGGTATTAAATGATATAAAGAGCATTATATTAACATATAATAATAAGTCACATATCATGTTTCATCGATCAGCAATTTAGGGTTAGGAGCAGGGTAGAGGAAGGAAAATGACAATGAACAAATACAAAGTTTTGTTTGGGGGGACAAAAATACTTTAAAATTAGACTGTGCTAGGCTGAGTGGTACAGGTACTCTGGAAAGCCAAGGCAGGAAGACTACAAGTTCAAGTGCTACATGGGCAACTTAGTGACTTGGTGAGCCCCTATCTCAAAATCAAAAATCACAATAGGCCAAGGATATAGATCCATATTTATATGCTCAGTCAATTCTATAAAAGGTATGCTCTACTTGTTTTTTTTTTAAATAGAGAAATGGGCTGGAGGCAAATCACAGCAGTTGCCTAGCAAGCACAAGGCCCTGGGTTTGACTCCTCAGCACCATATAGGTGGGGCACGTGGCACATGCCTGTAATTCCAGAACTCGGGAGGCTAACGCAGGAAGACTGCTGTGAGTCCAAGACCAGCATGGGCTATGTAGTGACTTTAGACCAGTCTGGACTACACAGTAAGACCCTGTCTCAAACAAAAAAAAAAGACTGAGGATGAAGATATACCTACTTAGCGTGTGTGTGTGTGTGTGTGTGTGTGTGTGTGTGTGAGAGAGAGAGAGAGAGAGAGAGAGACAGAGAGACAGAGAGAGAGAGAGAGAGAGAGAGAGAGAGAGAGAGAGAGCATTTATGAGGCTTTGGGTTTAACCCCTAACACCAAAAAATTAATTAATTTCTTTTTATGTTGCCCAGGCTGGCCTTGAACTCAGAGCAATCCTCCTGCCTCAGCCTCCAAAGCGCTGAAATTACAGGCATGTGCCACTACACCCAACTTTAAAAACCCCTAAAGGACAAATATTTACAAGAAACATAAATAATTAGAATTACCAACCTTATACACATCTTCGATGCATGTACTAAGCTCTTCTTCTGTCACCACAATGGTCCCTGGCACCATGTCATTCTCATGAATCTCTATAAGACAAACAAATAAACAAAATTATCCAGCACCTCAGTGACTAGAAACTAGTAACAGAATGAAGTTTGTTGAATCAGTAAGTCAGGCAACACTTGCCACAGAAATGTCTGCCAAAGTGGCTGACCATAAAACTCCATTACCACATTCGTCTGAAGGGCACGCACAACAACAGTAACTGACTCAGCTACTTCTGTCCACCCTGGAGCACTTCAAGACAACTCAACTCCATCTTCTCTCTTGCATTTGTTCTTTCTGGCAGTGGTGTGAACTTCTTCCTTTTCCAGGCCCTATCACAAAGTCTCAATGTAAGCTAAAGGGTGGACTCCTTTTGAATGTTGTAGGTGGATGAGGACTGTCCGTCTTCCAGTTGCTCACCAGCAAAGGCAAGGCATTCCTCCCTTATCCTGGATCTTGGCCTTTAAGTTTTCTACAGTACCTGAGGGTCCAGCCTCGAGTATAACAGCCTCCCTTTACAGGTTTAAGGAAATCTATCTTTTTAGTGTTTCGACCAAGGATGATGGATCAGAAAATGGGATACAGAATTATTATTTTTTAATGATATACAGTCCTTTTTTCTTTGGTCATGTCACATGGCAGATGCTATGAAACTAAAGAGATACGTGGTAAATTAACAATACCGTCTGTACTATCTGTAAAACCTGGAAGACAGTTACAGAGTAGACCAACAGTGTCTGGAACAAAGCTACACCACCTGCACCAGAAAACTATTTTTCAAAAATAGTGTGTGCACGGCATGCTTATGGACTATACAAAGACCTAAGCCCAAAACCGTAACAATTCAAGAATCCATGACACTAGAACTGCTCATCTTGACCTATAATGACAGATTCACAAATTAAAATTTGGGTAGGCAGAACAGAAATACATAAGACATGGAAATGGTACAGTCAAGATTGGGGCCAACCTGGTATAGGCCTCAGTTCACAGAGGTGGCTCACACACCATGCCAACTACTCCTGTTTCATTAGTGACCTATCTTCAGGCTCTACTTAGAGTTTCATGAAAATGGGGGGTGGGGGGGGGCACAGAATTCATATTAACAGGTTTGGAGAAAAAAAAATTTCAGGTACTATTCAGAGATAGGCTTGATTTGCTGTTGTGAGTTGATGGTGGATTGTTACAACTCTAAATCTTCAGAGTGCCCTGGAAAACCAGAGTATGGGGAAAATACTCTCACTGGTCAGAATTATGAATAATATACCTGGCCATACAGAAATGTATCTGGTCTCTTTTTTCCCCCAAATTATTCTTTTTGCTAAGTGTTTGCAATACGCAATAATTACGTTCAACTTGGAGTACTGGTATACATATATACTGCATCTTTTTTTTTTAAGACAGGGTCTTACTCTGCAGCCCAAGCTCCTCCTGAACTGACAGCAATCCTCCTGCCTCAGCTTTCTGAGTGCTGGGATTCAGGCTTGTACCACCTCACCTGGTTTTATGTGATGCTGGGGAACTGAACTCAGGGCCTTGTGCTTGCAAGGCAAGTGCTTTAACTGCTGTGCCATTCCTCCAGTCCCTCCACCCCCATCATTTTGTTTCCCCATTAAAATCATACGTTAAGAGTTTAACTCTTTGGAAACATTTCATCACCAATACTGATATCCATGTTTTTCCATAATGTTACCCACTATACCAACTAAAACCCAAACAATGTGACATTTCTTAGAAGAGTCTTCCACCCTACTACTGTCTTTACAATTTTCTTCCAAGTCATGGACATCACTCTGTGAGACTATTTTGTTTTTTGGTGCTGGGGATCAGACCTACGGAAGTGTTCTGTAACTGAGTTAAATTTACAGGCCCAGAAGTTTTCTGGGGTTTTAGTTTTCTTTCTTTTTACACTACCAGAGATTGAATTCAGAGCCTTCAGCATGCTGGGCAAGTGCTCTAGCACTGAGTTATATCCCCAGACCTTTTTATTTTTATTAGTATCTTGAGACAGACACAGGATTTCACTAAGTTGCCCAGGCTGACCTCCAGTTTGTAATCCTCCTGCCTCAATTTTTCAAGTAGCTGAAATAGAGAAAAACATCACACCCAGATCAAAGTATTTTGTTTTGTTTTTACTGTCTGGGTCTCACTCTGTTGCCCAGGCTGTTCCTGAACTCACTATGTAGACCACGCTGATCTTGAACTCAAGGCAATCCTGACTCAGCCTCACTTGTGCTAGGATTGCAGGTGTATGCTACCACACCTAGCTTATGTGGTGCTGGGGAATTGAACCCAGGACCTTGCACTCAAGTGCTCTAACCACTGAGTTATGCCTCCAGCCCTCCAAAAAAATTTTTAATGTGAAAAAGTGGATCTTGGAACTGATTCATCGCCACATAGTTTTTAAAATGTGGTAATATAAAAAATAAAAAGGCTTAATTAATTTTCCAGTGGTAATGGTGCAAATATTTAAAAACAGTCATACTCCCACCTTGTCCCTTTTCATATCAGTGGATTATATGTGCAAAACATGTAGCTGAGGGGCTGGAGAAATGGCTTAGTGGTTAGAGCACTCAAGCGCTACGCAAGCCCTAAGTACCTGAGCTCAATTTCCCACACCACATAAACTGGGCATGGTGGTGCATGGGTCTAAGGCTAGCCTGGGCTCCATAGTGAGTTCAAGACCAGCCTGCATTACAGAGTGAGACCCTGTCTGTCTGTCTGTCTGTCTCTCTCTCCCTCTCTCTCTCTCTCTCTCTCTCTCTCTCTCTCTCTCTATATATATATATATATATATATATATACACACACATATATATATGACCAGGCAGGCCCTATGTCACAGGCCTATAATCCAGGCATCCTGGATGGCTTGGGCAGGAAGGTCACAAGTGCAAGCCCAGCCTGGGCTACTTAATGACATCAAGACCCTGTCTCAAAATTAAAACTAAAAAAGGGCTGGGGATGTAGTTCAGTGTGTGGGCCTTGGGTTCACCCCTAGTACCACAACAATAAAGGTGTTGCCCATGTCACCTAACATGAAGAATGACTGACAAACACAGGGTATCCAAAAAGATGCTTTATTTTTCCTGTGTGTGACGACTTTCAGATCCCTTCATGATGAGTTTAGCACTTGCATATTTTTTTCTCACAGCATTAGCTTTACTTCAAACATTATGACAAATTAATCCTGAGCAAATACATTTTTATATTATGACATATGTGTGTGTGCGTGTGTGTGTGTGTGCGCGCGCATGCGCATACATACATGTATGTATTTTTTCAGTTCTGGGGATTGTACCCAGGGCCTTCACGATGAGCTATATCCGCAGCTCATTTTTGTTTATTTGAGACAGTCTCACAAATTAGCAAAGTTACCCAGGCTGAGCTCTCATGACTATTATTATTTATATATATATATATATATATATGGCAACTTTTGGGACACCCTGTAAAAGTCCAATAAATATTTCTTGAATGAATAATCAAGGATCAAGGACTAGGATAAATACTGACAGTACTGTGTCACTATTAAACTTCCTGAGTATGACCAATGTGCAGAGTCACATAAGACAGGCGTCCCAACCCCTGGGAAGCAGCGGACTGGACTGGTACCTGTCCATGGCCTTGGAAGGACTGGGCCGTCCGCACAGATGAGCAGTGAGCTAGAGGTAAGGGGGAGCAACACTTCTCCTGTCAGTGTGTTCCTAATACCTTCTATCAGCAGGGTTGCTCCCTGTTCCCAGCTCCCTCCTCCCCTCCTATTGCTGCTGGCAGTTTCAAATTTACTCTCCAGGGCTGGAGAAATAGCTCAGAGGTTAAAGTGCTAGCCTAGCAAATGCTAAGTACCCAAGTTTGATTCCCCAGCACCATACAAGTCAGATATGGTGGTGCATACCTGTAATCCTAGCACTCAGGAGCCTGAGGCAAGAGAACTGCTGTGAGTTCAAGGCCAGTGTGGGCTACACAGTGAGTTCAGAACAGCCTGAACTACAGAATGAGACCCTGTTTCAAAAAAAAAAAATTTCCTCCATAAACCTACTCCATAATAGGGTCCTTGAGAGAATGGTCTTCAACTAAACCAATCTCTGGTGCCAAAAATTTGGGAACCACTTATGCAAGAGACTGACATTTTTCTTCGCTGATACACACTGAAATATTTAGGGATGAGGTATTACGATGTCCCCCAGCTTATTCTTAAATACTCCAGTAAAACAATGGTCATATGTGTAAAGAAAAAGGAAACAAACATGAACAAAGTGTAAACTGTTGGTCAATCTAAGTAAAGTGTCTGAATATTCAAGGTACTCTTCCTAGAATTTTTGTGGATTATCAGAATGAAAGCTTGGGGGGAAAGAAATCAATTAAATCTGAAACACTGAAGAAGGCTCTGTGGAGAGGGAAGGGACCCAACCACCGGACTTCCTCCTTTACCTGCTATATTCAAACACCGATGAAGAGGCGCTAACACTGGCTGCAGCAAATACTTCTCTGCCAGTTGTGGGTGTTCTCTAGATATAGTTATAAAGGTAGTGGTGGCAACTCTCTGGAATTGTCGTGCTGTCAATTTATCTTGAAAATGAAATAAATCCAGAATCTACAGGAAAAATTACATGAAATAAATTTCCAGGCTCTTTGCAAAGAAAATGATAATAAATAATAAGAAAAAAATTCTTAACTTTCTTTTTTTGTGTCTTTTTTTGACAGGGTCAGGCTGGTTTTGAACTCACTAAATAGCTTAGGATGGATTAAAACTAGCAGTAATATCCCAATTCTCCCAAATGTTCGGATTATAGGCCTGTGCCACCACACCCAGTGAAAAATTTCTTTCTTTAAGCCAAGAATTAAAATTACTGCAGCCAGGTGTGGTGGCACAGGCCTATAATCCTAGTACCCAGCACTTTGGAGGCTGAGGTAAGAGGACTGCTGTGAGTTTGACACTAGCCAAGGCTTAGATAGTAAATTCAGGACCAGCCTGGACTAGAGTGAGACCCTGTCTCATGAAAAAAAAAGAAAAAACAAACCTTACTGCAGTCATATGGACTAAACAAAATTATTTTAACATCCTGATATTGAAAGGAAGAAGAGCTGAGTAGACTGTTTTTAATAAATTTTATCAAATTCATAAAATATATGCTCATTATGAAAATAATTAGAAAAACAAAGTTTTAAGAAGTACTGGCTGGGCACACAGCTAGTAGTTAGAGGGCCTGCTGAGCAAAGGCAAGGCCCTGGGTTCGGTTCCCCAGCACCACACAAGCTGGGCGTGATGGTGCACACCTGCAACCCCAGCATTCAGGAGGCTGAGACAGGAGGATTGCTGTGAGTTTGAGGGCAACCTGGGCCACATAGTGAGTTGAGCTCAGGAGCAGTTTAGACTTCAGAAGAAAATCCCATCTCAAAAAAAGTAAACTGACAGCATTCCAATTATTCTAAGTAGTTTTGGTGTGTATTTCCTGTATATATTTCTTTTTAAAATCACATTCAACATTTGGTTTTGTGTTTTACTAACATCTCATATAATTACAAATTTCTGAAAAAAATATGGTAACTACATATGCCCCAAAGATTAATGCATGTTGTAGCGCGATGTGCAATAGCAAAAGAATGGGGACAATTTAAACACCTGTCAAAAGCAGACTGCTTTTGTACATTAGGGTATACTAATAGAGCAAAATACTATGTACTCATTAAAAAAATGCAGTAGCTCTATGAAAAGACATTTCTCCTCAAATGCAAAAAACAAAAGGAAAAGCATACTATCACTTGAATAAAAATTAGAATTATACACATATACACCCATGTACCCACATATAATTCTGTGTATACAACACAGAATATCTCTAAAAACAGACGAGAAATTGGTTAACAGTGACCACCTCTGAGGGACTGGAACGGTAGTAGCAGGAGAACTTCTCAGTTTACTCTTCTGTGCTTTTTTTTTTTTTTTTTTTTTTTTTTTTTTTTTTTTTTTTTTTTTTTTTTTTTTTTTGAGACAGGGTCTTGCTCTGTAGCCCAAGCTGGTCCTGAACTCACTATGTATTCCAGGCTGGCCTTGAACTCATGGCAATCCTCCTGCCTCAGCCTCCCGAGTGCTGGGATTCAAGGCATGTGTCATCACACTCGGCTTACATGTTGCTGGGGAATTGAACTAGGGTCTTAGTGTTTGACTCAGGACTTGCTAGGCAAGCACTTTAACGGCTGAGCCATTCCTCTGGCCTCTCTTTTGTGCTTTTTAAATTGTTATCATGTTAGTTTACCCTGTTTAGGGAATATCTACTTTAAAAACCAATTAAAAACACACAGAAGGGGTTAGGGGCATAGCTCAGCGGTTAGAGCACTTGCCTAGCATGTGTAAGGGCCTGATTCCCCAGCACCCCACAAAAATTAGCTGGGCATGGTGGCACATGCCTGTAATCCCAGCACTAAGGAGGTGAGGCAGGAGGATTGCTGCATGCTCAAAGCCAGCCTGGGCTATACAGTGAGTTTGGTACCAGACTGGACTATATAGCAAGACCCTGTTTCAAAAAAAAAAAAAGAAAGAAAGAAAAAAAAGAAACGTGAGCTTCATATTTTCGTATTTTAGCTCTGGGAACAAGTCCTAATACTGGCAAGGCATTCTTTTTTGCCAGAGATGAAACCCAAGACCTCACACACACTAGGCAAGTGGTCTACTACTGAGTTACATCCCCATCCTTGATAAGGCAATCTTAAACTTAACGATTAGGTTGATCTCTACCACAGGTTTTTATTCACTAAACTCACTGAATTCTGGGCACAGTGGCACATAGCTATAATTCCAGCACTCAGGAAGCTGAGGCAGGAGAACTGTCATGAGTTTAAGGCCAGCCTGGGCTACACAATCAGTTCAGGACCAGCCTGGACTACAGAGCAAGTCCTTGTCCAAAAGAGAGAGAGAGACAGAGAGAGAGAGAGAACTCATCAAACAATAAACAAATATTATATAGCTCTTACTTCAATATCAAAAAACATTAAAAATCCTCTTTCTGTAAATAGGCAGACAATCCTTGAGTGGTCAAAAGAATAGGACAATTTACCTGTGGGCAAATGTCCCTGTAGTAACTCTCTGGTGAAAGAGACTGTTGGGGACAAGAGGCCAGAATTTTTGCAATCAAATCACACTTGTTCCAGTCAGCAGCCATCACCTCAGCATCAGTCCCACCAGCTGCCCCGGCTGTCACAATGGAGAGAGATGTCAAACACACACAGCAATTTTCTATATAAACTCTCAAGCAATAAAACTACCCAAAAATTTATAGTAAAAAGTATTTCTTTTTCTATATTGAAAATTGTCTATTTCTTCCATTAAATAATCTGTTCTCTATACTTTCCTTCTGATGTTGGTTCAGGGAAGATCAGATCAGAAAAAATATAGCATTTAATCACTGTAATATTATTTATGTGACTTGAATGTTAACTTCTCAGAGCTTATTAATCTTAAGCATAACAAAAAGCAGGAGGCATCACAATATCAGATATCAGGTTTTATTGTACAGCAACAGTGATAAAAACCACATGGTGCCAGCACAAAAACAAATAGGTAGATCAATGGAGTAGAACTGAGGATGCAGGCACAACTCTGAGTGCCTTCATCCAACTGCTCTTCAACAAAGGAACCAAGAACATACCCTGGAGTAAAGATAGCCTCTTTAACAAATGGTGCTGGGAAAACTGGTCAGCCACATGCAGAAGAATGAACCCAGACTCACATCTTTCACCATGTACCAAAATCAAATCGAAACAGATCAAAGACCTAAACATTAAAATGGACACACTGAACTTGCTGCAGGAAAAAAACGGGCAGAACTCTTGAAGAAATAGACACAGACAAGGACTTCTTCAATAGAATACCCAGTGCACATGAGACAACACCAAGAATCAACAAATGGGATCATATCAAATTAAAGAGCTCTATACAGTAAAGGACACAATCAACAGAGTGGACAGAGAACTGACAGAATGGGAAAAGAATTTTGCAAGCAATTCCTCAGACAGATTACTATTTTCTAGAATGCACAGAAAAATGAAAAAAATTAGATTCCCCCAAAATAAAAGACCTGATCAAAAAAATGGGCAATGAAGGTGAATAAACAGTTCTCAGAAGAAGCTCAAATGGCCAATTAATACATGAAAAAATGTTCAGCATCTTTAGTCATCAGGGAAATGCAAATCAAAATAACACTGAGGTTCCATCTAACTCCATTAAAGACGTCTGGTATCAAGAACTCAGAAGGGTGTTAGGGTGATCTGGCTATGACATCTGTCACCCCACTGATCTCCAAGGTAGATTCAGCTGATCTGGTGGCTAGGTGGGTGTCCCCTTCCTCCCTTTCTGCTCCATGTGTACTTGAAGAGGACGACGCCCACTAGAGGAGGACCACTGCATGGTCAAGGGTATATGAGTAGCTGCGCTCCCCAAAAGAACCTCCAAACAAGCTCTCAAAGTCAAGAACTGAGAAAACAACAAATACTGGCAAGGCTGTGGGAGAAAAGGAATGCTTCTACATTGTTGGCGGACAGTAAGCTGGTACAATCATTATAGAAAACAGGATGGAGATTCCTCCAAAAACCGAAAATATCACTAAGATATCATCTAACCCCAGAGAGAATGGTGAATATCAGGAACTTGAACAGCAGTCAATGCTAGGGAGGGTGTGGGGAAAAAGGAACCCTCTTACTCTGGTGGTGGGACTGTAAGCTGGTACAACCACCATGGAAGGTAATATGAAAATTCCTCAAAAGGCTGAAAATAAATATTCCCTTTGATCAGTGATATCTCTTCTGGGAATCTTTCTATAAGATTTAAAAGCATAATGTACAAGAGATACATGTATATCCCTGTTCACTGCAGCACAACTAACAATAGCTAAAATGTGGAAGACATCAAAATACCCATCAACAGACCAACAGATGTCAAAATTGTGATATATGTACATAATGGAGTAATACTCAGCTATAAAGACAGATAGTTCTGAGGCTTTTGTAGGTAAATGGACGCAACTTGAGACCATCATGCTCAGTGGTGTGAGTCAGATGCAGAAGGTGAAATATCTAATGGTTTCTCTAATACAAGAAATCCAGAATACGGTCATTTTGTAGAACTAAATGGGAAGGGATAGTGGGAGCAAAGGGGAAGGGAAAGGGTATGGGAGGGTCAAAAAGGGAAGAGGGGAAGTTTCTAATTTTGACATGACATATATGTGCATAAAATACTCAAGTTGAATGTAAATATAATGCATCACATATTTACATACCCATAAAACTGGGAAAAAATTAAAATAGATATCCCATTTGACCCAGCTATACCTCCTCTGGGTATCTTCCCAAAAGTTAGTTATCATACAAGAGTGATACATGCATATCCATGTTTATGGTAGCTCAACTTATAATCAACAGACTTTGGAGGCAACCAATATGTTCATCAACAGATAAATAAAGAAGATATGGTATATTTATACAATTATACTATGATGCTTAGTGAAATGAATCAGACACAGAAGGTTAAATATCAAATGGTTTTTCTAACATGAGAAAAACCATGAAAAAAGTAAATGAGAGGCGGAAGAAAGAAGATAGACTATGTGGAGACAAAAATGGGACGTGGGGGGTGAGAGGTTGGGAAGTGCAAGGGGAAATAAAAATGATCAAGATGCAATATGTAAATGCTCCAATTTCTTAACCTGCTTTATTATGTATTGCAAATACATGTCAATAAAGAATTAAACTTTTCAGTTTTAATAATAATATTGCTATTATTATATTATATCTTTACACAGTATGAATTCTTTTTCTTTTTTTTGACACAGGGTCAGGCTGGTCCTGAGTTCTATGTAGCCCAGACTGGCCTTGAACTCACAGCAATCCTCCTGTCTCAGCCTCCAGAGTGCTGGGATTACAGGTATGTGCCCCCACATCCAGTTAATTTTTATATGATACAAGGGAATCAAACTCAGGGCCTCACACATGCTAAGCAAGTGCCCTCTGACCACTATGCTACAGCCCCAGTCCCAGTAGGATTTCATTTAAACTGCCTTAAACTAGGTAGGGTGGTGAAAGCCTACCTTTTTCTTTTCTTTTTTTTTTTTCTGGTGGTACTAGGTGTCAAGCCCAACGCCTTAATATTGAGCTACATCCTCAGTCTATTTTTGGTCTGTTGTTTGTTTTAATGAGACAGGGTCTTGCTTAGTAGTCTCTGCTGGTCCTGAACACTATGGAGCCCAAGCTAGCCTCAAACTCACAGCAATCCTCCTGCCTCAGGTTCCCAAGTGCTGGGATTACAGGTATGTCTGGCTTATGTGATGCTGGGGAATCAAACTCAAGGCCTTGCTCTTGCTAGGCAAGTGCTCTAAGTGCTGTGCTTTTTTTCCTTTGATTCTGAGACAAGGTCTTGCTAAGTTGCTGAGTTACCCAGGCTGGGCTTGAGCTTGCTGGCCTTCTGCATCTGATTCCTAGAGTGCTGAGATGGTACATTTGTGCTACGGGCCTGGTCTGTGACATCTTTAAAGTATTGAAAGAGAAACTGTCAATCTAAAATTTTGTACGTAGGCCCAGTGCTCTGATAGGCTGAGGCAGGAGGATCACAAACTGAAGCTCAATCTGGGAAATTTAACAACAGCAATACCTGGTCTCAAAAAAAAAAAAAAAAAAAGACTGGAGGGACAGACCAGTGGGAAGGTTCTGGGTCCAATTGCTAGTATTTAAAGAAAAAAATAAATAATAAAAGACGATGATGAAGAAAAAAAGTTAAAACTTCTTCAGAAAAGCAAAAGCTATTCCAAGTATTCCTAAGAAATGAAAGCTATTCCAAGTATTCCTAGGAAATGTCAAACCAAGTGAAGGCAGAAGAAAATGTGGATGGAAATTTGGATCTATACAATTAAAGAGTACAAGAAATGGCAAATATGATTTTAAAAATTTATACATATGGATAGACAAAACAAGTATATACATGCAAAAGTAGGAACGAAAACTCAGAATTAAAACTAGGTCCTTATTTTCCTACAGCAGTTCTTCAACCTGCATGCCCTCGGGTGAAGCCTAATCCTTGTGATTTTGACAGTAGTGGGGACAGACCTCAGGTCTCATGCATGCTGGGGAAGCAAACCTACCACAGAGCTGCATCACCACTTCTCAGTCAAATTCTAAAGGCAAAAGCTAGTGGCCAAATGATTCACCTCAGACTCTGAATCACAGGGAAAAGGAAACCAAAATAACAGAAACACGTGATTTCTTACCACCTGCTCCTTCCAAAATGCCCCGGACGACTGCCTGAACACCACTGGGTCTCATTAACCTTTCGGAGAGCAGCTGCCCACACAGCCGGCGAAGCCACGCTGGAGCCCGACACCTAGGCTGTGTCTTCTCATCCGTGCAAGACTGACGAGAGGGAAGGTACAAGCCATGAATGTCAATGAAACAGACAGGACTGTACACAACACATCACTTAACAGTGACAATTAGAGTATACGCCAGAGATCTGAAAAAAGCAACATTTTCTTTACAGCCCAGCTTCAGCCGATTCTTGCTCCTGACATACAGCCAATTTCTTTGGCTTCTCAGTCTTTTTTTTTTTTTTTTTTTTCCCTGAGACAAGGTCTCACTCTGTAGCTCAGGCTGGTCCTGAACTCACTGGTGTAGCCCAAGCTGGCCCTGGACTCATGGCAATCCTCCTGCCTCAGTCTCCTGATTGCTGGGATTACAGGTGTGCGCCACCACACCTGGTTTATGAAGTGCTGGAGAATCAAACTCAGGGCTTTATGCTTACAAGGAAAAACTTGAATGGGTGTGACATTCCTACAGCTCCTAGACTCTTACTCTATATATCTAGACTCATAAGAAAAACTTATGTACTAAAAGCAAATAGACAATTCCATTTATAATACTAATGTAAATAATTTGAGATATACATATAGATACACAGATATATATCATGTATATATCTACCTATCTATCTAGACACAGATATTTTTTCCCCAGTACTAGGGATTGAAACTAGTTAGCATCTTCGCACTGAACTACCTTCCCAGGCTTTTATTAAATTTTTATTTTGAGACTAGATCTCACCAAGATGCCTCAGCTGAGTCTAAATTTTTGATTCCTCTTGCCTCCATCTCCAAGAGTGCTGAAATTATAGGCATGTGACCCAACAGCCACTAAATAACTATTTTTTAAAGAAAAAAAAGGAGTTACCTAATGTCTTGTAGAATATACATCAGTGTGCTTTTTCCAACCAAAAGAACTTAGAAGCAAAAATAGTTTTAATCTCTTGATTTCAAGCACTCATTAAGATAAAGCATTCAGGGATAGAGGAATAGCTCAGTGGTAACAGTGGTTATAGTGAGCTCAGGACTAGCCTAGAATACACAGTCAGATCCTGTCTCAAAAAAAAAAAAAAAAAAAAAACTGAAAAAAGACAAGGGATCCAAATACTACCACCAAAAATATGCACTGCCAAATAGCCAAAATAAACAAAAAGGCTGGAGGGATAGCACACCAGTTAGAGCACTTGGCTAGTAAACACAAGGCCCTAGGTTCAATTCCCTAGTATCACATAGGGCAGATATGGTGGTACATACCTATAATTCCAGCACTCAAGAGGCTGAGGCAAGAGGATTGCTGTGAGTTTGTGGCCAACCTGGGCTTCGCAGTAAGTTCAGGACCAGCCTGGTCTATAGAGTAAAACTTTAAATAAAATAATAAAATAAAAATACAAAATACCTAAAAGACCCTGGTTCAGAATGAAAATATATTTTACATAAAACTGCCATAAGCCTTAATTAAGTGATCATAGTATTCTTGGGAAAAGTATTCATCATTCCGTGAAAGAAAAGGTCTTTTAAATTATCCTGAAGATCAATGCCACTTCGTTTTACAAATACCTTTCAATGATCTAAAAGATGAAGAAAACTCAACCATATCATTAATAGGAAACTATAGTTAGAAAATTTCCCAGGGGAATTCTCACTAATGACTCACCCACCCGAGTCCCTGGACCTCAGTACCTGGGGAGGTCCTCCCTGGAGGATCAGTAATTCCCGGACTGCCAGCGGCTGGTACACTTGATCCAAGATGTCTCTCAAGGCCTCCCTGGCTAGGGCTCTTTCCTCTTCAGTTAAAACCTGAAAGAAACAAAAGCAGACTTGACTTTAGCAGAATACAAACCTGGCAGGCAGTAGAAGGCAGTGTCTCACACAATACTGAGCAGAAGCTATTGTGAGGGGAAAGGAAAACTTCTGTCTCCCAGGATTTCCTTCCACACGGAAGGATCACACTCCTGGCTCCCTCCCCATCCTTCACTCACTGCACTTCTTAGCAGGAGACGAGTCTTCTCTTACTGGTATCAATAAAACATACGTGTGAACCGGCCAGCTTTGGTACGCACTGTTTGGTTCATTCATTCCTCTGCTCTCTTGTGACAACCTTCTGTTCTGCTGTCTTTCACCACAGGTGGAGGTGCTGCATTTTGCGCACTCCTGAAACTGTGAGCAGTGCACCTCCTTCAGGAGCAGGCCACCATTAAGACTTGTCTCTGTCAATACACTCTCGCCTCCAATCTGTTGTCCTGAGCAAGAGGCAACGCTTTCATATCCCTTACTCTCTTATTTGGCATTTTCCTTTATTCAAACTTGGCTAAGAAAGGCATTATTTGGGCACTCCTGAGCCCCAACAGTACAGCCTCTCTTTCTAATTACCATTCACCTTGACTCAAACAACCAAGGTCCTGCCCACTACAATTTATCTTCTGTTTGTTTTGGGGGATTGTAGTACTGTGGATTGAATCCAGTGCCTTCACAGGGAACTGCAACCCCAACCCACTCTACTCAGCACACTGAGGGACAAGTCTATCAAGAGCAGTGACTATTGGTGGGATTTTGTCTAGCTTCATAGAGGATAGTCAACCCCTGTGTCAACCTCTGATCTTGCCTTCTTATCCAATTCTCTGTGATTCTCTTTGCTTTTCTCTCTCCTGCCTAAAACTAACAGAGCACATCTTACCTCAGTGATAAGACCATTAGACGCAGAGTTCCCCCCTCAGGGGAGCAGAGGCCATGGGCACTGCTAGGACCATCAATAGCAGTGCCCTGAAGTGAGAAGCACAATGCCCTGCCCTGGAGCCTGGGAAAGCTCATAATTCTGTCCCACTGCTTGGATGACAGTGACTTTTAGTACAATGCTTATGAATACATATGGGAGGGAAAATAAAAAAATAATAATAAGTATGTTAACATAGGTGAAAGGCAAGGGAGGGCATGGGGCACCTGGCTGTGTGGCTAAGAGTCACCATGACCCTCAGTATATTTATATCTGGTGTATGTGTGCATTAGGGATGAAACCCAGGGCTCTGTGTGTGCTAGGCATATACTCTCCCAATAAGCCTGTTGCATCTGTACCTCAACAGCTATTTCTGGCTAGTTTGTAGGCTAACACTGCTGGCTCCTATAGGAGGAGTAGTGGTCGTCTCTTGGAGATCTAGTGGTCCTTGAGCTACCATCCTCATGAGAGCTGTTTCCCCCAGTTAGTGTGTGAGCTCTCTGAGGAAAAGGACCCTATCTTGTGTGCTTCTGCAACTGTTGTGGGTTGGCTCTGGAGCATTTCCCAAAAGTCTCATGTACCTATGGATACTATGTACTATTGGGAAGTAGGACCTGGCTGGATGGAACAGCTGCTTGGGGCTCGACTTGGAGAAATGTGTGCTGGTTCTGTTCTACCATGCTGTGAGGATCTCTGTTTCTGGAGCTCCAGGTCCAGCTGCAGGCCCACCATGTGATTCTACCATTTCCCAGCCCACTCGTGAATGGATTGTGACCTTTTGAAACTGTGAGCTAAAATACATCTTTCCTCCCTAAAGTTGTGGATGCTGGGTATTGAATCACAGCAACGAAAAGCAACTAAGACAGAAATTTAACCAGCAGCTTCTGTGGTTCAGGTACCCAGCTGGTGCTCAACTGCTTACTGAGTGACAACAAAGAACAGATATATATATCCCAACTCCTACTACTAATAATAAACACTGATTAAGCTCCACAGTGTACCAGGCGCTCTACATTTTTACCTCATTTAATCCTTTCGAGAACCTAATAAAGGAGATATGCATGGTTTAATAGTAATAGTAGCAATAATTACTCAGCATTCATGAGGCTGAGGCAGGAGGATTGCCATGAGTCCAAGGCTAGCCTGGGCTATAGAGTTTGACCTTGTCTCAAAATAAAGAAAGAAAGAAAGAAATAGCCTCCAGCTGCAATTCTAGTAAATAAAAAAGGACATATGGGACAGATAAAGTAGACTCTACGGTTATGCAAAGAACCAGCATCCAACAAACAAAGCCACCATATTCCCTAAATTCATTCACCCATTGATGCACTTTGGCATTTAACAGGAAATCTACATCTGTCAACCAATCTGCTTTCAAAGAACTAAAGAGTTGTCATTTTGCTGCAACCAAACAAAAATATATACTCATTCTCTCTCTCTCATTCTCTCTCTCATTCTCTCTCTCTCTCTCTCTCTCTCTCTCTCTCTCAATGTATGTTTACCTCTTCTGTAGGTGTCTGTTGTTTTCTTTTGGCTGGGCAGAATCCCAGCTGGCACAGTCCTGCAGCAATATCTCCAAAGTGACGGCAGAAAATCAAGCTCCCCAGAGATGCGTGCTGAGCAGCATTCAAGAGCATCCTGCAGCTGGTGTAAAGTCTCCGGGTTGCGTGGGGAGCAGCATCCAGACATACCACATCTTGCACAACAGCCCCAAACTCAGTCCTGCACCTCAGAGGGACGCCAACACCAGGCACAAGATAGGGGCAGACACCCAAGGTGATGACAAACTGCAGAACAGACTGGACAGTCTTTTGCTGTGAGATACTAAGCGTGTCAGGGCTCAGGGCAGGAGCAGCTTCTGGAGTCTTAGGGTTGGGTTTACCTGGATTGAAATCAGCTGCAAGGCGGGCCATGGTTTCCTTCAAGCACAACAGTAACAATAAGGTTTGAGATGTAAAACTCCAAGTGATGTCCACTGAATCTTGTAGCCATTCTGCCTTATCAACAATTTCATCTCTTAAGAGTTTCAATTTCTTCCACTGAGGATCCTTCAGAAACTTGTCCTCCAACGCAGAGAGGTTAGATTTTAAAGTAGCCAGTAAGACATCATGTTTTGTTATCTGCAGTGAACTTGAGCCTGATCCTTATGAAAGGGGGGGAAAAAAAAAGGTTATCTACAAAACAGATTATACTTCCCTCTTCGGAGAAAACCTTGCCCACTCCAGCCAGGGCACTGGGGTAGAAGGAGGAACTAGTGGAGCTTGGGGTTGTTTTAGGAACATGAAAGTACTTTGAGTAAACAATTCTGTATGACAGTGTAACATACATGACATTATGCATTTGCCCATCTCTTACAGCTGTCTATTTCAGTGAACCCTAATGAGAACTTTGAACTTCAGTTAATAACAATGTATCAGCTGAATTCCCAGGAGTAGGCTTACAATTACAGCACTCTGGGAGGCTGAGGCAGGAGGATCACAAAATAAAACCCAGCCTGGATAATTTGAAGATTTATCAACAACCTGTCTTAAAATCAAAATTAATAAATGGGCTGGGGATACAGTTCAGTGTGAAGGTGCTGGGCTCAACCCCCCGAAGCACAAAACAAAACAAAACAACAATCAAAAAATATACACAAAGCTGGCTGTGGTGGCCCATGTGTATAATCCTAGCACTTGGGAGGCTCAGGCAGGTGGATTATCCTGAGTCCAAAGCCAGCCTGCACTATAACCAGCAAGTTCAGGATCAGACTGGGCTACAGAGCAAGACCCTGTCACCAAAAGAAGCCTAATAAATTGACATCGATTCATCAAGTTTTTTTCCTTGTTTTGTTTTAGACAGTGTCTCACTCTGTAGCCCAAGCTGACGCTGAACTCACGGCAATCCTACCACAACTTCCCAATTGCTAGGCCACCATGCTCAGCAAAGTTTTATGTGATGCTCAGGGATCAAACCCATGGCCTTGAATATGTGAGGCAAGCACTTAACCACAAACTACATCCTTAGCCATGGTTCACTAATTTTTAAAACGTACTACATTAACATGAGGTGTTAATGATAAGGAAAAACTGAAATTGGGGTGAAGGAAATGTATGGAAACTCTCTATACTTCCTGCTCATTTTTTCTATAAGCCTAAAAAGGCTCTACTAAATAAAATGTATTTGTAGAAGCCAAGGGATTGCACAGCAGTTAAAGTATTTGCCTAGCAAGTGCAAGGCCCTGGGTTCAATTCCCCAACACCACATAATCTGGTCATGGTGTTACACACCTGTAATCCCAGCACTTGGGAGGCTGAGGCAGGAGGATTGCCATGAATTCAAGGGTAATCTGAGCTAGAGAGTGAGTTCAGGACCAGCCTGGGCTGCAGAGTGAGACCTTGTCTTAAAATAAATAAATAAATAATAAAAATGGTCTGGGATATAGCTCAGGGTGAAGGTCTTGGTCTTGATCACCATCACCACAAAAGGGGGGGGGTAAGAATTTTAAAGTACAGGGGCTGCAGAAATGGCTTAGTGGTTAAAGTGCTTGCCTAGACTTGCCCAGCAGGAGCTAAGTCAAGCGCTAAGTACCCAAGTTTGATTCCCTAGCACCACATAAGCTGGGCGTGATGGTGCACACCTATAATCCCAGCACTCAGGAGGCTGAGACAGGAGGATTGCTGTGAGTCCAAAGTAAGCCTGTGCTCCACAGTGAGTTCAAGACCAGCCTAGGCCACAGAGTGAGACCCTATCTCAAAAAAAAAAAAAAAATGAATTTTATGGTATATCTGTAGGACTGTCCATGGGACATGTTCTGACTTAATAGTTTTAAATTTTCATTCCTTTAGTTAATATGTATCTAAAAAGAAAATGAGAGCTGGAGGAATAGAACAGTGGTTAGAGCGCTTGCCTAGTAAGGACAAGGCCTTGAGTTCAATTCCCCAGCCTGGTGTGGTGGTATACTCCTGCAATCCCAGCACTGAGGAGGCTGAGTCAGGAGGATTGCTATGAATTTGAAGCCAGACTGGGCTACCTAGGGAGTCAGAACGAGCCTGAACTATAGAGCATGACTCTGTCTCAAAAAACAAAGAAGAGAGAGAGAAAGAAAAAGAATACTCATATCTTATTGACACAACTAAGATCACAAACCAATCTCTACATGACTCTGTGACATTGTGAGATTTTTTTAACCAAAATATTGGACAGGAAGAAAGTTCAAAACAAAAGCTCTGCCAAGCTCAGTGGCTCAGGCCTGCAATCCCAGAACTATGGGAGACTGAGGCAGGAGGAGCACAAGTTCAAGCCTAGTCAAGGCTTCTTGGTGACTAAGTGAGATCCTGTCTCAAAATTAAAAATAAGAAAACAGGCTGGGTATGCAGTCCAGTGCGAAGGTCCTGGGTTCAATCCCCTGTGTCAACAAAAAAGCAAACTTTCCAGGAGTCTCTTGATAGAGCAGTCTCCTCTGCCCTCTACTGGTAAATAAAAATAAATTCTATAGTCCTCAGAAATGGAGATAATTCCTTAAAGCAGCAGTTCTCAAATGGGTATAGAGATAGAGATCCAGGGAGAATTCCCACATTATATCAGAATCAGCAAATTCAAAACTCTTCCACAATGGGATGGGCGTGTAACTCAGCAGCACAGGTTTGTCTAGCATGTGTGAGGCCCTTGAATAAATCCCTAGCACCATAAAAGCACAAAGCGAAATTACTGCATAATAAACACTAAGACACCACTCGCCCTTTCCATGCTCATTCTCTCGTGAGATTCCAGCTGGGGGCCAAGGGGAGCCAGGGACTGAACCTGAAGCATTCTATCACCAAGCTACCTTCCCAGCCTTTTTATTTTGTGAGATGGAGTTGTAATAAATTGCTCATGGACTCCTCCTGCCTCACATCCACAGTAGCTGAGATCATAGGGGTGTGCCACTGCACTCAGCTCAGCTGGATGGAATTTTAACCACAGCTGGGCCTAGTGGTGCAGGCCTATAATCCCAGCATTGTGAGAGGCTGAGGCAGGAAGATCACAAGTTTGAGTCCAGTACCACCAACTTAGTGACTTAGCAAGACCTTGTATCAAAATCAAACAAACAAAAAAGGGCTGAGGGTGTAGCTCAGGCCATGAGCTTGATCCCCAGCAAGAAACACAAAACAGAAACACTTTAAAAATGGACAAGGGATGCAGCTCAGTGTGAAAACCATACTTTACCCCCAAGACTGGTAAATAAATAAATAAATAAATAATATCCTGTCTCTCCAAAACCTCTGTCCATTAGGGACATCTAATTACTTATTCCATACAGATATTTTTAAAATTCCTTCAGCAGCTTATAAAACAAAAATATCTAGATTAGTAGTAGAGTATATGCTTAGCATATGCAAAGCCCTGGGCTCAGTTCCCAGGATGAAAGGAAAAGAATGTGAGAACAGCAGGTAGCCTCACACAATAGACAGTAAGCTACATATACAAACTAATATAACTTTACCACACGAATTCTCTTTAAAACAGGAATACTTCAATTCTCAGAAACAAGTATGCGTAGATACTTGACCACATACTCTGAGATTAGAGTTTTCAATAAATGAAGTATATGTTTTGTGATAGGTCATTACTTACAGTCGGCCTTTTGCTTATTTAAGCTTATAGTCTGTGGCATTGTACATATAAATAATTAGTTAACTCTCCATTAGCAAATTAAAACCGTGTTTTGCAGTTTGACTTTTGAGGCAACGCAGCATACTGACTATGGTGTGTTTGTGTGTCCCTGGGGACTGACCTCAACGCCTTCACACTGGGTCACATCTCCAATCCTTCCATCCTTCCTTTTTTTTTTTTTTTTTTTTTTTGACTGGGTCTTGCTAAGTCGCTAAGTTGCTGGTGCTGGGCTCAAACTTGTGATCCTCCTGCCTCAGTCTCTCACAATACTGGGCTATTATAGGGCGGCACTACAATAAGCCTGGCTCTGGTCAAAAATTCCATCCAACTGAGCTGAGTCCAGTGGCACACGCTTGTGATCTCAGCTGCTGTGGATGCTGAAGCAGGAAGAGTGCAAGTTTAAGGCTAGCATGGGCAATTTAACACAACTCTGTCTCAAAATAAAAAATAAGTAGGTTCCAGAGTATAGTCAGAATAGTAAGAAGCACTCTGGACTCTGAAATTAAAAAATAAAAAGGTCTGGGAACGTAGCTCAGTGATGGAATGCTCCTCCTTATGTGGTGCTGGGGAACTGACCCCTGGGCCTTGTGCTTGCCCGCCGCTGCGCTGTTCCTCATTTACTATTATTAGTAACTTTTGCTGGACATGGTGGTGCAATCCAGCCTGGATTACGAAGTGGGTTCAGGCCCAGCCTAGACTACAGCGGTAAACCCCGCCTCAAAACAAAACAAAACAACTTTTCTCATAAGTCTGTATTGTTGCACTTCTGGGTCAAAACCTTGTGTCAAAATTTGAGACTGGGAACACCAATCACCTCATTGGCTTTTGCGTATCTTTATCTTACTAATACCACAATGCCTTCCCCCAAAACATACACTCCAATTATAAGGGGAGCCCTATTTCTTAGGTCCTTTCTGAAAGATTCAGATGTCATCCAAGGCTGTATCCTGAGTAATCTGCCTTAGTCGGAGAAGTGGACTGGGAAGAATTCGATTCTAGATCCGCAGTCTATCCCTCATTTGACCACACGCGTTTGGGCAGGTTAGCCTTCAGTGAGCCTCGGTATCTTCAGCTGTGGGAGCACTAGAGTCCACCGCTCCTCAGGTCCCTTCAGATCTTAAATTGGGAAGACCAGGTAAAATCACCATACAAGATTAAAGGTGACTGGAAGTCCTCTTACCACACTATTGGAAATCCCTAAATACTCTCCTTAAATCCAGCTCAAGGCACAGCGGTCAAGCGATAACCTGACAAGACCCTGAGTTGGATTCCCCAGCTCCACATACAGCCGTTGTGGTGGCGACCATCTGTAATCCCAGCATTCGGGAGGCTGAGCAGTGTTGCCTTGAGTTCAAGGCTAGCCTGGACTACAGAGTGAAACCCTGTCTCAAAAAAAAAGAAAAGAAAAAAGAAAGAAAAATCCATCCAGTTTAAACGTTCCAGCTTCCCATTTCTGGACCCCTCGGCATTTTATACAACCCAAGGCGTACCACAAGAGCCTCTACGCCCCCGAGTGGCTGAGACTTCCCGGGCGCCAAGTTGTGGAACTGCGCAGCCGCGACCTCAGAGCGCCGCGCGCGAAACGAGGGACCTCGGGCGCTCGTCGGCTCCTCGCCCGGGAAGAGGTCAGGAGACAGCGGACGCCAAGCTCACCCTAAGCCTCAATTTCTTCACGTTTGAAATGAGGCCGGACCGCGTCCAAATCCCCCAGCAGCCGGGCAGAGGTCCCGGGAGGGCCTGAGGGGCGCACGCTGACGGAGCCAGGACCCTTGGAAGAGGGGAGGCCGGGGAGGCCGGGGAGGCCGGGGTCCAGCCCAGAGACAAGATGCGTCCTCTCACCTCCCGGGCTCAGCAGCAACTTCAGCGCTTCCACAGCCGTGTCAGGGCCACACGTCTCCACAGCCCCGCTACCCACGACCGGTCCCGGGGCGGCCATGACTGGAGTGGAACGTGCCTCTTTGACCTGCTCAGACGCCTCGATGGACCGACCCTTCCGCCATGTTGTGTGTGGCAGTAGGGGCGCGATGCGCTAGGGGGCGGGGCACTCTGCGTGGGCGGGGCCAACTCAGAAACACAGCCGTCTCCTGTATATTTTCTCTAGTACTTTTTATTCTCCTGAGCTGTTGGGTAACAAACGCGATCTCAGAAAATCAGTAGGATTAAATAATATAAAAAGGAAGGCAGGGATAAATAGTTTATCATAAAGCAGTACGAGGACTGGAGGCATAGCTCAGCCCGTGAAAGCACTTGCCTGGCACGCGCAATGCCCTGGGTTTGGTTCCACAACACCACGCCGCCGGGCGTGGTGGCGCGCGCCTGTAATCCCAGCACTTGGAAGGCTGAGGCAGGAGGATTGCGGTGAGTTCGAGGCCAGCCTGAGCTCCACAGCAGGGCCCTGTCAGAAAGAAAGAAAGGCAAGCAGGGAAGAAAGCAATGTATTTCAGTATGAGAATACTAAGGCTCTGAAATACTGGAAGAAAAAGTGATGCTTGCACCCATATAGTGAAGTTTCATTAAATAAAATGAAATTCAACTTAAAAGTGTTGATTTCTTTACAAGTGATACTTTAAGATAGACATGTGCACACGCATACAGATATGTTTGCAGCTACAATGCTGCTGTTAGTGTTAGGTTTTTTATTTTGTTTTGTTTTTCTGTTGGTGCTGGCGATTGAACCCAGGACCTCAAGCGTGATAAACAAGAACCACTGTGTACCCTTGTCTGGCGCCCTAACAGGGACTTGGGACAATCGGGAAGTGCGGGTGTGGACCCCTGGAAATTAGGGGATATGAGGGTGTCCTCTCTGAAGGACTCCCGACTGTAGTTGCTGCACCAGAACAGTCAAGGCGGCGACAACCTAACCGGAATCCTCCTCACAGCTCACCGAGAAGAAGGTTTCCACTCCCGGGGTGAAAGTCCCTGGGGGAAATAGAGACACAAGGGTGGGGTCCGGGAGAGAGACGAGCTCAGAATCAGAGGGAGAAGCTGAAACTAAGCAAACAGAAATAAGGTCTAAGGAAGACTCGAGAAAGAGACTATTTTGGGTTAGAGAACGAGTCTGGGAAGGTCCCAGCGGGCTGCGCTTGCCCTGTACAAAACTGACCTTTAAATGATTGGATGGACGTGGCACCTGGAAGGGTTCAATTTGCCTAAAACTGTGTCACCTGTGGGGCCTTCGGAGCCACACAAACTGGCTGCGCCTGTGGCTGAGGCTGCAGCAGAACAACTGGATGCCTGTGGGAGACTCCAGCCCAACCTGTTACGGGTGTAGAGCCGTGAACCCCCTGGGCCTCGAAATTTGCATTCCCGGAGTCCCTCAGGCCATTTGGATGAGGAGCTCATGGGGAGCCCCCTGGAAGACTGCTCTATTACAGAGGGGGGAAACTTGGAAGGGTCGGGACCAGGACGGTCACAAGATATTTAGCTCATGTAAGAGACACCTGAGTCTAGCACGCTGAGCTCCCAGGACTTCCATATAAGGGTATAATCTGTAGCTCTGGGGCTAGAGGACAGGCACAGGGGTTAAAGCACTCACTTCGCTAAGAGCAAGGCCCTGAGTTCAATTCCCCAGCACCACATAAAGCTGGGTGTGGTGGTGCACACCTGTAATCCCAGCAGTCAGGAGGCTGAGGCAGGTGGATTATCCTGGGTCCAAGGCCATCCTGGGCTACACCAGTGAGTTCAGGACCAGCCTGGGCCATAGAAGGAGATGCTGTCCCCTCCCACCCCCAAATAAAAGGAAAAAAAATTATGTGTCTCTAAGATGATTGGATAAATGGAACCTTACATGGACTCTAGGGCCCTCTTCTTTCTCTACCCTAAGTATGTTCTCGCTTCTCCTAAGTGGACTGCGTTTTCTGAAACGAGTCCCCTGAGGTCATTTCAATGTCTTCGTGGCCACACTCTCAGCTGTTCGGTGGGTCCGCAGGTCGGACCCACACCCTTGTACCACTTAGCTACCCCTCCCCCAGTGCCAGTGATTCGGTTACTGAAATAGACTCAGTAAAGTTCATCACTGTTCCGTTTACATGACTGTTGCCTTCCTAGAAAATTCAGTGCACATTAAAACTGTGCCCCTCCGGCATTGTGTTTATATGTAAAACAAAATGGGTTTGAGACTCAAGTAACTGGCAACCTGTTTCGCCTATATAAATCTTAGTGGGGTATTTAAAAACCTCAGGAGGGGCAACCTACATTTCTGGGTCCCCCATCTGACTAGAAGATTGACCCTCCTCTTCTTTCCCTTTCTATCTTCCTTGCTTCCTTTCTATATATTTTTCCCCCAATACAGTGTTCTCTTCACACACGCACACACAACAGTCTCGGAAAAGGCTTGAGGGAAGGCCTGCCTCTCCCTTCACTTAGTCTTGGTCTCCTGTCATTGTCATATGCACTCACACCACCACTTCTTTTTTTGAGACAGGGTCTCGCTCTGTAGCCCAGGCTAACCTTGGACTCACAGCAATCCTCCTGAGTCATTCCCCTGAGTGTTGGAAGCACAGGCGTGCATCTCCACACCCGGCTTTATGTGGTGCTAGAGAATTGAACTTGGGGCCTTGTGCTTAGCAGGCGAGCACTTTAACCACTGTGCCATTTCTCCGCCCCACACCACCCCTTGGAGGAAGTCCTCCTTGGCCCTTGTTGAAACCATTGGCCCGTGTCCATGGCTGACAGTCTGCACCTCAGCATTAACTGCTCTAAGTCCTGGGAGGCAGGTGAGCTCCACATGCAAGGCCTTTACCCAGCCCAGCCGCTTTCTATTTCACTGCAGGTCAGTCAGGTCCCTTCTGTTCTCATTCTGGCCCAAACCCAACAATTCTTCCCTATTCAGTGAAGAGATGGCAGAACCATTTTCACAAGCCTGCCTAGGTAAGTTAAACTGATACCGGTCTTAGCTGGGTGTGGTGGCACACACTTATAATCCCAGCACTGGGGAGGCAGAGGCAGGAGGATTGCCACGAGTCCAAGGCCAGCCTGTGCTCCATCGTGAGTTTAGCCTGGGCTATAGAGCAAGACCCTGTCTTAGAGAGAGAGAGAGAGAAATGTTTCACATCAAAAACAGATACAAGGAGAGTGGGAAAGTCCTTGTCACCTTGACAAGATACGTAGGTGCACAAAATGCTCAACTTCATTGTAAACCTTAAATTTTGTGCTTACACATATCAATAAAATGGGGGGGGGGGAATAAAAAAAAAAAACAGATACAGCTAACTAGCTATTGGGAGGGTGAGACAGGAGGATTGCTGTGAATTCCAGGCCGGACTGAGCTAAAGGTAAGTTTAGAACCAACCAGGACTACAGAGTGAGACCATGTCTCAATATATATATGTATATGTATATCTCCCATATATATATATATATATATATATATATATATATATATATATATGTATATGTATATCTCCCATATTGTGGTTTGGATCTGACATGTTCCCCAAAAGCCTCATGTATTTGGATGTTATGACGATGGAACCATGAGCTATTAGGACATGGGGCCTAGTCTGGAGCAGTGGATTATGGGTTGGGTTTGTGGTAGAAGACAGGCATGTGGCAGATTATAGATTGCAGGCATGTGGATTGGATTACAGGCATGTGGGTTGAATTACAGGTACATGGTAGGGACTTATACCTGGAAGGTGTGGAACACTGAGTCTGGACCCTGAGGATCGATCCCAGGGATAGGACCTGGAGGGGTCTGTGCTGCTTCCTGCCTTCCCTCGGGGCCTTGAGTTGGCTTCCTGTTAGCAGCACTGTGAGGAACTGCCTCCTCCTCCGCCTCCACCACAGGCCTCCGTTGTTGCTGGCCGCCCGTGGATGGACTGCGACCTTATGAACCTGAGCTACAATAAGCCTGTCCTTCCCTAAGTCATGGATGTTAGGTTTTGAGTCACAGTGATGAAAAAGTAACCAAGACAACTTCAGATGAGATTTAGCTTAGTGACAGGACACTTACTCAGCATGTGTGAGTTCCTCAGTTCAATCTCCAGGACCACCAAAAAAATAAATGAATAAAAATAAAAATTCAGCTAGACTTGATGGTACAGGCTTGTAATCCCAACACCACTCTGGGAGGATGGAGCTGGAGGATTTCAAGTTTGACTTTATCCTGGCCAATTAAGCAATTTAGCAAAGACTCTGTGTCAAAATCAAAACTAAAAATTGAGCTGGAAACAGGCCCACAATATGTATATATATTTATATATAATATATTATATACAAATATATATAAATATATTTGCATATAATATACTATGTAATAATATAAAATATATAATAATGTGATATATAACATATAAATATATATTGTGTATATATATTTTTAATTTTAGGGCATGGTCTCACTTCATAGTCTAGGCTGCTCCTGAACTCACTATCTAGCACAGGCTGGCCTCAATCTCACAGCAATCCTCCTGCCTCAGCCTCTTAACTGCTGGGATCACAGGCATGTGCCAGCATGGTTGTTTTGCGCAGTGCTAAGGAATCAAACCCAGGGCCTTGCACCTGCTAAGCAAAAGGCTCTAACATGGCCCCAGCACCCCCAGAATAAAATATAAAAATAAAAAATGGTCTGGGGCTCAATGTAAAGACCCTGGGTTGGAACCTTGGTACCAACAAATAAATAGATAAAAATAAAAAATAAGTAAGTCAAAGGAGCTTTTTTTTGAGACAGGGTCTTACTCTGTAGCCCAGACTGACCCTGAACTCACTATGTAGCTCAGGCTAACTTTGGACTTGGCAATCCTCCTGCCTCGGCCTCCTGAGTGCAGGGATTACAGCCATGTGCCACCATGCCCAGTTTATGTGGTGCTGGGGAATTGAACTCAGGGCCTTGTGCTCGCTAGGCAAGTGCTTTAACTTCTGTGCCATTCCTCCAGCCCTCAAATGAGCTTTTTAAGTACTTTGTTTTCTTATAATTCAGTATTATATCTTATGAAATTATAGTTTATGGGAATTGAAGTCTGGTTGTTTCTTCCTCTATTTGCTCTGGGCCACTTTGTTAAGAACACAGAAGTACAGCTGGCAGACCTGTGATATGCTGATAAGCATCCATTACACCCAGTCCCTACAAGAGCATATATGAGAGGGGGCTGCCCCTCTGTGAAGAGCTGTCTGGGGATATTTAAGATATGCACACAGAAGCCTGTATTCGTGTAGAATGTGCCCCCCTGACTTGAAGTCAGATGACAAGGAGTTCATCTTAGTAGAACTTGAGGTACAGCAGCGGGTCAAGTTATGAAGCAGGCTGGAGCCACTTGCCTCTGGTTGATTCAGCCCAGTTTAACGAGGCTGGTAGCATGCGGTACCTATCAATGACTATTTTCAAGTACAGGATTCCCAGTAAAGACCCCAGCAAATTAAGGGTTCTGATCAAGAACTATGCTCAAAAGTCACACTTTGACATTCTGTTTTCCTTCCATAGCTGGCTTTTCCATTCTTTGAACGTGGTCAAATGGCTCCCCCACGCTAAGTGAGTGCATCCCTAGACCCTACACGCCTCCTCTTTTTTGTTGCCTGTGCTTCTAGTGTCACATCTAGTGGTCAAACCTAACACCACGAAGCTTTCCTTGTTCTCTCTGGCGAGGTTTATGGTTTTAGCCCTTAGGTTTACAGTACTGGATGGAACCCAGGGACACTGCATTCAGCTACATTCTAGCCCTGGTTGTTTTTAATTCTGAGTCAGAACTTGCAATCCTTCAGCGTCAGCCTCCCAGAGTGCTGAGATTGCAGGCAGAGCCATTGTACCTCGCAGTCTTAAGTCTCTGATTCACTTTGTGTTAACTTTTATTATTTTCTTCTGATGAGACAGACAGGGTCTCACTCTGTTGCCCTGGCTGGTCTTGAATTCACTGTGTCGCCCAGGCTGCCGTTGGCTCAGGACAATCCACCTGCCTCAGCCTCTTGAGTGCTGGGATTACAGGCTGTAAATATAGGTATGTGCCACAATGCCCAGCTTTATGTGGTGCTGGGGAATTGAACTCAGGGCCTTGTACTTGCTAGTCAAGTGCTTTAATTGCTGTGCCATTCCTTCAGCCCACACTTTTTTTTTTTTTTTTTTTTAATGAGACAGAGTATTGCACTGTAGTCCATGCTGGTCCTGAACTCACTATGGATCCCAAGCTGGATCTGAACTCACAACAATCCTCCTGCCTCAGCCTCTCAAGTGCTGGGATTACAGGTTTGTGCTGTCAGACCCAGCTCCCTTCAGCAGCTGTATCCTCAGAAGATGGGGTCACCTTGAGAATCCTGTCACCGTTATTATACCCAAGAAAATTCATATTCTCTCAGAAATGTTATCTACAACAGATTCAATTCTCCCCCAAATTGTCCTTTATTTTTAAATAGCTTTTTGGTTCATTCCAAGATCCAACCAAAATTCATGTATGAGTGGTTTCTGAAGAGCTAACCCCAGCATTACATAACCCATCAATTCCACTCCTAGAGGTACTCCTAAAAGAGTTGAAAGCAGGATTCAAGCAAATTTTTTTGTTTGTTTTTGGTTTTTTTGAGACAGGGTCTTGTTCTGTAGTCTAGGCTGGTCCTGAACTCACTATGTAGCCCAGCTCATCACCTTTATCTTCCTTTTAGCTTGAAATTCCAGAGGGATTAAATCAAACAAGTTTGACAATGGTTTAACAAAATTCTTTAATAAAATTTATAAAAATGTTATCTTTGGGAATAATTTTCTCAGCTTGAATTGGTTTCCTCTTCCACCCCCAAAGAAAATACAAAATTATCAGCACCCACACACATATACACTCAAAACTACAGTCACAGTCTCTATACCCGGCTACACTAGATACAGTTTAAACTGCTGAAAGATCAAGACAATTCCAACAATTGATTATAGACATGATTTTTTTCTTCCCCGGTTGATAGCAAAGCAATTTCAAAGTCTTTTCTGTGGTTGTCAAAAGTTGAAATTTGCATTTTGAATTTAAAAAAAAATTTATGTCAAGGTCCCTCCCTTTCTCTTACTTTATACATATTAGGGTAGTGTTTTCTTCCTCCTAAAAAAAAGAAAAATTGGAGTTTCTAATATTCTGTTTTCTGTGGGTACCACCAAGAGCAGGCACTTGGGGATTCTGGGCTTTGGAGCACCAGCCATAGTATAAGTTTCCTGGTAGGCAAAAACACAGGTTGGGACCCTCCATCACCCTAAAATTCTCCAGGATGAGGCTGAGCCACATCAGTCACCCTTAGCATCAGTTCAATCAACAGCCAAGCCAAGGACAAGTTTTCCTGCCACCCTCATGCCCGCCTCTCGTGTTTCATCTGTCTTTGGCTACAGCACTATAGGCACTATTCTAAGTCTCAGAATGTATCACTCTTTTGTGATTAAGTGGCACCTGAAACTCATTTTCTGGTCAAGGCTCCCCTTTTAGAACCAGAGTATCCCACAAGGACAGTCACACCACATACAGTGACTTAGAGCCAGTGATGCTCATTTCAAGTTAATACCCAGGAGCTGAAAAAGGAAAACCAAGAAAGGTCTTTAGAGCACATAATAACCAATCAAATATGGCCACACCATGTCACGTGCCTCTCACCCTAAATAGGTCCAGTATTTTCTGTGTCACATCAGAGGACTCCCATCTAGGGCAGAGCAACACAATTCAGGAGTAAGAGTGGAGAGTGAACCAGGACACCAGTGCAGTAAGGGCAGTAGGGGAAATGACACACAAGTAAAAAAAAAAAAAAAAAAATGTTGTTTTCTTCTATATACACAACAGAATTAGGAGAATGGACTCCTCCCCTTCCTTTTAAACATAAGACAAACCCCTTCAGGAAATCTATATGATGCTAGCAGGAACTTCTGAGGCATGAGGCAGAAGTTGTTCTTTGAAATACCAAAATTCTGGGATTTGGGGGACATCATCACAATGTGAAGAGTGATGAAAGGGGGGAAAAAAAGGTTACGGGAACAAGTCAAAACCTCTGACACAGGCTGATGTGAGCTACCAAACGGGAACTGCAACTACCTGAGCCACACCCCAGACCAGTCTTTGCTCCAGAGACTCATCTCATGGGAAGGGAGCTGAGAGTCACTAGCAACAACACTGTCCCCGTACCCCACTGTTCAAGTCTTTGGGCACTTTCTCTTGTCCCCCTAGTCGTCCTCGCCGCCTCCGTACATGTCCGCCAGCTTCTTGAAGCGATTGCCCCACTCATTCAGGTAGTCGTAGTCCTGGTCCTTGTCTGACTCCTCGGAGTTGAGGGAGCTCAGACTAGCAGCTTCGGAGCCGCTTCCTTCATAGTCGAACACAAGCAGTGAGTCATACGGGGGCGCCGTGGGGTCACTGTCAGCTGCCTTCAGATTCTGAAGGAGAAAGACAACAGGATCTTTCAGTGCAAGGAACAGCACACAGTATTGATAGTGCGCACCAGAGGCAAGGTGCCTCAAGCCACAGGGGATGTGGGACAGGGTAACCAGACCGCAGGGCACCGGGGGCACCAGCGAGGGCATTCATACAAATGGGCACAGATGGACATGACAGGGTTGGGGACAGAGCTTAGTGGCAGAACACATGCCTAGTGTGTGCCGTGTCCTAGATTTAATCCCCAGAACAGATGGATGGATGGATGGACAGATAAACTGACAGACAGACAGACAGATTGTATGCTGGAGAGGAGAAATAGGCACCAACCAATCAGGATGGGAGGCACTATGAATCAGGGGGTCTCGGGTTACCAACCAGAATGAGCAGAAGCTGAAAACAAGTGAGGGTGGTCATAGTGCATACAAACTATACATATATATATATATTTTTTTTTTTTTCAGGCACTCTATTTTGGCCAGGAAAAGTATAGAAGGATGAGTGCAAATATCATTATTAAAAGTTAACATGGAACTGAGCAAGATGGCCCATGCCTGTAATCCCATTGCTTTGGGAGGGCGAGGCAGGAGGATCACAGTGTGGATAACCAAACAACTTAGCATGCAAGATCCTGTCTCGAGATGATCTAAGAAGGATGGAGAACAGCTAATCTTGTCCTGTTCTCCAAAGATCCCATGGCCTGCATAGATGGGACTCATGCATTCCCAACACTACATACTTTGTACAATTAGAAGCAGCCATAATCCTCCTGGAGGGTAGAGTAAGACTGGCCACTAACTTGAATTCAGAGGTCATTAGATTATCAGACAAGCCCTGACACAGTTCTGATTACCAAGACAATGACTAGGTAACAGATCCTGTGCTCCATTTCCATTTCCCGCCTCATTTTCCTTATACTATTTCCTACTTGGGTTCTTTGGGCTCCCCCCACCCCAAGTTCTTTCTCATCTTATCCTGAGCTACTTTCCATTCTCCCTTGCATAGAGGAACAGCCTTGTGACAATCCTGGCCAATAACATCTTAGACAAACTCTTCTTGAACAGAAAATTTACAAGAAGAGATTTTTTTTGGTCCTCTGCTCTGCACTTCCTACTTCTGAAATATGGACCCAAGGTCTGAAGTGTGACAGTCACCTTATGATTACAAGGCACTGAGCAAGGAACTAAGCCTGAAAACAGGATCTATATACAAGAGCTGGTGGGGTGGTGCACACCTGTAATCCTAGCACTCTGTGAGGCTGAGGCAGGAGGATCACAAGTTAGCACCCAGCCTAAGCAATTTAGTGAGAGCCTGTTTTAATAAAAATGGATGAGGATGTAGCTCAAAGTAAAGTCCCTGGGTTCAAGCCCCAGTACCACCCACTCACACATTCGGCCATCCAAAACTACACACTAAGGTAGTGGAACAGAAAGGTGGTGACCAGCCTAGACTGTTTACCCTAGCATTCTGCTTTCATAAAGTAAACCTACTCCTATCTGCCAAAACCTCTCAATTTAGAGTTGAATACACTTCTGACACATTCATCGTGGGTGCTATCTTCCTGGCCCTCGGGTAGGCTGTGGTACACTTACCATTCTATCCCAACCAGCCTTGGGATGCAGCAGGCACATTAATGAAACCAACACTGGATTTATTTTGCATCTCTTTAGTTTCATTTCTAGATCTACTACACTCTTTCAAGAATGTCTCGGTTTTATCATATAAGCTTTGCAAATTCACTAAAGCCAACTCGAAGTGCTGTTAGAGCTGACATTCAGATGAGGCACAAGTAACAACTCGGCTCAGTGCTCACTTCTGCGGCACATATACTAAAACTGGACTAGCAGAAACCAGGACTCAGAGACCAGGTAAACAATTCATTGTAACGAGAAGACTCTAACGACCCTTTTCCTCATTTTTAACTTTTTTTCTCTTTTCTTGCTCCTGAGTTTAGAGGTGTGCTGCACCTCGGTTTACTTACTTCATCAATAAAATTCCCAATTTCATCAGGATTGGCAGGGCGGGGACGATACTGGGGCACAGACAGGAGGGTGGGGGCTACGTCATTGCGAGTCACTTCAGGCCGTGCATCCAGGCCCCGGTGCAACTGGCTCAAGTCAAAGTCCTTTGGAGAAAAGGTCAAAGTACAAGAGTCAAAAGGAACCAGTCACATCTACAGGGCTCTACTTGCCTTATGGATTATGGTATTAGATGATGCCTAAGCTGCCAACTGAATGATGTTCATTAACATGTACCCAGCTTAATACAAGGCAGTTTCCACAACCAGCTTGTCCCAGATAGTTTATGGAAGAAAATATTGCCCCAGATGAGTAGCACTTGGGTGTGAACATGAGCAGTCTTAGTCTTCCTGGGCCATGGTTATTAGGCTATTATTCGGCAACTATTCATTCCCTCCCCTTCCCAGCCTCTGGGAGAAGAGGACACATGCGACTTGCTTCCAGCCATGAAACAGCAGGCAAAAAATGGAAGTCTACTAGCGCCCTTACCCGCAGGCAGGACGTAACTGATCAATGAACATCAGCTGCGTTGCTGCTGCTGAATCTGGTCAATGATTACGTCAGGGCCTTGAAAATCATATAGCAATACAAAGGAGTTTGGAACGTCTGCCTTCTCTTCCCCAATGCCCTTCCAAATAGATCTCTGTTGAGCTTTTAATGCTCTGAACACTCACCTGGTCCTCTTCTCCACCTCCTTCCTCATCATAGTAATAAACATTGTCCCGGGTGTCGTCTTCCGGGGGCAGCAAGGGCTCTTTGACCACCCTTCTCCTCCGGACAAACAGCAGGAGCAGCAGAATCAGGACTAGGGTGGGGGAGAGAAAGGGAGTGGGTGATGAGGGCTCAAGGAAAAGAGCAGCTGCCAGAGGCTGCAGTGTACACCACAGGTGGTAGGTCAATGCCTGTGGGCCACCTTTAAAAAACCTGCACACAGGTCATATCCACAAAGTTAATACATGCAGTAAAATAAAGCAGATGGATACATGGATTCAAGTGAGTTTCAGATCAATCTTCAAACCAATCATGGTCATCTCCCCAAAATTGGAAGTGTTCTGGCTAGTCAAGAGCTGGAGCGAAGGCCCTGGGATAGGAGCATACTTGGTATAACTGAGTGAAGGTGTGAAGGCCAGCACTGATGAAATGGAGAAGTTGGAGGTGGAAAGAGGGATATGTGGACCACCAGAAGAATTTTGACTTTGATTCACAAGATGAGAGTCTCCCGGAGGTGGGTGAGTAGGGCTGCCAGCTCAGCGCAAGTGTGGCTGATGCCTGCATGTCACAGTTAGACAGTTATGGGAGGTAGGGTGCACGTACAAAATCACCTGCCTTTTCCTTACCTCTGGATAAACTGTGTAAGAAAGCTTTGAACTTTTAATTCCAAAGTTTCTCCTTGATATTAAGGTATATTCAAGATACATATTTAATTTTAAGAATAATATGCTGGACGTGGCATGGTAGTATATGCCTGTCACCCTAGCACTCCAAGAGGCTGAGGCAGGAGGATCATAAATGTGAGCCCAGCCTGGGCTACTTAGTGAGAGTTGTCTCAAAGTTGGGAAAAATAAAAAACAAAAAAGCTCCTGGAGATGTAGTTTGATGTGAAGGCCCAGGTTTCAACTGCCAGTACCATGAAAACAAAACAAAAAAAGGTGTATGGAAGGAGACTTGAAGGTCAATAGTGACCACAACCACGCTAAACCAAAGCCCAGCAGCATTACTCCTGTGGCTCCCTCAGCTTCCATAAGACCCTCATCTATACCGGACAGATTGGCCTCTTTTCTGTCCCATGCAGAATCCACTCAGATTACCAGGCTGGAAGCCTTCTGTCTACCTCAGTTCTATCAGCTTTCATGGCCACTCCCACCTGCATCTTCTGCAAGACTCATTAACATCCTGTTTCCTGACTACACAGGCACTTTCAGCCTGCCCACCCCTTCTAGTTCCAGCTAAACACGTGCCATCTTTGAAGGATTTCTACCTGACTTGCCATCACATGCTTTTAACCAGACAGCATCTGCATCAGCCCTGGTGTTCACCACGGCCCAGAGATCAGGTTCAAACGCCATGAGAGAAAATGCCCACTTCTTTCCCAGTACCCTTTTCTTCTACATTCTTATAGTTGATACTGCTCACAACATACTTCACCCCTCTGGCCTCTAAGTTTTAACTGGGCACGTGCCACCCACTTCAGAGTGGGAGCTTCGGAGCTCCTCGTGACTTGGCGTGGCTGTGTCTGGGCCAATGGGATGGAGTAGGGGGACACATACAAGCAGCTTCCAGTTATGTAGCTTTCACTTCCTGTAGGGCAATATGAGCACGTGGTGGCTGCGAGCTGGCTAGCTTAAACTGTGCTGGACTGTGCACCTGGGCCAAAGACCTCAAATGTCAACATCGTTAGGAACATGGTTCAAAAAGCAGAATCTGAGCCTCTCGCCAGACCCCCCAATCAGAATTCCTACTGTACTCAGAGGCATCCAGTCTTTGACCACTCAGGTCTGAGGTGTTCAGGAAGAGACAAACCTGTATTTTATTTAAACCACCTCACTCCCAAGTCTCCTTACTATTTCCAGTTAGCCTGACTATAAAAGTTGTTCCCAGGAAAGTCCTCTGCCCTCCAGAAGCCTCAGGCTGAAACCTTGCTGCCTGTACTTACTTAGCAAAGCCAGGATTCCTCCGAGTATCCCCAGGATGGCAGGGACCTGCAGGCCTGCTTCCACATAACCTGCTCTCGCACAGGTGTTGACTGTCCCTTCACAGTCACACACTATGACATCCAAGGTGGTCACTTGGTCTTTTTTCTGGTTATCCATGAGCTTGAGATTGATTTTGTAGTCACCCAACTCTAAGGCTTTTTTTGGCTTCAAAAGGAGAGACTCGTGGGCTGCGGAAAGCAAAACGTATGTTGGGCTCAGGGGCGGAAAGAAAAAAAAAAACTCTTTCTTAACTAAGGGAACTCAAGACACTGCAAAGCTAGGTGAAGAAACCTGAGCTGGTTTGGGGTTCAGATTCGTGGAAGGAACACAGTTAACGTTAGGAAAGGAGAGGGAACTTTGGCATGTTGCTTTAAGAGCAAAAGGTACAAGAAACAAAGCCCAAAGGGAAAGGTTGACATCTAGATTGGAAGGGAAATCCAGAAGTAGGAGAAGCACAGCAAGCAGAGGCGAGTCCTGAAATGAAGCTCCATTCCCACCTGGGTCATGGTACTCAATGGTCCAGTTGACACTTGCCCCGTGTGTCAGCTCTGCAGTGAAGGGGGAAGTGTTAGGGGGCAGATCCGGATCAATGATATTTATGACTTGAGGCTGTGGATCCCGTTGGCAGAATTGCACATTCCGAGGTTCTGGTATGGGGCCATTGTCATTCACATCCAAGAGGAACAAAAGGAGGGTTCCTGTTCCAGTGGCGACTGGAGAACCTAAGAGAAAATAAAGAGGAAATGTCACAGATCAGGAACACCAACTAATGCAAATGAGAGCTAGAGGAATGGCATAGTGGTTAAAGCGCTTCTCTAGCAAGCATAAGGCCCTGAGTTCAATTCTCTGGCACCACATAAAGCTAGACATGGTGGCACATGCCTAGAATGTCAGCACTCAGGAGGCTGAGGCAGGAGGATTGCCATAAGTCCAAGGCTAGCCTGGGCTCCACAGTGAGTTCAGGACCAGCCTGGGCCATAGAGCGAGATCCTGTTTCAAAAACAAACAAACAAACAAAAAAAATTAATGCAAACCAAATTTTCTACATCTTGTCATCAGTCATCAGGGACCCCTCTCTAAGCCCTGCTCCCTTCAGTCCTGGCCAGCCAGTCCTGGGCTCCTCACTTGCAGCAGCAGAGTAGGCTGGCAAGCTCATTCTTTTCTGTGAAGGTCATTCCTCACACAAAGGACACCTTCTTTCCTCTGCCTAGGATAACTCCATTTTATATTTTTAATTTTTTCTTCATGTTGTGGTATTGGGGATTGAGTACATAACCTTCACATTGAGCTATACCTCCATCCCTTTTTTTTTTTTTTTTTTTTGATTGTGAGACCGAGTCTTGCTAAATCACTAAATTACCCAGGTGGGGCTTGAATTTACCAATCTCTCTGCCTCAGCTTCCCAGAATGCTGGGATTATAGGCCTGTACCACCAGGCCCATCTTAAAACTTAAAATTTTAAACACTGTTATTTATTTATTTATTTATTTAGAGACAGGGTCTCATTCTGCAGCCCAAGCTGGTCTAGAATTCACTCTGTATGTAGCCCAGGCTTGCCTTGGACTCATGGTGATCCTCCTGCCTCAGCCTCTCAAGTGCTGGGATTATGGGTGTGTGCCACTAAACACTGTTATTTAAACAAAATATTGTTTATAATGAAACCAAATAAACAAAATTATAGGGCTGGGGATGTAGCAAAACTCTTGCAAATGCAAGGACCCGAGTTTCATTCCCAGTACCACATAAACTGGGTGTGATGGCGGTGCACGCCTATAATCCTAGAACTTGGGATGCCGAGGCGCAAAGACTGCCATGAATTTTAGGCCAACCTGGCCTATATAATGAGTTCAGGACCAGCCTAGACTATAAAGCAAGATCCCGTCTCAAGTAAGACAAAAACAAAACAAAAACACACGAAAGCCTATAAAACAATATAATGAATTATATTTCTATAGGTATCTATTCAAGTATACACAAAGTTTGGATGGGCTCATACCTGATGGTGATTAAAATAATAGCCTATCTACTGTAAGTAGCAGATATTATTCTAGATAGATTTACAGAAATTATTCAATCCATATTATGTCATCATTTTGGCAGATAAAGAAACTAATAGGCACAAAAATTAAGTAGTCCAAGGTCACACAGGGATTAAGCTGGAGATAAAAAATTTAAGCTTCTTTGGGGAAAGGGAAGGGTACAGGGATGAATTCTGTTGGAATTGAAGTATTCTGATTTGACTCCAAGAATGCCTTTGTTTAAGCATAAAAGACCAAACTCGGGCCACCACAGGCAGGCAGGTGCAAAAAGCAGCGAGCTAAGCAGGAGGGCGAGGAAGTCCAGGCTACACAGGGCTCCTACCGTTGTCGGTGGCAATGACGAGGGCCGTATACGTGCTGTTCTTCACATACTCAAAGGCCTCTCTGTCCAGCTCTGCTCGAGTAGATATGACACCAGTTTCTGGATTAATCTCTAGCCAGCTGGCAGTATCTCTCCAAATACGATACCTGAAAAGGCACAAGCTTTGACTTAGGACAGGAATAGCAAATGGCCTAGAGATGAAAGAGTCTGGGGTCCTGGGGTCTCCAGTTATTTCCAGTTACTTTTTTTCCTTTTAAACAAGGTCTTGCTCTATAGTCCAGGCCGGTCCTGAACTCACTATGTAGCCCAGGCTGACCTTGAACTCACAGCAATACTGCTGCCTTGGCCTTTTAAATGCTGGGATTACAGGTATGGGCCACCACATCTGGCTTATGTGGTGCTGGGGAATCAAACTCAGAGTCTTAGGCTCAGTTAGGCAAGTGCTCCAACTGCTGCACTATTCCTTCAGTCCAGAATTTTTTTTAAGTTTGTCTTTATGGTACTGGAGATTGACCCTAGGATCCCTCACATATACTAGGTAAGTGATTTACCACTGAACTACATCCCCCACCCCGACCCCATTTTGAGACAAGGTCTCACTCTGTAGTCCAGGGTGGTCCTAAATTGACTATGCAGCCCAGGGTGGTCTTAAACACACAGCAATCCTCCTGCCTCAGCCTCCTGAGTGCTGGGATTACATGCGTATGCCACCATGCTCAACACAGATATTTGGAAATGTGCGGGCCAGTTATTTTATAGACCAGCCTTCCATTTGTATTTTTCTGACTTTTCCTCATCATTAGCTTCAAGTTACTTTCTGGAGAGGGCTGGGGTGTCCTTCCCACTGGGTAGGACATTTGGAGACACAGGATGTCCGTTTGTACTTTTACTGATGATGTTAACTTTGATCACTTGGATAAGGAGAGACCATCACAGTAAAGGGACCTTTTTCCCCCTTGTAATTAATTTATAATCCAGCAGGAAACAGTGTGAGAGTTTCCTATTCACACACTCACTTTTGCCTAGTGAATTTATCTTCTACAAGTAATTTTTGCCCAAAGCAATACTTTACCATGATCCTTTCAACTATTTATTTGACAAGGTCTTGCTGTGTAGTCCAGGCTGGTTTAGAACTCATGGTAATCCTTTCGTCTCAGCCTCCCAAGTGCTGGGATTACAGGTGTATAACACCACCACAGGCTCACGTGGTGCTGGAGAATTAAACTCAGAGCCTTGCATATACTAGGGAAGTGCTCTAACTACTGTGTTATTCCTCCAATCCCCCTTATTTATTTCTAATAAATATAATGGTTTTCAAACTAGTGACTACCTCTGGAGAACCAGGTCACATAATGAGGTGGGGATGGGTTGCACTATTGGCATTGGTAGATGACAAGAAAGTAAAATCTTCTGTACTTAACAGTCAATGCCAAGGGAATCTTGTTAAGCAGGACCTTACTAGGAATATTAGACACAGATAATCAGAGGAAATAAAGGCATGGAAATCGGAAATATACTGTCCAGTTATCTACCAGGGTAATAGGAGGGCTTCAAAAACTTAAGATATAGAAGGAGCTCTAGAAAGCTGTGGGCTTGTCCTTCTTTTGGATGTATAGAGGAATGAACTACATAAAGTGGTCCTGGTTCCAAGGATAAGCATTTCCACCAATACTACTAAGGTCTGGTCTTTGTACTTGCAAGACATGCTTTTAACTACTTATTTCACTATTAGAAGCTGAGTTCCTCACCCAGCCTGGACCCCATCCAGTCCAATTCTCATCACTGAACGTCACCCTATATTATTGTCTTTGGCTTTTCATTATTCTTTCAAATTTTGATTGAAAATATATCTTACCTTGCATTTTGGACCACCTAGAAGTACCCTCTGGATCATGAACAGCATATTGACTATCTGTCCAAACAGAGTATTTCAAAGAAAAATATTATAGATAACTGGTGTGTTCTCAACATCTGTGGCCAGATATGCCATTATAGATGACTTCAAGTTCAAAAAGAGTGGACCTGGGGTGTAGTCAATGGTTTAAAGTGCTTGCCTAAAATGCACAAAGGCCCTGGGTTCAAATACCCAGCACCCCATGAAGATTAGCTGGGTATGGTGGCACACACCTATAACCCAAGCACTTGGAGACTGAGGCAGGAAGACTGCCATATATTTGAGGCTAGCCTGGGCTTTACAGTGAGTTCAGGACCAGCCTGGATTAGGGAGTGAAACCCAGCCTCTAAATAAATAAATAAAGCTGAGCATAGTTATGTATGCTTTCAGTCTCAGCTACTCGGGAAACTGAGGCAGAAAGATGTTTAAGACCAGCCTGGGTAACAGAGTGAGAACCCAAGTCAAACAGTAACAACAAAAAGGGGCTAGGAGAATGACGCAACAGTTACAGTACTTGCCTAGCAAGCATAAGGCCCTAAGTTCCATTCCTCAGCAGCACCTCATAAGCTGGGTGTGGTGGCACATGCCTGTAATCCCAGTACTCAGTAGGATGAGGCAGGCAGATTGCCTTGAATTCAAGGCTAGTCTGGACTACAGTGAGTTCAGGACCAGCTTGGACTACAGAGAAAGACCCTGTCTCCAAACAAAACAAAACAAAACAAAACAATAACAAAAAAGCAAGAATCGAACTGTTACAGTTCAGATCTGGAACGTTCTCCCCCCCGCCCCCCAAATCTCATGTATTTGGATATTGTGGATTATCTACGGATTTCATGTGCGGCTAGGTGGGGCCTGCTGGAAGGGATAACACCCTTGCCAGCTGCACCCTTCACTCCTTCAGCTTCCTGTCGTGCCAGGTGGTGAATAGCTTTGTCCAGCCAGACCTCTGGTAGACCCTCTGCCATCACTAACAGACCATGAATGGACTGGGACCTTCTGCAACTGTGAACTAAACAAAACAAACCTTTGCTCCCGTAAGTTATAGGTGCCAGGTTTGGTGACCCAGCTACTAAACTTAATCATATTGCAAGAACTCAGACGAAGCATCTGAAACCCTAGAATGGTCAACAACAGAAGGAAGAAGGCAATACAATAATAAAGAGGAAAAAAAAACCAAAACAACAACAACAAAAAAGAAAGGTCTTGCAGAGCCCAGAAATGATACAATGCCAAAAATTTTGTGATAGGCTATCAAATGACACTTCAGTCAACAACAAATTGCACGTGTGACAGTGGTCCTTAGGATATGCCTTGTGACGCCGCAGTTGTAAGACAGCAGAGGAACCCTGATACTTTGGTTTTTGTTTTGATTTGGTTTGGGTTTTGTGGTACTGGGGAACAAGCCCAGGGCCTTCACACTGATCTACATCCTGAGACCATTACCAAAAAAAAGTTATTTTGAAACAAACTCTCACTAAGCTATTTAGGCTGCATTCAAACTTGTGATCCTCCTGTCTCAATCTCACAAAGGGCTGTGATTACGGGCCTGCACCATGAGGATCGGCTCAGGAACTCCCACACTTACGTAATCTTCTGGTCCATAAACGTGTCTGGCTCCCGGGCTGTGTAGGATGTGA
The DNA here is from genome assembly GCA_004027205.1 of Ctenodactylus gundi. NCBI lineage: Eukaryota > Metazoa > Chordata > Mammalia > Rodentia > Ctenodactylidae > Ctenodactylus > Ctenodactylus gundi. Next base: position 127,622 of record PVKB01003175.1, on the reverse strand, counting down.
TCTCCAGACCCACACCAATGTCCTCTGGCACCTCCACTCTCTTCTCAGGTGGTATAAAGATGGGGGCTTCGTTGACGTCTAGCACGTCTACAGTGACAGTGGCTGTGGAGGTTTGGAGAGCCACTTCAAACGGGGCCACATTTGTTGCCGTCACATGGAGAATGTACTGTTGCTTGGCCTCAAAATCTAAGCCCTAGAGAACAGGAAAAATAAGGTTAAAAATAAAATACAGGGGCTGGGGGGTGTAGCTCAATGAGAATGGTTGCCTTAGACATGCATTGTACCAAGCCCAACTCCCAGCACCACAAAATAAATAAAGATAAATAAAAACAAAAAACATCATATGTTAGTTTAAAAGAAAATTTTAATTCCTAACTATTTCTGGGTTTAGTTGATAACATACCAGCAGTTCTCACAGGTGCCTTCTAACTTGATAAGCAGAAAGGCCAAGCTCTAGGGCCGCAGGTATACATTAACTCAGACTAACTTAGCAACTCACCAAAACCTTAGCTTTCAAATTTCTAAGATATTTTTCAAAGAAGCCATACTTCTACCTCTTCTAAGATAGTCTAGAAAAATAGAAATGACTGGTAAACCACATTTCCTTTCGTTTTCAAAATGGGAGAGGGGCTATGGAAAGCAGATGTACATTCTTGTTACATTTGAGAACCAATTTAGGATCATTTTACGTCATTTCAACCCAATAGGTAAGTCCATCACAGCCTGGGATAGCTGACTCTTACCCTCCATCCATGCTAATCTGCTTCTGAGAAGAGGTCAAGGATAAGGGAGCAGACAGCTGCTGGGGTGCCACTTTTTGTCTTTTACCAAACATCATACAAACCTTAGCTGTTTTCAAAATGCCATTGTTGGTGATGGGGTCTGTGGTAACAATGAATTGCTGCTCAGGATCATTTACTATGGTGTACACAGCCTGCCAAGCCGGGGTACTGGGGGCGTCATCATCTGTCACTGTGAGCGTGGCGATGACAGCATTAACCTCGTTCTCAGGCACCTGACCCTGGTACTGCAGAGCAAAGGAAAAGATGAGTCACCCATGACACAATGACGCCAGCCAGCACCCATGTGACACCAAGTCCCAGGCGGCTAACGGCATCCACCCCTTCTGAGCCCAAGCACCGGGAAAAACATGTAATGGAAAGGGAGGCAACAGGTCTTAGAGGAAGTGTCCATTCTAGGGGCAGGCCTCATGTCCAAGCTCCTGAGCTGCTGAGCACAGGTAGCCTAGGTGCTACGATCTTAAGTCAGGTGCAAGGCACTATGATTTAACCACCATTTGTCCCTAGCCATCACCTATTTTTTAATCAATATTCCTCATTAAAAAAAAAAATCTGATCATTATAATCCTCTTTGACAGTTTCCCCTGGTAATCATGACAAATTCTAAAATTCTCTACCCAGCCTACAAGGTCCTTCGGCATTGGCCTTTATTAGTTCACTGTACTTCACACTGGCTGTTCTTCGGCTCTTTCTGTACACTGAGCTCTTCTTTATCAGGGCCTTCAGCATATACTGATCCCTCTGTTGAGCATACTTTCCAGCCTTCCCTCAGTTGCTCTTGCCTGACCTAAACATTTATTACTTAACTCACCTTAACTCATTTTTATTTATTTATTCATTTTAACTCATTTTTTTCAAAGAGCACACTCATCAACTGCTGGGAAACCTACTCATGAATAAATAACAAAGGACCCTTCTTTGGAAACCTTCCAATTACCGTGGTCGGGTTGAAGATGGGAGGATTGTCATTGACGTCGGTGACCGTGATCACAGCTTTCCCCGTTGTACTTAAGCCTTCACCTCTAAGATCTGCAGCTTGAACAACCAGGGTATACGTGGGGACATGCTGCAGAGAGAAATCAAACACACTGGGTTGCAACCAGCACCAAGGGCCACTGCAGGCCCAGCCCAGTCTCTTGCATACACAGAATCAACTCAAATGCGAAATTGCCTGCACCTAGGCCCAAAACTTCTGGGCAAATGTCTGGACGCAAAGCTCAAAAATCACACTGGCTGAACACTGGTCTCAGCTGTGTTTTACACTGTCCTGGCATTCAGCTGTCAGCTACTACACATCTGCTTTTAGCTCCCACTGAGCTCTATTGACCCCTGCTGACCTCTCGGTCCAGCCCAGTGGTGAACACGCTGATGATGCCTGTGACCCTGTTGATGGTAAACATATGTTCGTGAGGCAACGGGGGCTCCTGGCTGAGGATGGAATAGTAGACATCAGCATTGTAGGTGTTAGGATCATCTGCATCTGTGGCCGAGATCTGCATCACGGGGGTTCCTGGAAGTGTCAAGAGGACAGGTAAGTCTCAACAGGCTATACTTTGGGATTCATTCTATGGTACTCAGCCCCATCCTGTCCTCACTGATAAAGGAAGGGTTCTGAAGATTCCCTGTTCTCCAATTTCTAAAATTGTCAACAAATTGCCAGGGGAGAAAGAAAGCATTACACCAAATGAACTGTGTTCAGAGGACTCAATGTCATTAACACAACTTGGGACTGGAGGAGAGGAGTAGTGGCAGGAACAAATAACCTTTGACTAAAACATCTTGATGTGTCTCATAGATTGAATGGCATACAAAATAAATAAGGAAAATAACCGAATTCTCCACAATTAGCATCTCAGCCCCAGCTTTACTTAAGAGAACAGTCATGGAGAATATTGCTTTTGGTACTCAGGTGTAGCCCAGTGGTTAGAGCGCTTGCCTACCATGTGCAAGGTTCCATGTCGATTCCCCAGCACTACATAAAATTAGCTCAGTGTAGTGGTACATGCCTGTAATCCCAGCCCTCGGAAGGCTGAGGCAAGAGGATTGCTGTGAATTAAGAGGGCAGCCTGGACTATGTAGTATGTTCAGGACCAACCTAGACTACAGTAGAGCCAAGATTATATATCTCAAAAAAAAAAAACAAAAAACCCCTAATATCCAGAACATTTAGTGAGCAGAAGCTGGGTATGGTGGTGCTCTCCTATAATCTCAGCCACTCAGGAGGCTGAGGCAGGAGGAGTGTGTGCAAGCTTGAGGGCAGCCTAGGCAATTCAGTGAGACCATGTCTCAAAACAAAAAGAAAAAAAAAAACCTAAAAATTAAAAGGGCTGAGAGTATAACTCAGTGGTAGAGTGTCCCTAAATTTGATTCCTAGTACTACTACTATCCATTCTCAAGTAAAGGCAAAAGCCTTAATAAATTCACAATGGCCAATAAGTAGATGATGAAATGCTGAGAGCACCAATAATCCCAGAAATGTGATTTAAAATGACATCCTCAACAGATTGGCAAAAGCTATAAAGTTGGACAATTTCAGGACAGTTAGAGAGATTAATAGTGGGAGCATAAATTGGTTTTAAAAATCTTGGAAAGCCACTTATCACCTTTTAGAAAGCTGAACAGGCACATACATACTATAGAAAAATGAGCATCTACATCATAAATAGTTCCCTAGTGAAATTTTTGTCTATATGTAGGATATGTACTTAAGAATGATCTGAGAACATTGTTCAAAATAGCAAAAAATGGAAAGAAAGCAAATTTTCATCAATAGTGGGCCAGAAAAACTGTTTTACGAAATACATTACAATAAGCTGGGTGTGGTGCCACATGCTTGTAATCTTAGCACACGGGAGGCAGAGGCAGGACAACTGCCTTGAGTTCAAGGCCAACCTGGGCTACATAGTGAGTTTAGAACCAGCCTGGACTACAGTGAGATCCTGTCTCAAACAAAACAAAACAAAACAAAACCCAAAAAATGAAAACAAACCCCAAACTCCAAACCAAAACAACAACCACACAAGGGGATAATACACAACAACAAAAAATGAGTGGCCTACTACTGTGGACAAGCAATGGAAAACTCATATGAACACAGAGTAGACAGAAACTTGCTCAGTTAGAAGGTTGTTCTAAACTGTTCCAATTTTATACATGTTCCTGTAGGTCCATGTATACATATATACAGAGTGACTTCCAAAGATGTTACAGCCATATGAAAGGCCACCTTCAGAGACCTGTCCTAGGCTCCAGCCCAAATACTCTGGGGATCTACAGAATACAAGTGACTTTTGTATATTATCTCCTTAGGACTGGACATACCTGGAAGGGCACTTTCCAAAACAGATCCCTCAAAGACCTCCTGGATGAACACAGGCTTGTTGTCATTCTGATCTGTCACTGTGATCAAGATCTCCATCGGGTCCTCAACTGCATCCCCATTTGATGACACAGCATGGGAAAAGAGCTGCAAGAATGAAGATAGGGCCCTTGTAAGAATAAAAAGAGGTAGAAGGCAGCATGCAGCCAGCGCTTCTGCCCTTCCCCAATGTGAGATCGTGGCGGACACCTCTTCTCACACGTGTGCTGCAGCTTCAACAAGATCATGACGAGTTAAGATCACAGGCTGAAGACTCGCCAAGTCAGACCTCCCATCTCCATTTGGAAGACTGGGACAGGAGGACTAAAACTTAAGGTAGGAGCCAAATAAAACCCTTTTATTATAACCAGAGTGCTTTCCCCAGATTTTCCTGCAGTTGGCATCAACACATTAGCTCCCTCATCCCAATCCCCTTTCTCTGGTTAAGGAACGTCCAGCCCCATGAATAGGCATCTTGTGTGTGATGTATGAAGACTCTCCAAGGAGACAATTAACGACGCTGAATTATTCTGGATTTTCCTGTTATTTCGCCTTATGAACAGGAACAAGAATCATCAAGTTCTAGAACAGCGAAGTTCTAGGACAATGATACATCTTGAGATCATTATGCTTAGCAAAATGAGTCAGACGCAGAAAGCTGAATATCCAAAGTTTCTCTACTATGAGAAAAATCAAAGTATAAATAAGTTAAAGAGCCAAGTAAGAATGATGGTAGGAAACAGGAAGACAGATCTGATAGAAAAGGAGAGGGGCTGTGGTTGTAGGGTGAGAGTGTGGGGAGGTGGCGAAGGGAAGTAAAGACACAGAAGATGTGGCACGTATGTGCGTCAGTTCCTCAGGCTGAATGCAATTACTATGTGTTGCAAATAAATGCCAATAAAAGGGGGGGAAAAAAGAAGAAGGAAAGAAACAAATGTCTATAACTTCTAATGTGGCAATCCATCAGTGGCTGACCAAAACCACTTTGCAGATGGTACATCGTGACTAACAAGCTTCTAAGAGAGACTCACCGTGTAGTTGGCAATTTTTTCTCTATCAAGAGGTGTTGTCACCAGCAGCCACCCTGTTTCTTTTTCAACAGTAAACACGCCAACAGGAGGTGCATCCGCTCCTTGGCCAGTGATGCTGTAGAAAACCTTGGTTTCTTTGTCCCTGTTGGATTTGATCTGAAGACAAAACAGAAAGAAACAGAATTGGCAAGGAAAGATCCCAGCTCTTTTTCTTTTCTCTCCCTTACTCCTTCTTTGCCAAATTCCTCTCAGAGAAATAGAGAACTTTTTTTTTTTTTTCCTACCTGCACCAGTGGTTTAGGAAACGGGCCTTTTTCATTTTCTGGGCAGTTGATGGGAGGGATAACCCAGTCTCTCTTCTGCCTTCTGAGACCATGGTGGTATTCAGGAAATATTATTTTTTGGCTTGCAGGGTAGGTGTCCTGAAAAATAAGGAGATGGGGAACAAGTGAGATAATTAGGAGAGATATTCTAGGACCAACAGTCCCCAACCTCCTGAAGGCAGTTATGGTTTTACCTTAATGTCACATTCTTTTCGCAATGATGAATTATTTATACTCTCCATAATGAACAACCAAGTCAATCAATGAGCCCCTCTCTACTGCCAACATTTGGATATTAAGTGTCTGATGTCCTCTGAGCTGTACCATTTGGAGGTGGTGGAACTTTTAAGGAGTTTGAGCTTAGTGGAAATGTTTTCAAAAGGGTACTGTGAGACCCTGCTCTTATCCCCTTTACTTCCTAGATCACGAGGTAAGTGGTTTGCTGCTATACATGTTCCTTCAGTGATGTGGTGTCTTCACTAAAGGACCAAGTTAACTGAGCCACTCAGTCTTGCACTAGACCATCCAAAACCATGAGTCAAAATAAATCTCTTCTCTTTATAACCTAATTGTTTCAGACTTTTTGTTATAGTGACTGAAAGCTGACTAAAGCACATAATAAAGACTGTTCTCTTTTGATCCTCCTTAATGTCCAGAAAAAGTAAACATTATGTACACACCATTATGCATATGAGGGCTTCATATTGTAATTATAAATTATTTCAAGCTATGTAATCTGATGTCATTTTAATAACACTATAATATTTACTATCACAGATTACTCAGTAACCAGATAATAGGGTGTTTTCCAATTTTTTATGTTTTTTTAAGGATATAGTTCCCCCAAGAGGGAGCTACCAGCCAAAACAATTAAGTTTGAAATTGCTATTAACCCCTACTTTGTGATCAATACAAATCTCTTCACCTTCTTGTGTCATGTCTGTAAGTTTTCCATTTGCTTTAGCAAACTGTTGGGATAGGATCCAAAGGCAGCCTCTGAGATTTGCACAGCACAGCTTTTGTGTTTATGTACATTCAGGGAAATAAGAGACTTGAAGATGGAAGGAAAACAGCTTCTAAATTGTTTAAGTGTTTTCGAGTGGTTAGCTTTAATACAGTAAAATTTCCACAGAAAACTTCCACCTCCTACACTGCACTCAAGGATTCTCATTCACGGTCACCGATCGCTGCTTGCCCATCTTGATTCCAGGCACAAAAGACAGGCACCAAATATGACCAGGTATCATCCCAGGGCCTTCCCCCAATTCTGCACACTGGTCACGAGTGCACACATCCACACACACATAATGTGACCTCCCTGTCCCTTTGTCCCCTACAGAGACAGGCCCACCTGGGTCAAAGGAAGGCTCCAGGGGTGGCTGGCAACTTTGAGTCTTCACTATGGCACCTCATAATTTAAGGCATAGCACTAAGCTTCTCTACATTACAGTATCATAGCATCTAAAATGGGGATGATGATGCTAACATGTATGATATATATATATATATATATATATATATATATATATATATATATATGTGTGTATTTTTTTTTGAGATGGTCTCACTCTGTAGTCCAGGCTGGTCTTGAACTCACAGCAGTTCTCCTACCTCAGCCTCTTGGCTGCTGGGATTACAGGTGTGCTCTGTCACCTCACCCAACTTATGTGGTGCTGGGGACCCGAACTCAGGGCCTTGAGACAAACTGCTAAACTATTCCCCAAGCCTGTGAGTTCTCAAAGTCCTGAGTGAATTACGGTGCTGCTTATGAAATACAGCTTCAGTGAGCAAATGAGAATGGGTGAACATCAACCCACTTGCCATACTGAAAAGGAAAACAAAGATCCCATCTTACTGTCCCTCAAGATTGCAGAGTATTTTCAGAAAATGACAACAGATAATCACAACCACAGCTGAAATATGACTAGTGCCTGAAACATAATATGTGCTGAGTGAATGACTGGACTGATTAGAAAGCACTGAGTGAGGATGTCTGGAGAACTCAACACCAACACAAAAGTAACGCAAGAGTGACTGTCACCCACTGCACAGCCAGTGGGTGAAGGGCACTAATGAACGAGTCCGAACCCACCTGCCACTCTGAAAGGGACAAAGGTTACTGCGCCTCGCTGACATCAGGACTGCGGAATACTCTCAGAGAATCATATAATTTTGTGTTGGCTATACATAATATTTGTGACCATTTTCATGTGTAAAATTCAGTTAAGTCATGCCTACACATACGTAACATGGAAATTATCTTTCAGAAAAATACCATACCAGATCATAAAAACCCACAGAACAAAGTAGAAAGTTATAAAGCAATAGCTGTAAAAACAATTTGGTACTGGCACAAAAACAGATAGACCAGTGGAACAGAACTGAAGATGCAAAGACAAACCCAAATACCCTCAATTACTTAATCTTTGACAAAGGAGCCAGATGCATACAATGGAAAAAGGACAGCCTGTTCAACAAATGATACTGGGAAAACTGGTCATCCACATGCAGAAGAATGAATCTAACCACACACCTATCACCATGCACCAAAATCAAATCAAAGTGGATCAAAGGCCTAGACATTAAAAGTGAAACACTGAACCTCCTAGAAGACAAATTAGGCAAACATCTAAAAGACATGGGGTTGGGGGGGGGCGGGGGCGGGGCTGGAGGTGGCGCAGCGGTTAAAGCACTTGCTTAGCAAAATGCTAAGTCAAGTGCTAAGTACCCGAATTAGATTCCCCGGCACCACATAAGCTGGGCGTGGTGGTGCACGCCTGTAATCCCAGCACTCGGGAGGCTGTGGCAGGAGGATTGTGGTGAGTCCCAGGCCAGCCTGGGCTCCATACTGAGTTCAGGACCAGCCTGGACTACAGAGCGAGACCCTGTCTCAAAATAAAAATAAAAATAAATAAAAGACATGGGGGTAGGCAAAAACTTTCTTGACAAGACACCAAGAGCAAAAGAAATTATCCTCACTATTAACAAATGGGATCTTGTCAAATTAAAGTTTCTGCACAGCAAGGGAAACCATCAACATTGTAAAAAGTGAACCAACAGACTGGGAAAAAATATTCACCAACATCTCAGATAGGAAGCTCATAACTAGAATATACAGGGAGCTGAAGAAAAGTAAGCCAACCAAAATAAAGGTTCCTATTGAAAAGTGGGCAAATGAAATGAAGAGGCAGTTCACTCACGAAGAAGTACAAGGAGCCAAAAGATACATGAAAAGATGTTCAACATCCCTAGCCATAAGAGATGCAAATCAAACCAACACTAAGATACCATGTCACTCCAGAGAGAATGGCCTATATCAGCAAGTCAAATAGTAATCAGTGCTGGTGGGGCTTGGGGAGAAAGAAACCCTCCTGCACTGCTGGTGGGAATGTAAATTCGTACAACCACTCTGGAAAGCAGTATGGAGATCTCTGAAAAGAATGGAAATCAATATCCCCCTCGATCCAGCGACACCCCTCCTGGGAGTATTTCCAAAAGAGGCCAAAACAACACATGACAGAGATTCACATATACCCATGTTCATATAGCTAAAATATGGAAGTCGCCAAAATACCCATCAACAGACCAAAGGACACACAAACTGGTATTTATACACAATGGAATACTATGCATTTATAAAGTCCAACAGCGTGGAGGCTTTTGCAGGCAAATGGAAGAAACTTGAGAACATCATGCTTAGTGAAGTGAGGCAGAAACAGAAAGTGAAACATCAAATGGTCTCTCTGATATGAGAAACCAGATCACAACTATCTCATGGAAATTAAAATGAAAAACAAAGTGAACCAGCAAGGTAGGGGAGGGAGGGAGGAAGGGAGGGGGAGGGACACAAGGAGAGTGGGAAAGTCCTTGTCACCTTGACAAGATACGTATGTGCACAAAATGCTCAACTTCATTGTAAACCTTAAATTTTGCACTTACACATATCAATAAAATAGGGAAAAAAAACCTAAGTAGAAAGTTACATCTATTCTAACATAAGTTAAGTTAAAAGCGAGGTAAGAAGGCCTGGGGTGTGATTCAGAGGCAGAGCACTTGCCTGCCCAAGGCCCTGGTTTGCTCCCCAGCACCACACCTGGAAACCACAGGGGACAGAGGCATTGTAACTGCCAGCCAGCTCGTCACTGCACACAGTACCCACTTTGCTGCCAGGGGATCTCTTAACCCAGTGACAAACCAAAGTAAAAATAAACAGCTTCGGCAGAATTCACTACCAACTACCCAATTCCCATTCTTCCTTTTCACTTAAAAAGAATATTTCACATAAATCACTGTAACTTAGAGCAAATCTTGATAAAGCAGATAGGCAAATGAAACACGCAAAGTTAGAGAGAGGTACCAAGTTCCTGCTAAAATTGGTGGCACAGGGCTGTGATGCCCGCATGCTGAGAGGCTGAGGCAGGAGGAACTAAGCTAAGCCTGAGCAATTTAGTGACTTGGCGAGAACCTATCTCAAAGTCAAAACACACACACACACACACACACACACACACACACACACACACACACACACAAGCTGGGGATGTAGTAGAGGACAAAGGTTCTGGTTTCGATCCTCAACACCACCAAAAACAAATAGAAAAAGAACCACGTTGAGAAGTGTTTCTTAGACATAGATGTTTCCACAGGCAGCTAGCTGTGCAGCAAGATTCACTGTGCTAATCTCACACGCAGAATGAACCGACTCAAGATGTGAGTCAGTCTGCTACATTCACAATTCCACTTAGTTCTTCATTTTCTGGTCTAATTATACAGGAAGAAAATGCCTACATATGCGGAAGACTTAGGTTCCAAGAATCTCAAATGTCCTGAGGGAGGAAACCTGGAGCCAGCCTTAGAGGCTCTAGCATTCAGGGCACAGTCGCACCTCCAAGGCAAATGCAGGGTGGAGCTAGTGTCCTTTCCAGAGAGACATTCTGGCAGGCAGCCATTTGGACCCCGGAAATGGCTTTCGGTGTTTGTAAAAACCTTCAGAAGTATTACCGCCAAGAACCCAGGCAGAAATACATCCTTCCACTTACAGTCAGTTCATCTGTCTGTCTGCTCAATATTTGCTTGGCTCCTGGTATGTACCAGACTTAATAATGGCCAGGCACTACACAGAAAATGGGGATTGGGTACAAGTGACCGTCCAACGGGACATGTGTCTTACTTGGCTCCATCTCTCTCAGCCAGGATGCCCCTTCAGAAACATGAACAGCCAAGTGCCCAGGGGAGGTGCCTCTCATATGCTCTCCTCCAGAAGGAAAACGACAACGGTTCCCGCTTTATGGCTACTGACAGCACTCTGCCTGCCTGTCTGCAGCCTTCCTAGCCGTGGAGTCAACCATTCACTCCACGATGGGAAACTGGGGCTGCACAGAGCACGTGTAGACTGTTCTCCTTGTCTTTACTCCCTAAACAGTACATATAGTATAACCACAATTGGCATTATCATTTTTTTGGACTGGGGATTAAACCCAAGGGCTCAGGAATGTTAGGCAAAAACCCTACACTGAGCTACCTCAGCTCAATAGATAGAGGTGAGCCTTTCTTTCAGCTGGAACCACCATCTTCCAGTGATTTGCCAAAATGACGATCACAAAGGGAAAGAGAAGAAAAGACCCTGATCCATGTTCTCTAGGCCTTTTAGGAAACACGGGGTTGTTCTTTGGCCACATGCAAATCTACAAAAAAAGTGCTATTATAGACATCAAGGGAATGGGCACTGTTCAAAAAGGAATGCCACACAAGTGCCACCACAGCAGAACTGGAAGAATCTACAGTGTCACCCAGCATGCTGTTGGCATTGTGATAAACAAGCAAGTTAAGAGCAAGAGTTTGTGCAAAAGAACTAGCGTGCGTATCGAGCACATTAAGCACTGTAAGAGCCGAGGCAGCTTCCTGAAATGGGCGAAGGAAAATGATCAGGAAAAGAAGGAAGCCACAGAGCAAGGGACCTGGGCTCAGCTGAAGCGCCAGCCTGCCCCACCCAGAGAAGCGCTTCGTGAGATCCCATGGGAAGGAGCCTGAGCTGCTACAACCTGTCCCTGATGAATTCACAAGCTGGGGACAAGTCCTTGTGGTTCACCACCTCACTAGCAGCTAAGGCGCTCCAGGCCATGGGTCAAGTACTGAGTCTGAATTAAATGAAAAAAACGCCTCTGAATTATAAAAGATGTTCTTAATTGAGTGAGAATGTGGTAGAATGTGGTGCCCTGGCCCCAGTGATTTTTATTGTGCTCAGTTGGCTATGTCATGTATTTACTGTTTAAGGTCAGTATTTTCCTTGCTGGAAAGAAGTGAGGTGACAATTCCTAAGGATCAGAAAGTTGCCCTTAAAGCTTCCTACTTAAAAATAAATTGTTTAAAAGCAAAGAAAAAAAGACAAATAAAGGAATATAGAAGGAATATAGGAATATGAGAATATGAGGCTGGGACACATCTCAGAGGTTAGAGTGCTAGCCTAGCAAGCACAGGCCCTAGGTTCAAATCCTTGGCACCAAATAAGCCAGACGTGGTGGTGCACACCTTCAATCCCAGCACTCAGGAGGCTGAGGTAGGAGGATTTCTGTATGTTCAAGGACAGCCTTGGCTACATAGTGAGTTCAGGACCAGCCTGGACTAGAGTGAAACCTTGCCTCAAAACAAACAAACAAACATACACAAGGAGATATGTAGTTTATATGCAAATATTATGTCCTTTTGTGTAAAGAACTAAAGCTTTTGGTATCTATGAAGGGCAAAGCAGTGTTATTCTGGAACCAATTCCCTATGGATACCAACTACATATGTCTAGCATGTTCTTGGCATGTATTAACCTATTCCATCCTCTATTATCTCCATTTTATTTATTTTTTGAGACAAGAGTCTTCCTCTGTAGTCTAGGCTGGCCTTGAACTGATGGCAATCCTCCTACCTCAGCCTCCTGATTACAGGCATGTTCCATCACAGCTGGCTTTTATCTTCATTTTACAGACAAGAAAATTTAACCCGAGACAGTGAAGTAGCCTCCTCCAGGGTTACCTTTGTGGTTAATGGCAAGTGGGTGGAATCCCAGAGTGCTCACACCACAGCCACTACTATTTAATAACTTTTCCTAACCCATGTCTACATCCAACAATGATCTCCCGAGCCTAAGACACAGTTTAGTTAGACCCCTAGGCCTCAGCTGGGGATGAGGCTGCAAGCCCCTCATGTGGTACATCAATATCTGGAGGCATTTTGGGTTGTTAGAACTGCTGGGCCTGTTTCGAGTGTCTAGTCAGTGAAGGCCAAGAATGCTGTTCAACATCCCATACACGGTGCACAGCACAGCCTCCATGAAAAACCTGTTTAGCTCCAATGTCCATGGTGCCAAAGTGGAGAAACCAGGGTTAGATAGGTACAGCCAAAACAATATGAACATCTAAAAATCACCAACAACGTACATGGTCTTGGCCCTGCTTCTGGTCATGGCTGAGGTCATGGCGGTAGCGGTGGTCGTGGGTTTGTGGGTCATGATGATAATGATGCCCCTCTGCCTTCAGCGTAACTTGGGTAGAATGCTTTCTGCGGTTGTAGTCCCAGCTGTGGACCAAAAATCTGGTCTCTTGTTTATGAAGTTGTATAGGTCGTTTGACCTTCACCAAACCATCTGTGCTCACTTTGAACCGGGAATCCTCAGAAAAGTAGACTGTCCTTGGTTGACCGGTACATCCCTCAAAACTCACTGTAGGGGGAAAAGCACAGGGATTAGGAAATGGAGCAGGCAGAACACAAGGGCAGTCCATTCTCCAATGAGTGGACTCAATCCACCCACAAAAGCCCAACTTATGCAAGTCTAGCACAAGTGAAAACAAACCATGAAATCATATCCTATGGAATCTAAGGAATCAATATCATTACATTCATCATATCTACAGGGTGACTGTTCACTGTGACCTTTTTTCTTATCTAATTGTTGAGTGAAAGCTGTACGTTACCTAGAAAGTAAATTTTCTTTGTCTGACAACCAAAAAAGAGAGTCTATATCACATGGTCCAAGGTCAGCATGGACTCCATAGTGAGTTCAGGACCAGCCTGGGCCACAGAGCAAGATCCTGTCCCCAAAACAAACCAAAAAAGAAGATATCATAGAAAAAAATCTTTGATTAAATCATATAGGGCAGTTAAAGACAGATAAATATTCCTTAGGAGGAGAAATATTTTGATTAATGGCTTAGAGACAAAACTACCTAAAGTTTTATAACTACTAAAGTATTAAAACTTTTAGAAGAACCAACACTCAAAGATGAGGAACTCGTGCTGAAAATTTTCTACACTAAACATCAAAGCCCAAGGGACTTATTCACCAGGTGTCTACCAAGTTATGTGCCAGATGGACTCTAAAGGCAAAACGTGAGCAAGAGAGCTAAGGCACCTGCTCTCATGGAATTTATGCTATGGGGGAAGGAAACAGTATAGAAGCCAGTAGCTTCAGGTAGTGATAAGGGTGAGGTATAAAATAAAGCAGATGCTGAAGGAATAGCTCAGTGGTTAAAGCTAAGTACCTGAGTTTGATCTCCCAGCACCACATAATCTAGGTGTGGTGGTACAGGCTGTAATCTCAGCACTACCAGCCAGGAGGCTGAGGCAGAAGAAGTGCCATGAGTCCAAGGCTGGCCTGGGCTAAGTTCAGGCACAGCACGGACTAGAGAGTGAAACCCTGTCCCAATAAATATATAAAAGAATAAAAGATGATGCAAGAGCGATGGGGGTAGGAGGAGCCTGGGGGAGAATATAACTTATATCAGACACAGAGTGCAGCCTCTCTGAGATAGAGGCATCTGACTTGAGGCTTGCAAGAGGCTGGTTCATGATGTTTCCAAGGTCCGCCTGGCAGTGTGCACCTGTAGGCCCAGTTACTTGTGAAGCTGAGGCTTGAGCCCAGGAGTTGGGGGTCTGAATCCCCCAATCATTCCACCCATCCATCCATCCAACCAAGAGAGAGAAATTTACAGTGACAAGGGAGTTTATTTTAGGAAACTCGGAAACTAGCCTCTTTTTCTCCCTTTGAAATAATCGCTACTCATCCACCCATGGAATTTCTATTGCTCCAAAGTGTTCTTTTATGAAAATTCCTGCTCTGAGGCATGTTTAACAAGGCTAGACATCTCTACATTTAGAGGATTAGATTTCTGCCAGAAAGCCCCCAGCTACGGTCCCCTGGCTACAATTTTCATTTCTTCCACTAGGGGCCACTCTTGCCAAAAGTCCTGTACTTGCCAGAGAACACAGTGCAACATTTAGTAAGACAATGATTGAAAATATGAGTACCATGATTATCCCCATTTTGAAAATAAAACCAAGGCTCAGGAAGATTAAGAAATTTATGTGACATCCCATAACATACCAGAGCTGTGTCTGGCCCTTGACAAAAATCAGAATGCCAACCCCAAATGTTTCTTTGACAAACATTTTTTAGCCAAGGCACTTGAGAAAAAGCAGTTTCAGAAAAGTCAATCTGAACTTCATGTTCTTAGCTATTGTTCAGCCATAAAAACTCGCAGGAGAAAGCTGGCATTCCTGTACCAGCGCAAAGAGACACCCTTTGTCACCAGTGACTGGGAACTAATGCAGCATGGGTCTGTATAAACTTGTTAAAATAACCCTTAATCTCCACGAGCTTTACACCCCTCCATTACGTCCCAATGACTCCCCTGGAATTTACTGTCTCTAGCCCAGACCCCTCTCTTCTGTTTGTTCACATACTTTGTCAAAATAGCGTAAGAGAGCTTCCTGCTTTCACCAGCTCTTCCCTTTACTGTCTTGGGAGGGTACCCACGCCTGTACAAAATTAATAAACTGTGCTTTTCTCCTGATGACCTGTGTTGAGTTAAGATCCCAGTTAAGAACTAAGATGAGGACTGTGGATGGGGCTCAGTGGTGGAGCACTTGCCCAGCGGGGTACGGCCCTAAGTTCTATCTCCAGCACCCAAGGCACCTATAACCCAGCACTTAGGAGGCTGAGGCAAGAGGATCAGGAGTTTGAAGCCAGCATGGCTCCAAAAGAGATCCAAGATAGGAGGGGTCCTTTGATCCCCCTATGTCCTTAGCATGGGCTGCAGTCACACTACCTGTGACAGGAAAGGCCCTGTTGGGCAGTAAGCTTTCCTATGATGGGGATGGAATTCAGGGTTTCCCATGTGCTCAGCAAACACTCTCAGGAAACACTATCACCTAGCTACACCCCCAAGGTCAACCTGGGACTTTTTTTTTTTTTTTTTGATACAGGGTCTCCCTATTTAGGCTGGCCTTAGCCTCTGAAGTGCTAGGATTATAGGCATACACCCAATGACCTGTGTTTATTATTTATTTATTTTTGGTGGTGTGTGGGATTGTGACCATGGCCTTTACACTGAGCAGTATCCCCAGACCATTGTTTTAATTTTACTTTTGAAGCAGGGTCTCACTAAGTTGCCCACACTAGGCTTGAACTAGTGATCCTCCCTCCTCAGCCTCAGCCTCCCAAACACCACACCCAGTTTAGCTTATCATCTTTTTAAAGGAAGACTGTGCCTTCCAACTTTAGAAGGCCAAGGATGGTAGACATTCAAGGCCACATCTTGCAGTAGCCAGGAATGTACTACCTGGCAAAGAGTGAATGGCCACACCGAGAGAGACGTAAATTCACAGGAAGTGAATTCTTCTACTTGTTTGCACAACCGTTAGTCCGACCCTTCCTTCCCATGTTGTTAAAAGTACCACCACGGCTTCTCTATCCCTATTCCTTCAGGCTCTATCTACAACTCAGTTCCCCAACTTAAAGGGTGATTAGGGTATAGCTGTAATAAACATGGGGAGATAAGAGGTTTACAAAAGGGCTGATCTCAGAGGCTCAACTGGATTACAAATCCAGATTCTGTTCCCTTTCTGCTGGATATCCTTTAAACAAATGGTTCAACCTCTCTGGGCCTCAATTTGCTCTAGTTTAACACGAATGATACCACTACTGGTGAGTCTGTCTGTGTCTTCAGGTTTTGTAAAGATCTATCAAGACAGTGTGCAGAATGAGGGATGCAGGAGAAATGGTTATTACTTCTGTGTTGTTTGGTAGATAGGACAAAGACAAGAATTTGCTAAATGAACAGACAACAAAGAACAATAAGAAACTCCAAGTCCTTAAAGAACAAGCAGACAGGGGCCAGCAGAATAGCAGTAGTTAGCATACTTGCCTAGCAAGTATCGGCCCCATTCAATTCTGCAGCACCACATAAACCAGGTGTGATGATGCATACCTGTAATCTCAGTTCCAGGGAGGCTGAGTCAGGAAGACTGATGTGAACTTTGAGGCCAGCCTGGGCTACAAAGTAAGTTTAAGACCAACCCAGACTACGGTGACAGACCCTCTACTTGTCTAGCCTTCACAAAGGCCTGGTTTAGATTCCCCTACACCACATAAAATAACATGGCACACACCAGTAATTCCAGTACTTGGGAGCCAGAGGCAGGAGGATTGCCATGAGTTTGAGGCCAGCCTAGGCTATATACTTAGAGGGTTCAAGTAGTATTGGCCTGGACTACAGAGTGAGACTCTACCTCAAAATAAAATAAATAAATAAATAAATAAATAAAATTTTAAAAGAAAGAAAAGAAAAAGAAAGAAATTTC
Source organism: Ctenodactylus gundi (assembly GCA_004027205.1). Lineage (NCBI taxonomy): Eukaryota > Metazoa > Chordata > Mammalia > Rodentia > Ctenodactylidae > Ctenodactylus > Ctenodactylus gundi. Next base: position 110,482 of record PVKB01003175.1, on the reverse strand, counting down.
AAATTGGTTTAAAAAAAGAAAAAAAAAGATGCCTTTCAAAGAACCCCAACCCAAGTATTTGCACTGGGGGGTCAGGGCTGTCTTTGGGGGCTTTTCATGGGGAGAGGGAAGGAGAGCTGCCCTGAATTCCTTTCCCCAGCAGGCCCAAATCTGGGCAGGGAAAGTTGAGACAAACATGATTGGACTCGCCATGGGTGGCGGCCTGAAAAAATGAAAATGGTTTTGCAAATAACTTGACGCAAGGCACTTAACCTGCTAGGGACATCTCGTCTTAATGGTGTCTAACCCTTGCCCTCCCTGAAGGGACAGAGTAAGAGTGACAGGAAGCCCCAACCTGAATTTCCAGGTGCTCATTAAGACTCATTATCTTTCTGTAAAACTGGATCTTCTGGGCTGATAATTGTAAATTACAGGGCAGACTGAGGGGCTCTCCAGCTCCAGGAAAGCTCTGGGAAGCTCCTTTCAATCTTGGTCAGAGCTGGGGCCCACAGCCACTGGGAATAACACTAACAGCAGAAGGCAACAGAATGGCCGATGTTGAGAGCAGAGGATCAGCACCGCACACGGGGGGAGGCAGGGGGGGTGGGTCTACCTGAACCTTCCCAGAATGCAGGCCAGAAAGGGATTAGGAATTCGTTAACCCAGCACCAACACCTTTCTTCAACTGGTTATTTGGCCAGCTGTGTCTGGAAAAAAAGAATCTAGTAACAAAGGCCAAGACCTGATTGGCCATACCCACGTGGGAAAACCTTTTCATCACAATAGCACGACACCAACACTACTATCATCACAGCACTGCCATCACTACAGCCTCCACTACCTTTTGCTAACTACTTTACACTGATTGATTGCTGGTGCTCGGAACTGAATCCAGGCTTGCTCTACCATTGGGCTACATTTCCACCTTTTTTGCAACAGTCTCCCTGAATTGTTCAGGCTGGTCTTGAATTTATGATCCTCCTGCCTCAGTTTCTCAAGTGGCTGGGATTACAGGTGTGTGTACCATCTTGCCTCGTGGTGTTAGGGGTTAGTGAAAGAGAAGCTGGGTTTTTTAAAAAAATGTTTTCCAGTATCTTTGTATTATATCATGTTGCCAGTTTCAATCAGAACAATATTTTAATGATTTTTTTTTTTTGAGACAGTTTCTTGTTCTGGAGCCCAGGCTGGTCCTGAACTCACTATCAAGCCCAGGATGGCCTTGGACTCACAGCAATCCTTCTGTCTCAGGAACTTTCTAGCTCCAGGGGGCCAGGCTCCCACTCTGTATCCCTAAACCAAGAGCTTCAGTTTCTAACTCAAATACTAAAGATGTGCCAACATGTCTGGTAAATTTTTATGTGGTGCTGGGGAATTGAACCCAAGGCCTCATGCATGCTTGGCAAGCTTTTTAACCACTGAGCTACATAAAAGTCATTTGAAAGTGCCTTTAACACACTGAGGCTCAAGTGCCCCCCTTTTCTAGACCATCTGGCAGAAGTACCCCTTAGGCAGAAAAACACAAAGAAATGACTGAAGTACAAATACAAAGGAAAGCCAAGTTCATGAAGGATTTTGGTCCCGGGGTGGGCAGGCTTTCAGGGCTCAGTAACATTCCTTGCTCAGAATTGTCAGCATGCCATGGAACAGTCCCAGGAGAAGGAATGCGAGTGGGTAGAAATGAGGCACTTTCAAAGCCAGGCACGGTGGCACACAACTCTAATCCCAGCACTTGGGAGGCTGAGGCAGGGGGACTGCTGTGTACTCAAGGCCAGCCTGGGCTACATTGTGAGCTCAGGGCCAGCCTGAACTCAGAGTGAGACCCTATATTAAAAAAAAGAATGAGAGAGAGAGACACTTTTTAAAGCCACTATAGATTTCCAGAAGAGGCTGGGGCTTGAATGATGGGATTGCCTACTATCAAAGGCAGCTAATCACAGTTGAGTTATTTAGTAAAGTCGGGTAATCCAGGCTGAGAAGCAACCGTCTGCAAGCAGGGTTTTGCCTGGTTGTGTCCCTCTCACCAGAATACATCCCTACAGCTAACAGCAAGATTTCTGCGTTTAGCTTGACTTTAACCTTGAGTGTGCTTCTCAGCTTACACATACAAGATCAGAGAACTTTCTAGCTCCTGGGGCCAGGCTGTCACTGTGTACCCCCAAACCAAGAGCTTTGGTTTCTAACTCAAACACTAAAGATGAGAGACAAGAAAGTTTAGCTTGATAAAAATGAGAGGACTCCTGAGGACACAACCTCATTTGGCCCAGGGCGGGGGACAGTTTTCCCTCTGCAGTCAGAGGTGGTGCTTCTAACTCAGTCCCAAAGCCAGGCAGCTCCCACAATGTCCCTGCCTGCAGCCCTGCCCCGAGGCTGACCATTGCTTGGCCGGCACTCAGTAATGCTGGCATGTCTTCCTCTGATGAAGCCTAAGAACAAATAAACATTCAGGTTTAGTAGGGACCCACATGTCCACCTCTCTGAAAAGCATGGATAGTTACAGTAAAGTAAAATCCTCAGTAGTGATGACAGTCTAGTGAGGTCAGGATTTTGCCTTGCTTATTGATAAATGGGGGCATAGCTCAGTGGTCGAACACTTGTCTACCATGCATGAAGCTCTGGGTTCCATCCCCAGTGCTGTGATCAATCTGTGTGGTAACTGAGGCTCAGAGAGGTGACAGGACGAGCCAAGTCACACTGTGATGAACAGAGGCTACTGCCAGGCATTAGTTAACTCGCAAGGAGTTAACCATCAGCTCTGAGGAACCATTTGTGATTCTGCCTGTAGAATGGAGGTTAATGTATATAAAGAGGGGGAGAAAGGGAATGGTTAAACTTGCCTAACAAGTACAAGTCTCTGGGTTCAACTCCCTGTACCACATAAACTGGGTAGCACTCAGGAGGGTGAGGTAGGCAGAATGCTTTGAGTTTGAGGCCAGCCTGGGATACATAATGAGTTCAGGAGTACGTTGCTATGCCTGTGAATGCAGTCAAATCAAACTGGGTCCCGGTTTTGCTTCTTAGGTGCCGCTGTGACTAGGCATACGTAGAGCAGCTGGACTACAGAGCAAGACCTCACCTCAAAAAAATAAAAATAAAAGTAATCATGGAAAAGTATCACTATACACATTCACTCTCCTTCCCTCTCCTTGCTCAGATACTGAGCCATGGAATCCAGTTCCAGACCTCAGAATAATATAAGGATATCCAGACAGCCACATAAAGGAGGAACTTTGAAAACCCAGGCTCAAGAATGTTCCGCATTATGTCACCACTTCATAAAAACTGAAATAAGCTGGAGTTCCTCTCATCAAGCTGCTTCAACTCCATCAGAAAGTCATGTTGCACAGGACAACTCCCAGGTGTGTCTCTCCAAAAAGCAAGTCTCCCAGCAATGGCTATGGCACCCCATACCCCTGCTGAAGACCGCTCCCATGGGATCCCAGGGACAGGAAGTTTATCTGCATAAAGCTTATCAGGTTCCTTCTCTCAACTGCCCTGAATCTTCCTTGCCCAGAACAAAGTCACCAACTTCACATACTTTTTCACCCTGTAATCATGTCAGTAATGGATGGGAAACAAGGGGTAAATCCCCTGAGAACCCAGGGTGGCAGGCAGATCAGTGCAGTGTATCTCAGTGAGGGTACAAGACCCAGGGAAAACTAGTCTGGGTCTACTTACCCTTACTTCCCAAGGGGGAGTAAACTGAGTAAAGGGTTAGCCATCACCCTGGACTTGGACCCTCTTCTGTGAGGTCACCACTGTCATGGGATCAGCGTGGCAGAAGCTTTTGCTTCCCAGTCATGTTTGTACAGGGACCTGCGTGTTTCCTTCTCCACAGCGAATACCATGGATGCCAATCAGAATCAGCTTGGGGCAAAAGGCAGTGAGAGCTGTAAATGGCACTTCTGGACTTGGTCAGCAGCCAGCAAAAAACTGTTAACATGCTGCATTTGTGTGAATGCAATCAAACCAAAACTGGCTTCCAGTTTTGCTTCTTAGGTACCCCTGGGACTGAGCATATGTAGAGCAGCTGTAGACTGGGTATCTAGCATGTGCAAGGCTCTGGGTTTGGTACCCACCACCATATCAAAAAATATTAAGTAAACACTAGGGTGGCTAGGATATAATTCAGTGCCTTGTAGGATTGAGGCCCTGGGCTTGATCTCCAGCACCACAAAAAGAAAAAAATAATCTCTCCTGAGTGTTAATCAGTTCCCCCATCTGTGAAAGGGGGGCCTTACCACCTCAAAGGACGGTTTCAAGAATTCTTTCTTTGAAAGGCCCTGTGGCACAGGCCTGTCATCTCAGTACTGTGGGAGGCTGAGGCGAGAGAATCGCTATATATATAAAATTTTTTAAGGCAGGGTAGGCTGGTCCTGAACTCACTGTGTAGCCCAGGCTGGCCTTGAACTCACAAAGACCCTTCTGCCTCAGCATTCTGGGTGCTGGGATTATAGGTGTATGCCATCACATCCAGTTTATGTGGTGCTGGGGAATTGAATCCAGGGCCAGCAAGCACTTTAACTACTGTGCTATTCCTCTACCCCCAGGAGCACAATATTTGAGCCTAGACTGGGCAAAACCATGTACTTCAATGTGCAAGTGCAAAGATTCTGGACTCAATCCCCAGTACCACCCAATAAATAAATACATAGACAGATATAGATATTGCTCTTTTTATTTGCCTTATTCTTTTGTGTTTTTTCTTTTTTTCTTTTTTCTTTCTTTCTTTCTTTTCTTTTCTTTTTTTTTTTTACAATCCCAGGGATTGAACATAGGACCTTCACTCTGAGCTCTATCTCTGATCACTTTTATTGTTTATTTGCGAAAGGGTCTTGCTAACTTGTTAACTTGCCCAGACCTGCCATTCTCCCAATGTAGCCTCCCAAAATGCTAGGATTATAATAGGCCTGCACCACTGGGCCAGCTGTTTGCCTTATTCTAAGGCCTGGGGAATACAGGTCCCCATGTACGTCAAGACTCCTTCTCTCCCAAGATTCCTTCTCTCCCAAGGATTTCCTTCCAATGGGGAAAAGATAATTGACAAGTAATTGTCAGGAATGGGAAGATAAGAAACATAAAGCAGGTAAAGGGGCACTTAGGGCTCTATGCAGCACACCAGGTGGAAGAGATTTTATGGAGCATGCCTGAGGAAAAAGGGGAACTGGGACAGACTGCCCCAGCTCTGGCTGCATGCTGAAGTGAAGGGGTGAATGCAGGGGGAGGAGTTCCAAGGCTACCCAAGACCTGTATGCCTGCTGCATGTCCCCTGCACACCAAGACCTGTTCAGGTAACCAAGAGCCAGCCACGGACACAATAAATGATGGAACAGCCTCCCAAGACTGAAGTAATGGCATTGCGAGGGACCCACACAGATCTCTGCCCACAGTTGGCTCCTGCTCCTTCAGTCCAGAAGGCCAAAAAACCTTAGGCCTAATCTGTCTCCTCTGAAGACTTCCAAGGCCTCCCTCAGACAGTTCACAAATGGCCAGCACTAGTGATAAAACCTCACCAGTTTAACCCATTTGCTATGATGTTCAGATATATCTAAATATTTACACCCACTGACTGTGGCGTTGAGTGTACCACACCAACTCAAAAGAGCTTTCCCTCTACTGGGAAAAGGTCTTCACAAATACAAATAAACCATACATATTACTACACTGTTTCCTGGAAATCCAGCAATGTGTATTGTTCTTTGTTTTAAGAATTCTGATTCAAAAGTTAAAAAAAAAAAAAAAAATATATATATATATATATATATCCTTTCAGCAGGATGCTTTAGAAAAGCAGATTCTAATTTATCTGCACTTAAACCTAATGGATGCCATTTAGCATGTTCTGAATATTTTTTGCTAAAATTTAATAATAATGGCAAATTTATTATCATATAACAAAGGTCCAAAATAAAAATGCCATTATATACAAAACACCCCAAAATGTTATTATGTTTAAAAAGAAAAAAGAAAAAAAAATCTGCCTAGAGGAGGGGCATGCGGCTCCTGGGGTTCAGCTAGAGGAACCCCAAGCTGCTTCCTGGGTCCAATCAAGGCCTGGTGCTGGATTTCCCTTTTCCCGGGGGGTTGAGAACTAACCAGCAAGAACCGTCATCTCTATGTATTTTAAGAGGAGATGGGAGAGAAGCTCTAACAAGCTCACTAGGGTCCTGCAGATGTGGAGGAGGAGGACTTGGTCCCTACCTGCCATAAACTTGTTTGGTTTCCGCCAAGAGAACAAGGATAACAGGGAGGCACTGCTGGCTTCCACACCAAATTGGAGCTTTATTGTCCTAGCTTCTGGCTGTGCTAAACACACAGATACCGCACCCAGCCTGCCTAAATAGAGAGGTGTTAGCAGATCATTCCCATGGGCTGCCACCCAGGAAACATTCTTGTGGCTTGGACAACTCCAGAAACTGTTTACTTATTGATTAGAAAGAAAGGGCTCCTTCTCACCTGTAGTCCCTGCCCACTTTTCCTTTCTGTGGGCCAGAGAAGGGCCCATGTTCTGAATTCCAAAGCAGCTGAGTTTGCCTCAACTCTTACTGACCCTTTACATGAAGAGGCAGCTGGCAGGCCTGAGAGTCGGGGGAATGGGCCCTGACTCCCAACACAGTGATTGATGGTCAGGCCTTTCTGGGTCTTCAATTCCCACTTACAAAACAAAGTACATTAACTGAAACTCGTAACATCTTCAGGGGAGGAGAGGTGGGGTGCGGGGGGTGGGGGTGGGGGGCGGGGAATATTCTACTGGGGGTTTTTGAAAAAGTACCCAGGCCTGGATCCCATCCAGGGCTAATGAATCTGATACCCAGAGTTGGGAAAGCCTCAGACACAGGTACATTTTAAACCTTCCTCAGGCCCTCATGTAACCAGTGGAGGCGAAGAATAGGCTGCCAGCGGGAGGGGCAAGAGGCTTAATAAGCATTCTGCAAACCCAACCTCATCAACCAGGAGGTAAGTAAATGTTAAATGATTTTCCTAAGCACAATCCTGCTTCTCAGCAGTCCGGTCTTCAGGATTCCTCCTCTGTCAGACCTCAGGAAACATGAGCCCAGCCATTCCCCTTTTATTTTGCCTTGGACTGCTGGGTCTTAATGTGACAGAGGGTTGGGGGCGTAGGTTAGTGGTTAAAGCATTTGCCTGGCATGCACGAGACCCTCATTTTAATTCCCCAGAATCACATAAAATTAGCTAGGTGTGGTAGCGCACCCCTGTAATCCCAGCGCTCCAAAGGCTTAGGCAGGAGGACTGCCAAGAATTCAAGGCCAGCCTAGGCTACATACATAGTGATGTCAGGACCGGCCTGTACAACAGAGACCCTGTCTCAACAAACCAAACCAAACCCAAAAATAAACATGACAGGAGAAACAGATACACCTCATCTCCTCTGTTACTTTATGTCAAAGTGTCTTGAGGGCCATGTATATTTTGCCCCAAACTAAGTTTTGTTTTGGCTTCTTTCTTTTGCAGTACTATGGAATTGACCCTTTGTCTGGAGGAATGGCACAGTGTAAAGTGCTTGCCTAGCCAAGCGCAAGGCCCTGAGTTCGATTCCTCAGCACCACATAAAGCTGGGCATGGAGGTGCATGCCCGTTATCCCAGCACTTGACGCTGAGGCAGCTGGATATTACTGAATCCAAGGCTAATCTGGGCTACACCAGTGAGTCCAGGACCAGCCTGGGCTACAGACCCTGCCTCAATAAATAAATAAATTGCCCAGGCTGAGCTTGAGTTTGCATTCCTCCTGGCTAGGATTACAAGTATAGGCCACCTTCCCCAGTGGCTTTTTTTTTTTTTCTGCTACTGTTGTTGTATTGAGGATTAAAACCAGGATCTTCACACTGAGCGACATGCACAGCCCAGCCCATTTTTTATCTTTGTTTTGGGACAGGACCTTACTAAACTTACCAAGTTACCCAGGCTGGGCTCATTTCTCTGATCCTCCTTCATCAGCATCCCAGAACGTTTATAGTCTTGGCCCCAGCAGGTTTTTAATTTCAATAGTTATAACTCATTTACATTAAAAAGAAAGTTACAAAACACAGATGATATAGGGGCATTATTTATAATAGCCACTAAGTGGAAATAATCCAAATATTCACCAGCTAATTAACAGAAAAATAAAATGTGTTATAGCCTTACAACAGATTATTTTGTAATAAAAAATTATGTAGTGACATATTACAATGTTGATGCTCCTTGAAAATATATATATATTTTTTGAGACAGGGTTTCACTCTGTAGTCTACGCTGATTCTGAACTCACTATGTAGTACAGGCTGGCCTCCTGCCTCAGCCTCCATAGTATTAGAATTACAGGTGTGTGCCACTATGTCCAGTTTATGTAATGCTGGGGAAGTGAACTCAGGGTCTTGCACATATTAAGCAAATGTTCTAACCACTGTGTTATTCCTCTAGCCCCATAAATACTTTTTAATTAGCAATAATTGCAAGTATGAATACTCATTATAAGGTAACAGCAGTCATTATGTATGGGCACTGTCACTTCACACCAACTCCTACACTGCTGTAAAGCAGGTGGGATTTTCTAATTCCCTGACACTGATGAGCAACCGAGGCCTGAGGTTTAAGTCAATTGCTCAAAGTCAGAGCCAGGCACTCTCTGAATAACATACAGGGGACAGGCCAGTTCCAAAGCTTCTGTTCTCACACTGCCTTGAGGAGGAGACAGTCGAGAGGGCTGGGTAAAAGTCCATGCTGGAAGACAGCTTGTTAAAACCACACTGGTTGTAACTGAAAAAACACAAGCAACCCAGACAGGAATGTGTAGGGTCTTATTTCCTGAGTGTGAGCAGACACAGAACTATGCCAAAAATGGAAACACAGGAAATCTATCGTAGAATCTGGGATCTCTGCTCTGTTTTGAGACAGGGTCTCACACCACAGTCCAGGCCGGTTCTGAACCCACTAAATAGCTCAGCTGGCCTCAAATACATGGCAATGCTTGCGTCGACATCCCAAGTGCTGAGATTATAGTCGTGCACCACCATGCCCAGCTATGTGGTGCTGAGGAATTGAACCAGGCCTTTGCACTTTCTAAGCAAGTACTTTAACCAGTGGACTACAGCCTCAGCCCCTGGTTTTGTTTTTTCAGAAGAGGTTTCACTTTGCTGCTCAGGCTGCTGTGAATGAACTCCTAGGCTCAAGCAATTCTCCAGCCCCAGCCTGATGACTAACTGGACTACAGGAGATTTGGAATCTTTGAATCATTCAAAAGCTCAAGAATGAGATCTGGAAAAATTTTCCATAAAGAACCAACATAAAGCTTGAACTATTGCCAGATGGGGGTTGTGCTGAAAAAGCTTAGACCCTCTGCCTCTGACCTTTGGAACAAAACTCCTCAAACAGCCCCGAAGAATGGTTGGAAGCACTAGCTGCAAAAGTGAGGCATTTCCCACAGTCTCCAGGTCACATGCACTCTCAGATGACTCCATGACAAGCGCTCACTTGTCCAACGGAGCTTGCAAGAGGTGCCTTTTCCTTTAATGGATACTAGCATCATTTTCATTACCCGAACAAGCAAGCATTGATAGAAAAGGCAGCTGTCTCCAAGAGTGTTTGCTGAAACCTACTTTGATTGCCTAAAAGGTAATTGCTCACTCTTGGGAAATAAACTCCATCACCAATGCCGCACCCCTCTCAGTAATGAAAAGGAAAAAAACACTCAGAAATACCTCAGACTGGAATGCTCAACCTAAGAATTACAGGTAGGACAGAGAGAGAGAGAGAGAGAGAGAGAGAGAGAAAGGAGAAAAGAGGAGAGGAGAGGAGAGGGGAGGGGAGGACACAAAGACCTGCATACGGGCACAAGAAGCTGGGGTACAGTCCCAAGTCATGCAGCTAACTGCAAGTTGCTGTGGCACTTGCTCTAGCATGGACCTCAAACACTGTACTTTCCTGGTTGCAGCTCTTGCAAAGGTCCCCACGATCCATTCACCTGGCCTGTTCCTATTTTCCAATGTGATCAAGAATTGGAAAACGATATATGTAGGTTATTCACTAAGGCATTGTTTGTGAAAGTAAAGTGTGGGAGAGAATCCAAGTATCCATCAATAGGGGATTAGCTAAACGAATTATGGAATTTTCTTACAGTGAGATACTATGCAGCTATAAAACAAATGAGAAAGCTCTGTACGCCCTGCTGTGGAATAAATTTTAAGACATATCGTTAAGTGATAAAAGCAAGGTGCAAAGCAATACTAGCTTTTGTGTAACTAAAAAGGAGGGAAAGAAGAATATTTGCTCATATTTGCATACAGAACTTTAAAAGCAGCTAGTGAGATTAAGGTATGTTGGACCAAAGTAGGGCGGGGTGGGGGCAAAACTTTCCATTGCACACCTTTTAGGTTATTTCTTTTCAACAATATGAATAGATCACCTACTCATTAGAAAAGAAATGGAGGGAACCAATAGGTAAACTTGCTGTTTATTCTTTGTACAAGAATTTCTATTTTCACAAACGCTCAGAGGATTTGGGGGCAAGCCACAGGCCAACCAGAATCACACTGTGCCCACCCCACACAGGATGCAGGAGGCCTCGGGGGGCAGAGCGGCTGTGTGGGTGGTGGGAAGCAAGGAAGATGACCCACACATGAACAGAAAAGCAGGAAACACAGCAGGCTGGATGCTGGTCAGCTGCTCTAGCAGGGAGCATGTCAGATGCCAAGTCAGGCGATCAAGTTCTCCCTGCAGCCTGTCAATCAAGCTCCTGCATACTTTCTGCAGTTTTTCTCATCTGTAACACACAGGGACTGACGCACACACCAGCACAAACGTGGGACTCAAGGGCCTTGAATGTCACAGTGAGCAGACACCAGTATGACTTTTTTGGAGGCTGTTCTGACCATGTTTATAGATTTTACATGTTTGAATCCCTTCTTCCCACCAAGCCCTTTATCCCACAGATGTGCTCAGACACACCCACCGGGTGGGAGAACAGGGAGGCACTATAGCTTGTTCAGTGGCAAAAGAGTACCCACCGAAGGATCGAGGAATGGTAGGCACCCTCTCCAAAAGGGCACAGAAATTAAAGAGGCAGCAGCTGCTCAAGGACTCAAGGAATCCTCTATGCAATCACATGGAAGAACTTGTCCTTAAAAATTAAAGAATGGTCTGGGACGTAGGTGGTAGAGCATGTGCATAGGATCCTGGATTCTAATCCCAGCACCACACACACAGACAGACAAATAGGAAGGCCCCCAAAGGATTGGTAAAGAGACAGCAATGTCTATTACTGTGATTTGATTAATATGACTGTATACATGAGCTGGAGTATCACATTATATTCTATAAATATGGGCCATTACTACATGTTCAAAAAAATTTTTTTTGGTGTTGGTGGTACTGAGGATTGAGCCCAGAGCCTTCAGACTGAGCTACACTTCCAACCCGATTTTTATTTGTGATCCCAAGACATGGCTTTGCCAAACTGATAAGATGCACATCTGGGGTTTGAACTTGGGATCTTCCCTCTTCTCCCTCCCAGAGTGCTAGAATGATAAGCCTGTGCCACGAGGGCTGGCTTCAAAGACTTCTTGATTAAAAAATTATATAAGCACCTGGGTTTTACCCTCAGCATCACAAAAATAAGTAAATAAGCTACAAAAGAATGTTTTTAAAGCAAACAGTAAAATTGAGAGAAGTCTTTGAAGGTCCTCAGACAGGTGCAAGACACTGTGCCACTCACTGCTTGTCTAAGGAGATTAAAGATGTGAGGGACACAAGCAGTTACGCTCTTCTGCATCATTTAAAGTGATTTATGTCTGTGCTGCTATCTTCACACATTTTCCCTTCTCTAAGGAGAAGGGTGAACGGGAGGAGGGGTCAGTTGTTTCGCTGACTGTAACTCCAACAAAGCAGCCGCCCTGAATGATGTGGCTTCCAAAACTTCAGTTGCATTATCAGAAATAAGAGAGGACATGGGAGTCTAGCTTCTGTGCTTTCTGATTCTATTTGTGGTTTGATAAGAACATTCTCAGGGCTGTGATCTAGTGATATAAATGATGGATGCTGCTTTCCTCTCCACGGGTCATACTTTAAGAGGGACGCTGACCCCTGGAACTGGCCCAGGGCAAAGAGGCAAGGACGGCTAAGTAGCTTATGCGGAGGGAGGAACAGAAAGGAAACATCATCGTTAGGAAACATCACCGTTGCCGTTAGGATCTGCAGGGCTGATTCCTTTGAGAAGTGTTGGGTCACAACTGCACAAGAGGGCAAAATAAGGGCCAGCAGACAGTAGTAGATTCAGCGAAAGAACCAAAGATGAGAAACGTATGTTTTTTCCTCTTTTTATCTTTCCCCAGTGCTGGAGATTAAACCCAGGGCTTCACACAGACGCTAGGAAAACCAAGGTCTATTACAGAACTGAGCATATTTTGCCCTAAGAAGCAAATTTCTTCTGCTGAGGTGTCCCAAAACACAGCCGGGTGGCCGACCTCAGCACCTGTCTCTCCGAGTATTAGCCCAGGTGGCACCGCGGGGCCAAACTGCACAGTCATCCACGGTTGGAATGTTAAACTTGGGAGTCCAGACAGATCTGGACTTCGATGTGAACTGTGCCTCTGGCTAGTGGTGGAAAATTCATTAGCTCAGGGGTCTTGTCTTCTGCTTTCTAAAATGGAGAGGGTCCCAGGGTCCATGGGGAAAGTAAGAGTTCCTATGGCAAGCACACTAAATGTTGCCACTGTTATCAGTATATTACAGATGGCATTTGCAGAACTGGAAACTTCTGCACTGGCTTGAGGGCACCTTGCAGGAGAAGTAGGCCTAGGTGGCTGTGCAGGCTCCAGGGGGGGCCTTCTGGAAAGGCCAGAATCCTAGCATGTGCCCTGCAGCCCCAGTCACACCTCAGAGCGGCCACTCCTGCTGGTGGGTGTGGAGCCCTTGCCTGTGGGGGGTGCCTGCAGAGCCAAGGAACGCTCTGAATAGGGAAAGTTAATCCTTCCCCACCCTCCTGATCAAAGTGTTGGTACCACAGGGAACAGTGCCGGCCCCCACCAGCCACTCCCTTCTCAGGCCACCTGGAAACCTCCCTGTGGCCATGAAAGGAAGTTTCCAGCATTGCTGTTCTGCTTTCCCGAGCCCCCTCCCAAAGACCTTGGCTGTGAGTTCCTCAGAGCAAGCCAAGTAAGTTCCAGTTAGGTCTACAAATGGGCTGAGCGTCAAGAAGGCATGAGCCTCCAAGAATTGTGAGTATGGACATGGGCACCTATGGGCTGGGGGCTTCATGGCCTTTCACAATTTCCTTTTGTTGCTGTTGTTTTTAGACACAGTTCAGCTCTGTAATCCAGGATGGTCCTCAACTCACTATGTAGCCCAGGCTGGCTGTGAACTCAGGGAAATCCTCCTGCCTCAGCCTCCTGAGGGCTGGGTTTATAGGCACATGTCACATGCCACTATGCTGGGCTTTCTTTTACAGTTTCTTAAAGAGGTCTCAGATCTCAAGAGAATCTACAGATTAGATATACTTGACAGTTAAATGAGTGCTGTGGTGTCAGGAGGGAGGGTTGGTGGGTGAAAGGGACTCAGCTGTGGCCACGAGGACTGACTAGTTGTTTGCCATGGCTCCACATCTCAACCCTACCCACGTCCAACACCTGCAGATAAATCCCTCCAGATCTGCTAGCATGCTCTGAGAGCTGTGAATAGGCACACACAAAACACAGGTGAGGAACAACAGGGGGCACAGTGGTCCACAGTGGGATGAGAACACACAGGCAGGTGAACAAGGACTTCTCCCACAGACCCAATTCCTATTCTTCCTCCCCACAACCGTGTGTGTGTGCATGCGCACACGGACCTTGCAGTCATCCCAACTCTGGCTCAGGCTGCCACAGCCTCTTCTCCACACAGCAGCTCAGGCGTCATGATGAGCCTGTCCAGAAACTCCCCTTTCTCCCCCAAGTCAGGGCCCTGGTGACTCTGTCACTGATTGCTTTGCCCCACGTACTCAGCTCCAGCAGGCACCCTGGAGCTGCTCCTGCTCAAGTTTGCAGTTACTTTTCCCTGTGCTGGGAGTGCTCTTCCCAGAAGATCACAGTGCCACTGCCCTCCTGCAGGTGTTCGTTAGAACAGTCCGCTCTTAGGCCCCCTTCCTGCAGTCCCTAATCATTGCAGTAGAAGTGGCAGACTCCTGCATTTCCTCCTTACCCTTCACTACTTTTTTCTCCCTGGTGCTTAAAATGCATTTACAATTAAGGGACATGTGGGTCAGCCCAACAGAACAGGGGCAAGTATTCAAAGCCAGGAGCACCTGTGATGACATCTGGGAATTTGCAACCTGGATAGGAAGGCACTTCATCCAGATGATTTCATGCCCATGGTTACCTGCCAAGACTCAGTGTTACCCCAAGGAGAAGCGACTGCCTTGTGGAGGACCAAAGTTGAACATAATCCTGAGGGAAGAAGGGACTGTACTGTTCCTATTTTACAGGTGAATAAACCAACAGGTCAATGTGATGTGACCTGTCCAACATCACACAGCCAGCAAACAGGCAGAGCTGGCCTACCTGAGCCTGGCCTACCAAATCCACCACCTTATCCTCCACTTCCCCACCTAATCCATTTTATGTGATGTGCCTTCCCCTGCTTCTCTGTCCAATCCCTGCATAAAGTCACCAAACAGGGTGACTGGTTCTATCCAGACGAGAGTAATTTGTTCCCAAGACAAAACACTGGGGCCACTGCAGGCACAAGGCAAAAATGGTGATGGGGCAGATAGTGCTGGCATCTGACAAGGCCCATTTAGAAGAGGCCTTTGGGGATTTCAACGCCACAGGAACTGGCCCTGAGTTGGCTCAACAACTTGGCTTGTTGGCCCAAGCAAAACCTGAAAGGCCACCTCATCATTCCCAAAGGTCTTAATTTGCTTAAACATGAGCAAAACCTTTGGGTGCAATCCCCAGAGAGAGTCCTGCCTTCTGACATAGGGAGGCTTGCCAGGGATCCAGGAAGACAAAAACCTCTCTCTGCCTCAATCAATTGCACCGGAGAAAGGCTCATTAACCAAGCTTAGAGGGCGGCAGATGCTTGCCGTGGAGACCACCTTTAAATACTTTCTCATTCTTAATGCACCACTTCTGCTGATGAGGCAGGACTGCAGACCAGTCAGGCTGCAGCTTTCTCCTTTAAACACTCTCTTAAGCCATTAGCTTAGGCACATCTGAAAAGCCTGCCTGCCTGCCTGCATTTTGATTACATAATACATCAAACTTATCTTGGGTGTCCATTTTCTTTGGCAGGTAGTAGCTGCAATTTCCCAGGATCCCTTCTGTTTATGGGAAGGCTGTAAACTCAGGCTGCACATAGGGAGATGACCCAGGACTGGATGTTTGCATTGCTTACTAAAAACTCAGTATAGGAGTTCTACTAACTCTACTGGAAATGGTTTCACTAAACATCTTATCTCCTCCTTTTGTATTTTTTTTTTTCGATTGAGATTAACTAACATCACACAAAATTCACCACTTCAAAGTAAATAATTTTGGAAGCTTCTGGTACATTCCTGGTGTTGAGCAATCATCAATAGTTTCAAATTTCAGAAGGGATGGGATATAGCTTAGTGGGAAGGACCTGAATTCAGTCCCCTATACTGCCAAAAAAAATTTTTTAAAGGTACAAAGAATTATCATTCTTTAAAAGTTGTATATGCTGTGTATACAGCAATGGTAGAGTGCTTGCCTAACAGGCAAAAAGCTCTGGGTTCAATCCCCAGTACTGCAAAAAAGCTTAGGCAGGTGGATCACTTAAACCCAACAATCTGAGACCAGCCTGGGCAACTCAGGGAGACCCTGTCTGTAGATAGATTGAGAGATCTGGCAAAAGCTCTCACTAGGGCTTATTCCACCTTGACCCCAATGTCCAATTTCAAGATCTATAAATCATAACCTCTTTCCCTCCCCTAGGATTGGGGATTGTCCCAAGGGCCTCATACATGTTAGACATATACTCTACAAATAAGCTACATCTCAAGCTGTTTTTGAGATAGGATCTTGCTAAACTGCCCAGGCTGGCCTTGAACTTTTGACCCTCCTACTTCACAAGTAGCTGAGATTACAAGTAAATCATAACTTTTTGTGCCTTGTGAAAGCATTAACTTCATTTTTCTTTTAAGTTTCAGATCTGGAAATGCCCACTTTTACTCTATTACAGGAGGGAAATATAATTCTTTTTAAATGGTTACATGCATGTTGGGCAAGCTAGCATGTGCTTATAAACACAAAAACAGAACCTGGAAGAGGCTTCCAAATGCTCCCTAATGTGGGAGAACAAAGGCAGGGTAGGGGGTCACAAGCTAGTCAAAGAAGCTCGTCAAAAACAGCCCCTTACCTCCTCACAGCAATGGGAGGCAAGGTCTGAAACGGCTTGCATGGTCACATTCTATACTACATAAAAGACATTCTTGGGATAGTTATTTGAATACAATTTTTTTTAGCTGTGATAACAGCATTACGGCTTAGATGGAGGGTCTTAGGGGCTGTAGGCTGAAGGATTTAATGATGAGGCATTTCAGCATGTCCCTAAACTTAAAACTTTTAAAGTTGACATAAAATTGTACATATTATGTGATGTTTTACTACCTATTTACATTGTAAAATGCTCAATTCAGGGCAAGCAAAACTACCTCCTCAAATATTTATCATTTCTTTGTGGTGAAGCATTTAATAATTTTTTAGGTTTTTTTTTCTTAATACACAAGATCATTATCTACAGTTACCCTACAGAAGCCTGGAGTGCATTTCTGCTCTCTAAGTGTACCTCGATACCTGCTTCCCACCCTCTCCAGCCCTCCCTAAGCTCTGGTAACCGCCCTTCTACTCTCAACTCCTGTGAGGACAGCTTCCTTTCAAACAGCTCACCACACACTGTAGTGAGCACTCACTAATGTTGTTCATTATACTTCTTAGGGACTTTTCTGTATACACTTTGTTGTTCCATACTACTAGGGACTGAACCCAGGGCCTGCACACTGAGCTACCTCCCTAGCCTTTTTATTTCATTTTTGGTTTAGTTTTAATTTTGAGGCAGGATCTCACTAAGTCACTAAATTGGCAGGCTGGGTTCAAACTTGAGATCTTTCTGCCTCAGCCTCGTGGCGCACTGAAATTATATGTGTGCATGACAGTGTCTAGCTTTAAAATTATTTTTCATAATTAAAATTTTGGAGGGCAACTTTGAGGCCAGCCTGAGCAACCAAGTAAGACCCTGTCTCAATATAAAATGAAAAGGGCTGAAGATGCAGCTCAGTGAAGGCTCCTGGCTCAACCCACACAACTGAAAAGAAAAAACTGGGGGACGGAGAAGATTCTATAATAAGAACAAACCAAACCAACCAACCATATTTATTGAGGATGTGATGAGAACTGACATTCAGCCAGTTTGCCTTGACACAGCTGCACCTATGGCTGAAGTACAAAAATTGGTTCCGGTCAGTTGGTGAGCAGGCTTGCCTTGAGCGACTGGAGGCCCATATGCCTACACTCCCTTCTGCCTCCCTGTGGCCACTGCCTAGAACCCCAGGGACTGTTTGAGAAGACAAGGCATCCACTCAGACTAGAAAAGTCCATGCGACACTGGTCATCACAAAAATGCATGCTAGTCTACTCCCAGGTCCCCTGCATATTCTTAACTACTGACCAGCCACCTGAGCCATTCCTTCTCCCTTAGCAGCATTCCAGGATCTCTCCTCTTGGCCAACTCTGTCCACATAACTTGCTCCCCACATGAAGGAATTGCAAGAACTCTAGGGCACAAGGTTAAGTGCTCAGGCAGGCTGGAGCTTAATCCCAGTTCTGCCAACTCACATCTCCTAGCTGTGGGACCAGGAAAGGGACTGGGCCAGTCACTTTACCTTTCTGAACCTCAGTTTATTTCACTCTGAAATGGACATAATAGTTCATCTACAAGGCTTGCTTAGAAACTGCACATTTCTCCCAACATTATGACACGTTAGAGAACAATTTAAGCCTAATTCAAATGTCTAGTTGGCTCACGTGTGCAATTTTGTCTACTAGAAACACTAGGCAAACGCAGGAATTTATACCCAGCTGGAAAGCAGGAACGCACAAAATACACATCCTCCAGCAGCCTCAGTTCAAAACATGTGTGACAGAGGACACTCACCTATATCTGATGTTAGGACTAGATGTGTGATTTCAGACACAATCCTTGTCCTACACAACAATAAGCTGCATCCCTACATGACTTCTGCAAACAAATTTTTTTTTCTAACGTACAACATATCACATTGAAATGTTTCTTTTTTAAGAGACAGGATTTCTGCATTGCCCAGACTACTAGGCTCACACCCTCTGCCTCAGCCTCCAGAGTAGCTGTAGGTGTGTGACACTGGGTCTGGCTCTGCATGTTGACGGTTTTTGAGGGCTTAGCCCTTAACCTCATTTTCCTGTAAGTCTTGTGATTCGTATTGGGCAATTCTCCACAGTATGGTGACTTTCAGGAAGACCTGTGTCACTTTTCGACAGAACTGAGCCCAGGGCCCGGCCCACTGAACAAACATCAGCAATTACCATTCTCTCACTTGATGCTGACAGAGCATGGCGCACAAAAGATGTTCACGGAACATTTGCTGAGCTTGTCTTGAAAGGTTCGTGGCGTATGAATCTTAGTGAGCTAATTAAAGAGACACATCATCTGTCCATGAGGCTGGAATGGTTGAGGGTGTCAGTGACTGTCAAAACTGTGAATCAGAGATGAAGCCTCAGTAGAGTCCTGCCCTTTCACGCATGGCCTGAAAAGGAAAAACGTCATAACAGCCAGTGGTCCCGTCAGCAGACTCTACCAGCCAGGCAGGAAGTAAGGCAAGCACTCTCTGCTGGCTATCACCAGGTGACACAGAGCCAACGGTGAAACAAGGATTTGGATCCTCCCTCAACAGGACCATGCTACGGTATGGGTCTTGAGTGTCCTCCAAAAGCCACATATAACTGGGAACTGTGTTATTGGGAGGTGGAGCCTGGCTGGAAGGGGCAGATGTTCGGGGTTTGACCTGGAGAGATTGCGGGATGCCCAGGACAGAGCTTTAGGTGTATGCTACTATGTTATGGGCCAGGAAGTTAAGGAGGGGCTCAACTGGCAACTTGAACTGAGTAAAGGAAAGGAGATACACTGTTAAATCTTCTGCCTAGCAAAGCCCTAGCCTTTGCCTGAGTCTCCGGACCTGACTTTGCTCAGGCTTCACTTGGTTGCCATCCACAATGGAGTGCACAGCTCTCCAGACTCTGCCATAAGCTTTCACTCCTAAATTGTGGTGTTGGGTATTTTATTCCAGCAATGAAAATGTTACCTAAAACACCATGGTATTAAGTATGTAGGAGCTTGGATCAAAGGTCAAATGAGCAGCAGATGTAGGTCACGGCAGAGCTATTATCTGGGATGGGCAAGGCCCTGGGTTCCAGCCCCAGCTCCAGTACCAGCGTGAGTGTTCCTGCACTCACTCATATGGCTTGAATTCACACTTAGCTCCTCTTCCTGATTGAGGCCACTTCTTCATGTGACTCCCCCCTCCTGCCTCCATTTCCTCACCTGTGGAATAGGATAATGATGGCTCCTCTTTCCTAAGAGGGTGGGATGACCCATTAAGGGTCATCTAGGTACAGCCCTTTGCGTTATGTCACACATAGGGTAACAGCCAAGGATACTGGCTGCTCTTCTGGGGCTGGAAAAGAAAATCAACAGCAAACTGAAGAGTGGACAGCAGCCAGGAAAGGTCTGCCTTAGCTGGGCTAGAGACAGGATGCTGTGAGCAGAAACGAATCCTTTCGGACACAAGAGTCAGCTGAGCCACGTCCACTGACAAAAATGAATCTTACTGTTCTGGCTTCCTACACATCATTCCCAAAAGGCAGCATGCCTCCTCTGCTGGAGGGAAAGATCTCTGTTCACGCAGG
The DNA here is from genome assembly GCA_004027205.1 of Ctenodactylus gundi. Lineage (NCBI taxonomy): Eukaryota > Metazoa > Chordata > Mammalia > Rodentia > Ctenodactylidae > Ctenodactylus > Ctenodactylus gundi. The sequence continues at coordinate 90,574 of PVKB01003175.1, read as the reverse complement.
AGTGAAATCAGCTGAACGCACGGGCCCGCGTCACACCCTCCTGGTGGAAGTTGATGGATGACGCAGAGGCATTCCTCGGTCCTTCCGGAGAGACCATCAACCCCGCGTCATTACCTGGTCTCTGCCTTCTCTCTAGCCTTGTTTCCGTCTGTGAGCCTGTAATCTCTGCTTCTCAGGAGGCTGAGGCAGGAGGAATCAATTTCAAAATAAAAACAGTTGGGATGGTACCTAAGTGATAGAATACTCGCCTAGCATGTGGGAAGCCCTGGGTTTCCCTAGTACCTCAAAAAAACCATATACCCATTTAAGTGTAAATAGGTATACATTGGTAGTTATTATTGATATAAATATGAATGTAATAATTAGTGGAATAAGAGAAATAGTTCTATACAATAATTCATTTAAGAGTTGTAGGGCTAGCACAACGGTTAAAACCATCTACCCATTAAGCCCAAGGCCCTGGGTTTGATTCCCCAGAACCACATAATCCAGGTGTGGTGGCACATGTCAGTAATCCCAGCACTCTGGGAGACTGAGGCAGAAGGATTGTTGTGAATTTGAGGGCAGCCTGAGCTACATAGTGAGTTCAGGACCAGTCTCAACTACAGAGTGAGACCCTGACTCAAAAAGAAAGAAAGAAAGAATCAAATATCTAAAGACGTAGCATGAGAATACGGGTTAATGGTGTGCACTGACCCAGCACATGCAGTGTAAGGAGGTACATACAGTGACAAGCGTATGGTTATGTGCACAGGACGGACTCTAAGGAGGTCAAGGTTTTAGCAGAGACAAGAATGACTGGCATAAAACAATGTCAGGAGAAAGATGTTCCTGGTAGAGGGCACAGCAGGTACAATGGCCCTGTGGCAGCAGAATCCTAAGTGATAATTTGCTTTAGTTAAATTACCATCATCACATGCACTTTAGTGTCATCATGACATTCATTTACATTATATTACAACAGAAATAAAGCCTTATTCTAAGGAGGAGATAGCTCCTGTGGTAACATCTAGGTAGGACATTATACACAATTGAAACCTCTTTCTTTCCTAGATCTTCCTTGTCTAACATTTCCCCCATAACTAACAAGTGTTATCTGCGTAATAAAGACAAATACAAATGGGAACACCTGCTGTGTCAAGAGGGACTGCCAGAATTACAGGAAAGCAAGAGCGCTCTGGAGGAGCTGCGGACTAACGCTGAGCCCGTGGAAACCCAACCTGCAGTTGAGCTCATTTCTTTCTCTTTTGGCTCATCAGGAGTCAGGGCCAAATCCCAGTCTGCCTCTAGCAGGGAGCTGGGCCTTGCGGCAGGCACTTCGCTCCTCGCCCCTCCTCCTGTCCTCGCCTTCTGCCTGGATGCGCTGCATCTTAGCATGCTTCACTGAAGGGGGAGTGGACAAAGTGAGCAAACCCAGCAACAGACACGGGTATGCGATGAGGATTGCGAAGGGAGGGTGGGGACACCATGAGAAATGGCATCCTCATTTAGGGAGGGTGTGGGGGGGTAGGAATTCCAACTTCTCCATTACTGGAATGTTGTGATCTAGAATGGAGCAGGAATGGTCCGATTCATCAGGTTCTATTCACAAAGGGGACAAAATGGCCTAAGGACTTCTAAAGTAGCAGATTTCTAGGTGCTGGTGGACCACACACTAAATGCACCTCTCTGGGGCTGCTTCCTTCTCTGAAATGGCATCTAGAACCTAATGCTCTCCCAGTGGTTGGAGGGGTTAGATGCTGCTATAGAAATGCACAGAGCAAGGTCCACCATCTGGCTGACACTATGGCAGGGATATCAGCTATGGCAGGGATACCATCAACACTGGGAGTGTAGCTCAGTGGTAAAGCCCTTGCCTAACATGAGCAAGTTCTTGGATTCAATCCCCAGCACTGCCAAAAAGGAAAAACAAAACGAACAAAAAACAAAAAAGGACTATATTTTGAAATTATTAGCAATAACTTAGCATTTCTGAGTGCCCAGTACATGCCTGTCATTCATGAGGCCTGTCATTTTGTTTATATCTCTCCAATAATTTTTAGAACTAGGTGAAACTAATCCCATATTTCAGAAGAAAAATTTTAAGAGGACAGTAGCTAGGACGCCCCTGAATGAAATCCTGCTCAGGTCCTCACAGAAGAAAGCTATGCATGCCAGCAGGGTTGGTATGAAAAATAATGAAAAATAACCTGACATAGGCAGATTCAAGTGCATATCAATGACTAATAGGTTCTCGGGAACCGCCTTTAATTCTCTGACACTTACCAAGAAGACTCACTGAGCATAGGGCATAAGATAAAAGAAGGCACTAGACATGATTGAAACCAGAAGCTTGCCCATGAGAGGAAAAGAAATTTTCAAAAAGCATCGAATACCTCAAGAGTCATAACATGTACAGAAATATTTTGAAAAAAAGGGGGATAAATCACTTGTCTTAAGGCAAATCTGGTTAATAATATGCAAAGATAATCTGAGGAATCCTCAGGTTCATGATTAATGGTCTTTCTAAAATTTCAGGGAGTGTATGTAGAATCAAATATCTGAAATGCCTCACACATTCGCTGGATCTGTTACAAACAAGATGGATTAATCACAAAAACCTCCTCTCCCTCCATTAAAAGAAAGAGAGAGAGAGAGAGAGAGAGAGAGAGAGAGAGAGAGAGAGAGAGAGAGCGAGAGCGCGCGAGAGAGAAAAGCAACTTAACTCCTCATCTACAGTAAGGAAAGTCCCGAAAATCCTCACTTGGCCCAACCTAAAACTGACACACTGCAGCTGCTATATCTCCAGGTTGGATCTGTTTTCTGCTCAGCTAGAGTTTCCAGTGGGCCTCTCCCAGGCAACAACAGGGCTTAGTGGTGCATTTTAACACTGGGCTGGGCAACTCACAAACTAAGGAGTTGTATTTGTAGACTTGTAAGTGATGCCTCAGTCTAAAGCCAAGTGAGTTAACTTGTCAAATCACACAGTAGGAGGGATAATCCAAGCTACTCCCCAAATCTGGAGGCCTGGATCACTGAAGGTCTTGGAAACAGAAGCCACCCCAATGACTACCCGAATGGAAGAGCTCATGTTGGGATGACTGGATAGATGGAATGGGCCCCTTGGCCATCCAAGCTGTCCACTGGAAACACCCTGGAACTCTTGCATATTATGCTTTGCTTACAACAGCTTCTTCAACAATACTGGAGGGACTTGCAGTCCTCTACTTATGTTCTCTTTATTTCAGCCTTTAAGGACGTAAAGATTTATTCCCCCATTAGCACTGGTATTTTTGATAGCTGACCCTTCATATCTTTTTGGGGGATTTGCATTTTTTTGGAGGAATTGATAAACTCTGTGAACCCTCTGACACACGCACATAGCCACAAACACTTTTAAAGCAGCCTTGGGCAGAGCTGGGGCATAGCTCAGTGGCTAACGCCCTTGCCTAGCAAGCTCAAAGGCCCTGGCTTCTGATTCCCCAGCACCACATACATGGGTCATGGTGGTGCTCATATCCATAATCCTAGCACTCAGGAGGACTGCTGTGAGTTCAAGGCCAACCTGGTCTATACGATGAGTTCAGGACCAGCCTGGACTACACATACCCTGTCTCAAAAACAATAAAGCTTCAGGCAGCTTCATAGATTCCTCCTCACTCCCAGCCCAAAGATCAAGTGGGGAGTATTTTTTCTGCTCCTCCCCTGTACTGGGGATCAAAAACCAGGGCCTTTGAACAGCGCTAGATTCCCACCTTTTTCAAAATTTTGAGACAAGATCTCTCTAAATTGCCCATGCTGGGCTCAAGCTTGTGATTCACCTGCCCCAGCCTTCCACACGCTGGGATGACAGGTGTGCACCACATCTGGCTGTAGTCTTTTGTTATCGCCCCCCTTTACTGTGGGCCTCCCTACCCTTGCCCCCTCCTACTGAGGATACAAGTCAGGGCCTTCGCACTGACCTACATCCCCAACCTACTTTTTAGTCTTGATTATTTTGTGTTTTGTGGTACTGGGGATTGAGCCTAAGACCTTCACACTAAACTACATCCCTAGCCATTCATTCATTTATTTATGGAGACAGGGTTTCACACTGTAGTCTAGGCTGGTCCTGAACTCACTATGTAGCCCCAGCTGGCCTCAAAGTCATAGTAGTTTTCCTGTCTCAGCCTCTCTAGTTCTGGGGTTAGTTATGCACCACCATGCCCAGCTTCCTAGCACTTTATTTTTATTTTGAGACCAGGTCTAAGGTGCCCACACCAGGCATTAACTTGAGATTCTTCTGCTGGGATTGCAGGTCTGTGCCACCAGGCCTAGCTTTGACTATGTTTTAAATAAGACTTCAAATCTCCTATTCCCCGCCCTCCCTTAGATCTTCCCTTTCCCTCAGATCTGCCCTTTCTAACTGAGAGCGGAGGCCCTCCCATGGTTCGATCTTTTCTTTTTTGAGCCACAGTCTCGCTCTGTGGCCCAGGCTGGTCCTGCACTCACTGTGTAACCCAGGCTGGCCTTGGACTCACGGCAATCCTCCTGCCTCGTCCTTACAAGTGCTGGGATTATAGGTGTGCACCAGCACACTCGGCTTTATGTGGTGCTGGGGAATCAAACTCAAGGCCTTGTGCTTGCAAGGCGAGTCCTTTAACCACTGTGCCATTCCTCCAGCCTGTACTTTTTAGCTTTATGGGTGAGCCATACTCTAGTCCTAGTTGGAGAACTGGTGCTCCCCAGTTTAGGCACAAAATGGGCTGACGTGAAAATGCAGAGTCCTGGACCTGATAGGGCTGGGCACAGTAGACTGCATTTGCAATTACGTACTAATGTGGTTGAAGCACCTTAAAGATAGAGCTGCTTTCAGGAATTATAGTATTCAAATGTTAGCCAGGCCATAAACAATTGCTAACTAACTAATCAGCATTTCAAAAAAAATGGAGCCATCTGAGTGAGGGGAGGGAGGAGGGTTAGCGACTTCCCTGTCCTACTTCCAGGTCCCTTACCACGGCTGCAAATTTTCCACACCCTTTAGCCACTTCCCCCCACCTGTGGCAGTCTGCAGTTGCAATGCTGCTGGTCCTCAGTCTCTTCATTCGTAAAAAGAGAATGGAGCTAGGAGCTAAAGGATTGTGGCAACGCAGGAACTCTAGGTGCCGCGCTCACAGATCCGCTTGTCTCTCCCCTTTCACTCCTCAATGCAAAGCAGATGCCACGCAGGGGTGCTGGGGCGGGGACTTCCTACTGCTGTCTCCACTGCAGTCCCTGTCTACAGATGCGGGAGGCCCTGGGTAGACTGTTGGCTGACGGGGGGAGGGGGGTGGTGGAGGAGTTGAAGTTTTGGCCTGTAAGGACAGCTGTTATGAAGCACTCAAAACAGGAGCAGTCACTACTATGATGCCTTCCCATTGTGCAAGGCAAGAGAATGGGACACTTTAAATGATGCTGCTCCCTACAATGATTTATCTGTAAAAGGCAGAAGAAAGCCTTGGGGTGGGGAGAGACATGACTTCTTAAAGCTCTCATTACTGTTTAAAAGCAAGGCCAGAAAGATGGCCTCAGCTGAGTGTGTGTGCTTGCATGAAGAACAAATCTGAAAAAAATACAGACAGGTGTTTCAAGAATCTGACCTCTCCACTGTAGCGCACTCTAAGTCCTACTCCATCTGCCCCATCTCAAACCACTATTTGTTGCAACCACACGCCAGATGTAGGTCTAGGTGGAGGCAAATCCAAGGATCCTCGAACTTGGGAAGGGGTGAGGGTAGGAATCGCTCTGACATATCCTGGGGGCAGCACCAACTGGGCAGCGCTGACAGTCAGGTGGGGAGCAGGGGAAGGGCTGCCAGCAGACTGGACAGAGGAAGCAGCAGGCCAGCAGGCTGAAGGGGCACCTGGTAGCAACACTGGGAATGGGACTCTGTGGGCCCCACTCTGAGACATGGGCCTGGGAAGCCCATCAGTTGGGCCAGCACCAGAGCAGACCACCATCCCCCACTGCCCCGTGGGAGAGAAGAGGAGGATGGTCTCAAGAAGGCCAGGAATTGATAAACTCTGTGAACCCTCTGACACACGCACATAGCCACAAACACTTTTAAAGCAGCCTTGGGCAGAGCTGGGGCATAGCTCAGTGGCTAACGCCCTTGCCTAGCAAGCTCAAAGGCCCTGGCTTCTGCTTCCCCAGCACCACATACATGGGTCATGGTGGTGCTCATAGTCCTTGCAGCGGGCCTGAGGCCCTGTGTGGGGTTCATCTCCCTGGAGATTCCCCAGCTGCCTCCTGCCCCTTGATCACCTTAATCCCCTACAGTGGCCTCCTTGCTTTTCCACCCAAAGCTCTGCCCTGGCTGTTCCTTCGGTCTAGCATACCCTTCCCTATAAAGCCATGTGGTCTAATTTGTGATCTCTCCTGGGTCTTTGCTCCAACTTCTCCTTTCGAGAAGGTGTTCTCCAGGGCTCCCCCACAATTACCCATTCCTATTCAGTTTTCTTAAACATTCTCACCAATGCTATTTTTTCTTACGATTCTGGGGATTGAATCTAGGACCTTCACCCTGAGCTATATATACCCAGCTTTTTCTTTTTAATTTTGAGGAAGCGTCTCCCTAAGCTACTAAGTTGCCCAAACTGTGCTTAAATTACAATCCTTCTGCCTCAGCTTCTCAGAATGCTGGGACTACATCACCAGGTCTGACAAGTGTTTTATACTTACTATGTCTGCCACCTGCTCTTCCCCAAGGCGCTAGGATACAAGCTCCGGCTTGGGCAGACTGACAGCTGTCAGCGTCAGAACGGTGTCAGTGTGGAACAGCTGTCAATCATTATGTATGAACACATGAGCGATGGACAGGGTCTCCATAGGCCGGGTGGTGCCACCTGCTGAGATGAGCACTCAGGGGCAAAGCTGGGGACAGAGGAGGAATGGATCTTAGATAAGCACTGGATTAACTCTTGGATTGGCTGGGGGAGCTGCCCTGGGCCGGGTGAGCCAAGCCAGAACTGCCCCAGAGGGCCAGGTGGATGGGGCAACCCTCAAGCCCTCCTCTCTGTGGCCCACTCCACATTGTTTCCTGCCACCTGGGCCATGAGCTGGAAGAGGAGGACCTGCCGCTCCGGTTTCCCCAGGTTCTCCCAGCATGCTTGCATCCCTGCCAGCAGTCCCCACCCAAGTGGCCACATTACTGTCCCTCTGTGACCTTTTTAGGCCTGCTAGTCACAAAGGCCAATTCCAGAAACCCAAAGAGCATTTTTTTCTTAGAACCCTCTCACCTTCCCCAGGTGACTTCAGAGCCGGAAGCTCAGTTTCACCTCAGCTACTTGAGTCACCATCCAAACATTCCCTTTGTCACATTCCCAGCCCCAAATCTGCATGGGAGGTCCCTCCCCACTGCCTTGGCTGATGGCACGCCCCACCCCGGCCAATAACAAGAGACTGCCTCCTCCCCCACCCCCTGCGGAGGGCAGCCAGCTGCTCCGGCCCACACAGGTCCCACCTGGATTCTGAATGTGCCTATTGTCTGGGAACTTGGCACCTCAGTGCTTTCCACCACCCCAGATCAGCCTCCAAACCCCACAGGACCTGGAGGGCTTGTGATGGACACAAAGCTCATGGCGGGTATGCAGTCGCGGTGCTGAGGAGGTGTGTGTGGTCGTCTGGGATGGTAAAAACACCTTCCCCTGCTTAATGAGAGTGAGGGGGAAGTGCCATCAACTAACAGGCAAGATTTTCCAGGGTGTGTAATAAAGGAGGGCGGAGACTGCCTATAGAACAATTCATATTTTCATTTATGGAAATCTCCGGTTAAAAAAACACCTACAGGGGTTAGACGAATGATGAGTGGTTAGAGTGCTTGCCTAGCAAGCTCAAAGCAGTAAGTTTGATTGATTCCCCAGCACCTCATAAACCAGGCGTAGTGACACACGCCAGTAATCCCACTCTAGAGGCTGAGGCAGGAGGACTGCCATGAATTCAAGGTCAGCCTGGGCTACAGAGTATAAGTACAGGACCAGCCTGGAATGCAGAACAAGACCTTATTTCGAAAAACCTACAAATTGTGTCAATGCACAGGAAAACGTCTGAGAACATGCATACCAAATTGTTAACACAGGCTATCTGACATAGGGGAGGCATTTTAGAGAATCTTTGCATGTTCTTTTTATCTCAGATAATTATTTAAGTCTTATTGGTGACTTTTCCTTTTTTCCTGAGGATATCATAAACTGGCCTGAAATTCCTGTATCAATCCCAAAATCAATCATCCTGCCTCAGCCTCCTGAATAACTGGGATTATAGGCCTATGGGATTATAGGCCATGTGTCCAGCTGCCATCACTTGACTCTTACTTTTTTTTTGCTTTTTTTTTTCTCTTACTTGAGTTTTACTTATAGAATTCATTTAAGCTTGATGAGGGAGACACTAACAAATCTAAAGGGGTAAAGTGTACTGAGTCCTGCACACTGATCAGTCTTGTGTCATCTACGGCCCTGTTTCCTAACCCATCTCCCGAGCCTGTCTTCTCATCTTTGTGTGCATCTCTAAGGGATGGAAAACACTCTTTTAAAAAATAACCCCATTACTACTATTATGAATTTAAAAACAAAAAATAAAACTGCTTCCTTCAGATCCTGCCTGTGGCACTCAGAGTGAACTGGTGTTCCTCATCCCACACATCCACTGCTACCAAAGTGAGTACAAAAAAGAATAAAAAACTAACTAAAAAGAACCAAGGAAACCTGTGGATCCAAGGCTCTGAAACAGGAATGGCATAGTGGTTAAAGTGCTTGCCTTGTAAGTGCAAAGCCCTGGGTTCGATTCCCCAGCATCACATAAAGCCAGGCAAGGTGGTGCATGCCTGTAATCCCAGCACTTGGGAGGCTGAGGCAGGAGGATTGCCATTAATTCAAGGCCAGCCTGGGCTACATAGTGAGTATAGGACCAGTCTGAACCTGAAATGAGATCCTGCTTCAAAAAAAAAAGAAAAGAAAAGAAAAAAGAAAAGAAAAAGAAAGAAAGAAAAGAAAAGCAAATGCTAGCAGCAGAGGGTCTGAGAGAACTCTGGGCCCAACTACAGGATCCTGAAAGTGGAGAAAAGAATAGTATTAGTGAACTGTTGTTGACAGGCACAGTAAGAGGCTGGGCAGAGGCTCTGCCCCATGGGGCCAGGGGGTACAGCTAGGTGGTAGAGTGCATATGAAGTGTGCTCAAAATTCTGGTTTTGAACTCCAGCCCTGAAAAGAAAACAAAAGAGTAGGGAGAATTATGAACACTTGGTGTGTGCCAGGCACCGAAAGCACCTTCCATGAGTCTACTCAATGGTTGCCTCTTCGCTCCTGAGGCTGAAACCAGGACCAATCTCCCTTCCACAGGTCTAGACCACAGAAGGGTTAACCAACTTGCCCAAGTTCCAATGACAAGGAAGGAAGGGTCTAGTAGAGGAGACTAGAATCCAAGTAATAGAACCCCTCCATACCTCCTCAGAAGAACTTCACAGGAAGACTCAGTAAGACTCATCCTTTTCTTTTTCTTGTGGGTTGAAAGAAACTGAATCCTGGGAAGTCACATCAAATCTCCTTTGCAACCAGAAATAACACCTCACACCTGCTAAGTGACAGCGGTAATAGCCTTGCTAGGTACTTAATTCCCAGAGTCTTCTATACTCCTGAGGTTCAGGTGAGAGAATTAGCAGAGAGAAAAGTAAGCAATCAGAACTCAATTTCAAAGTCCAAGGAAAAGTCAGCACAGGTGACAAGGGAAGTTTTAAAATCAAAGACTACGAGAACAAGCCCTGAAAAACCCAGGTGGCAAGGTGCAGGAGCGGTGTTTTCTTTTTGCCTCAGCCTTCCCAGTTCTAGGATCGTAGGAAAGGCACAAGGGAGGGTTTCTTTTTAAATGCAGATCTGAAATGAGAAAGCACAAGGTACAGGAAATATACCCACTAATTTTATCTTCTCCAGAAAGTTTAGTCATGCTTGCAGCAAGCCTGGGAGTTAGGGCGGGACTGAAACCCACCTCAAGAACTTCACCAAACCCACAGAAGTCGTTTTTACAAAAACTCCTTAGGCAAGACGCTGGGAGGGAAGCGAGCTAGGGCCAGTATTTCCTGGGACCTCTGAGTATCAGTTATTCTGAAGAGTGATGTCACAGTTGATTCAATCTTTGAAACAGAAAGACCCGTTCCAGGAGGAGAGGCCTCCCCAGGATGGTGACTCAGGGCCCTGCCCAACTGCCAAGAAGCGCCTGAGTATTCGTCCTACTCCTAATGCAAGGGGGTGACGTTTCCAGATAGGAAAAGCCACAACTTCTACAAACACGTTGGTCATCTTGTTCCCTTTCAAACACCTCCCACACAAGGGTGGTGAAGAATTTGTGGGGGAGGAAATCTGCAGACTGAACAAATCCGCATACCATCTTCCTACTTGGTATAGGTCCTGGGACACTGGTGTACATAGGCACTGGGGATAAAAACATGCCCAAGGTCATGACAGACAACCTCATCCCTCATCGAGAGGCTGGGAAAAATGACATTAGAGTCATACTTCTCTTGGGCCCAGTGCCAGAGAGGTGGGGTGCCTTGAAAAGAGTATTAGATCCTGGTTACAACCTGACACCTTTTAAAGAAGATGGGTTGGCAATTAGCCCTCCGGACTATTCCTCTAAGCAAATGCTACCAATATGGACTTGGCAAGTGGGGGAAGGCCAATCCCCTTAGACAACCTGGTCCAATTCCGCCATCTCTTGAACATCTCTTTTCCTCAGGTCTTTACACAAATGTCATTCTTCTTAGGGAAGACTTTCCCCAAACCTCTCCACTCCAATACATACAGTTTTTGTTACTCTCCTTGCTGTTTTTTTTTCCAACCAAGGGTCACTGTCTGTCTCCCCTGTCCTCTCCAATAACTGGGGGTGCTCCTCTAGGAATTTCCCTTTAGGCGTCACGGTCTCACACAGTGCTTGGCGGGTGCTCAACATGAATTTGTTCAGTGAACAGAAAGCAAATGGCTCTGTCATCTGGAGGGACTTCTCCTTCAGAGCAGAAATCATCCATCTCCTTCACCTGAGTGACCACAGTCCCATTCCCTGTATGGCATGACCTGTGCTGTCCACAGCTGTCACTACTCATGGGTTTGCCTTTAGGTTTAAGGAGGCAGCATGTGGAAAGAATCCAACAAACTGTAAAGACAAGTCAACATGTCACTGTTCACAATCAGAATAGATGAAGTTTTTTATTTATTTTTGGTTGCTGGCAATTATACCCAGGGCCTCTCTCTCTTGCTAGATTAGTGTTCTACTACAGAGCTCCAAGACCCAACACCAGGTTTTTTAAGTTACGTATTGCATGGAGCCGGGCCGGGTGGCACATACCTGTATAATCCCAGTAACTCTGGGAGCCTGAGGCAGTAGGATCACAAACTCAAGCCTAGCCTGGGCAACTTAGTGACTTAAAAGGATCCTGTCTCAAAATGGATATAGCTCAGTTCAAAGGTTCAATCCTCACTACCAAAAAAGACAAAACAAGTATTCTATGGGAATGGAACATACTTATACTAAAAATATAGTCATTGTTTATCTGACATCAAAGTAACTGGGTGTCCTGTCTTTTTATTTGCCAAATCCAGCAACACTCCCATTCAGCAGCTATTGTTCTGAAGGCAGCGTTGTAGCTTAGGGATCTACTGCCCTACAGTAAGTACTGTCTCAATGGATATTTATTGATTGGATAATTCTGGAGCCATGAGATTTTTTTTTTTAAATCATGGCCAGCATTTGACTAAATTAATCTTGGTGCTGGGGGCATAGCTCGGTGACTAGAGTGCTTGCCTAGCACTTTAACTGTGGGTTCAATTTCCCATCACCACATAAAAGGGGTGTGGTGACACAACGCCCGCAACCCCAGTACTAAGGTGGCTAAGGCAGGAGGACTGCATATACTCAAGGCCAGCCTAGTCTACATAGTGAGTTCAGGACCAGCCTGGAGTAGAGTGAGACTTTGCTTGTTAATAAATAAATAAAACAGCCTTAAGTTTTTTTTTTTCTTTGAGTTTTGTATAGCTCACTGAGCTCCTTTCAGGCTGCTCCGTATGGCCAAGAACAGAAGGAGGACACCAGGTCTTGAACAATTCATGGGCAGCAGGATGTAGGAGACATCAGTTGGGAGGTGCCAGGTGTACCTGGAAGCCTTGTTCAAGGAAAGTGCTACCTATTATCGACAACAGGAAAGCAAACAGGTGGCACGGCGGGCTCAGGTATCTGTTGAGATTTTGATCTGGTGCTTTCTTACACCCAGAAGTGTGGGGCAGAAATGGCTCATCTGACCTTTAGACTCTGGACAGCAAGCTGTTTCGTGACAAGACAATTAGGTAAGGTTACACCAGGAGTGTGCAGGGCTCGGAGACTGGGGAGTGCGTGCCACACAGAACATCCTTTCCTCCCTGGTGAGCATTTCCCTGGGTCAGGAGAAAGCGGGCTTTTTCTTTGAAAAATAAAATCACCACAATGAAAGATCCCTGAGAGGAAAACCTATGGGGCCAGGTATGTACCTCAGCAGTAGAGTGCTTGACTAGCACGTGACAGGCTCCAGGTTTAACCCTTAGGACTGAAAAAAATATATACATATCCACGTGTGTGTATATAGACCTTGGGTATCCTTTCTGATGCTGCTCATTCAGATTCACTCATTCAACAGATGCATGTGAGCAACGATCATGTGCCAGGCACCGATCTACCTGCACGACAGCCCTAGCGCTCGTCCTTCAGTGACAGATGGCGAGCAAGGAAAGGAAGGAGAATGTATATGGCACGTTAGAGGGTGAAAAGTTCTCAAGAAAAAGCAGAAAAGAAAGGGGGACACCTGGGGGTGGAGTTACTGTCTCAAAAAAGGGAGTGATAGAACGATCTCACTGAGGCCTAGAAGAATAATAGCACAGAGGTTAGAGCACTCGCCCAGCAAGTCCAAGGCCCGGGGTTCAATTCCTCAACACCATAAAAGTGGGTGTGGTGACACATGCCAGTAATCTCAGCACTTGGGAGGCTGAGCCAGGAGGAGTCCTATGAGTTTGAGACCAGACTGGGCTACAAGATCCTGTCTTGGCGGGGTGGAGGGGAAGGAAAAAAAAAAAAGAAAGGTTTCACAGAGTTGATAACATTCGAGCAAAGTCATCTAGGACACAAAAGTTACTAAATTAGCCATGTAGATATTACTGAGGCAGGAGGTAGAGATCCGGTGCTTCAATAACAATATTGCAAACTGGCTGGAGGAATGGTTCAGCGGTTAAAGCGCTTATCTAGCAAGAGCTAAGTACTCGAGTTCTATTCCCCAGTACCATATAAGCCGGGCATGGTGCTACATGCCTGTAATCCCAGCACTTGGAGGCTGAGGCAGGAGGATTGCTGTAAGTTCAAGGTCAGCCTTGGCGCCATAGTGAATTCATGACCAGCCTGGGCTACAGAGTGAGATATATATTACAAACTGAGGTTATAGCCAATGCAAAGGTCCAGGGGTAGAAACGTAACCAAAATGTACAGTCAGAAAGCAAAGCGACTAGACAAAGTACACATGTGGGGACTGGGAAGAGATGAGGAACCAAGGTAAAAGGTTTAGGCTGGAAGTTAGGAGCAGAGTATAGAAGTTTTTAAAGTTATAGATAGAGCTTTGATTCTGTGTGAAATAAAGAATTGTGAGCCATTTCATGAAGGGGTGATTATATTGCACCTTCATTTTTAAAAACACAGTTCTGACTACAAGTAGGAAAAAAAGACTGTGTGGGAGAGGCAGGAGAAATGGGGAGACAGGAAACACGCTGGGGCAACCACCTCCTTTGGGAACAGAGGATGGGTCTGCATATTTCCTCATATGCCAAAACCACAGAAACAGGTGTTCTTAGTCTTGAACTTGCCCAGGTAAAATAAATCTGAAAAGCTTTTGGCTTGTTACAAGGATTCCTAATTACAGCACCAGCTACTAATTATCTAGGACTTGGCCAATTCTCCCACGGGGTCCTGAGCCGGCTACCTGGGGAACAAGTTCAACCTCCAGGGAGGCCCGATTAGGTCCTAGCAGTAACATCGGAACTCAAGCGGCTCTAGGAATGCTCCCCCTCTTTCAGGAGGGCGATCCTAAACCCAGGCCTCTGTCCACCCAAGAGCCTTCAGTAAATCCCAGCTGCTTAGGGCACTTAGTACATACAGCCTCCCGGTCCCCTCCTCACCGGTACCTAATGCCAATGTAAGTGGACTTTCCTGGACCTGGAAAGTTAAGAGGCTGAAAAGGAGCCGTACTGCTTAGCTTGCATTTATATGGAAGTGAAGTCAGAGAGGGAAACAGGCTGAACTCTGCCCATAAAGAGGCTTTACAAAGGCAAAAGAGGCCGAATTTTAGTATTACAATGACACTAAGATAAGAAGGAAAGATCACTTTCCCAGCTTGAAGGAGGGAATCCCCTGCCCTTAGAAAGGTGAATCAGGCTTGGGTGTAGCTCAGCACTGAAAGCGCTTGTTGAGCAAGTGCAAAGCCCTGGGTTTGACTCCTCAGCACCACATAAACCAGATGTGGTGGTACATGCCTGTAATCCCAGCACTTGGGAGGCTGAGGTCTGGTGTTCAAGGCCCACTTGGCCTGTATAATGTGTTTAGGATCAGTCTAGGCTACAGAGCGAGACCCTGTCTCAAAACAAGACTAACAAAAAAATGAATGGAGACTGGCCCAAAGGCCTGGAATCCTAGCACTCTGAGAGGCTGAAGCAGGAGGGACATAAATTCAAGCCTAGCCTGGGCAACTTAATAACTGAAGACAACTTTTTCTCAAAACCAAAAATAAAAATGGGCTGGAGATGTAGCTCAGTGTGAAAGCCCTAGGCTAGATCTTCAGTACAACACACAAAAAGGAAGAAAAGAGCGAGGCTGGAGAAACAACTCAAGGCCTGGAGTTGATTTCCCAACACCACATAAACTAGGTGTGGTGGCGCACGTCTGTAATCCCGGCACTAAGAGGCTGAGGCTGTAGGACTGCCCTGAGTTCAAGGCCAGCCTGGGCTATATAATGAATTCAAAACCAGCCTGGACTACAAAGCAAGAACCTATCTTTCAAAAAAAAAAAAAAAAAAAAGTGGATCAGGTGCCACAGGAGATGCTAAATTTGGCTAACATGAAGCAAGGAAGAGTTGGGTACTATTTTGATTTTTCTGTAGTGTTAGGAATGAAACCCATGCCTTCATTCATACTGGGTAAGTCCTCTGCAACCCAGCGGTAGACTTTTTTATTCTCAAAGGGAAGCCAGTATTAGTGGTAACAAATCAGTTACCTCTGCCCTGAGTGAGAGCTAGGTGAAGAATGCACAGGGGCAAGAATACTTTTCTCTGCTGCCTTGTATAAAATTTGTTAATATGTACATATGAAAATATGCATGTGAACTTTTTAAACCAAGGAATAACTTGCTTCCCAAGAGGTGGCCGCCTCTGTTTAGACCCCATCCCTGCTTGTCCAGGAAGGCATAGCCTGGCTTCAGATTCTGGGACACGCCCATGACTACCCCATCTCCTTTCTCTTCCGCAGTGGCCTTTCCCTTTCTACAGCAGCCATCCGGCTCATGACTCACAGAGGCCAGACAGGTGAAACTGACCACTCAGCCCCTGGGCAAACGCCACCCTGCGGCACTGTCAGCATCTACAGAGGACCACCTCCCCCACTCTGATGCAAGGTCTCTACAGACAGATTTCTTCCGGAATCCCCCCGAGGGCACAGGCTGGACTTTTTTCTTTCCTTGCAGTACAAGGGATTGAACCCAGGGCCTTCCCAATAAGCTGCAGCACAGGCCCATATTTTGGTTTGAAATTTTGAGACAGGGTCTCAGTCCCTAAACTGCTCAAGCTGGACTGGAACTTATGATCTTCTTGTTTTAGCCTCCCAGAATGCTGGGATTACAGGCTTGGGCCACTGGCTCAGAGAGAGACTGTGTTGCTAGGGCTGGTTACTAGGTTCTCCACCCTTAAACTGCTGCTGCAGCCCACCCTTGGATACTTCCCCCTTAAAGATCTTTCTCTCCCTTGTCATTTAACTAAGTTCTAGGAAGTGGCCAGCTAAAGACTGTTGTGAGTTATAGCCAGCCGCCTTTTCTATAATTCTGCCTTCCAGTGAATTCTCCATTTCTGGAGTACCCTATATCCCTAACTGCCTACAACCCCACTGTCTCCTCTCACAATTGGATCTAAGTCCGGTGCACTGGCTTCTTCTTTGAAACCTACTCCCATTCCCACCTCAGTGTCCACAGTGTGCCCCTCCAGAGCATGGTCAGACTTCTCCCTTGTTGATCAAAAGTCTCAGGCCCAGCAAGCAGGTGCCCACACCCAGCTGGCACGTACTGACTCATCAAACATCTGTGGCCTAACCCCAGGGGCTGCCTGGGGCAATGGATGGGTGGCACATACCTGGAAATCCTTTAAAAATGCCAAGTCTATAAACTGGGCATGGTGGCGCACTCTGTAATCCCAGCACCCAGAAAACTGAGGCAGGATTGTCAACAGTTCAAGGCCAGCCTGGGCTACAAAGTGGAATTCTGTCTCAAAAAAAAAGGCAATGGAAGAACAGATAGGTGCCATCATCCTTAAGCACATGTTTATGAAATACTTTAAAGCCAGGCAGAGACAGGCCCAGCAGCATAGGCCTGTAATCCCAGCACTCTGGAAGGCTGAGGCAGGAATATTGCAAAGTTGAGCTCAGTCTGGGCAGCTTAGTAACACAGTGAGACCCTGTCTCAAAATCAAAAACAAAAACGGGCTGGGAAACCGGGCCTCGTGGCATAGGCCTGAAATCCCAGAACTTTGGGAGGTGTGACAGGAGAATCACAAATCCGAATCCAGCCAGGGCAATTTGGCAAGACCCTACCTCAAATAAACAATTTAAAAAAGAGACTGGAAGCCAAGTGTGGTGGTGTGCACGCCTGTAATTCCAGCACTTGGGAGGCTAATGTAAGAGGACTGCTGTGAGTTTAAAGGCAGCCTGGGCTACCCGAGTTCAGGACTAGCCTGGACTACAGAGCGAGACCCTGTCACAAAAGGTGTGTGTGTTGGGGGGGTGGGGGGGGGGGGGGATATGCCCTGTGTTCAATACCCAGTGCTAGTGATAGTGAGGTGGCGGAGAGGGCCAAGGATGCCAACTCAATGTGCAGGCCCTGAGCTTGAGTCCCCAGCACTGTAAGTAAGAGGCTGGAAATTCAAGGCCTTCCCAACTCTCCCACCCTAGCTCTCCTTGACCCCAGGCCTCCCACTCGAATTCTAACCCACCTGCGCATGTTGTAAAACACAAACGAAAAAGTGCCCGATTTCCTTTCCCAACAAAGACATGGGGTCTAGTCACCTAACAGCAGTGTTTGCTTAACATAGAAGCAAGCAGAGGAAGAAGAAACCGGTTTGGCTGGTTTTCTGGGCTGGAGGGAGCCCAGGGGACCTCCTGAACCAGGGTGAAACATCGGGAGCCTCAAACACAGACAGCACCCAGTACTGCAGGGGCTCTCTTTTTAGTACTGAGTCTTGACACATCACCCTAGGAATACCCATTTTACAGATGGGGAGGCTAAGGTTTAGAAAGTTGCAGTCAATACCTCTCATCTGGCAAGAGATACTGCCCCAAAAAACCTTCTAGGTTTTGAGAAACATTTTAAAGACCTTGGGTAGAAGAATTAAGGGTAGTAAGAGGAGTCAGGAGTACTAAACCAGGGGCCTAACACCCTCCCAGCTGTTACATGCATAATCCCTGGCACATAAAGGGGAAATCTGCCAAAAAAGGGGGGAACCACCATTGATTTCTTTTTAATTTACAACTGATTACCTGCAAGCTCAGCTGCTCTAATCCCAGCTACTCAGACTGAGACCAAGTCAAGAGGATCATAAATTTGAGACTAGCCTAGACAACTTTTTTAGTGAGACCCTATAGCAAAATAAAATAAGGGCCTGGGGGCATAGCTTAGTGTTTAGAGCTCTTGCCTGGCAAGGTCAAGGCCCTGGGTTGATTCCCTAGAACTAATTACATAAACCAGGTGTGGTGGCAGCACTCAGGAGGCTGAGGCCAGATTGCTGTATGTTCAAGGCCAGCCTGGGCTACACAGTGAGTTCAGGATCAGCCTGGAAAGAGACCCTGTCTCAAAAAAGAAAAGAAAAGAAAGAAAATCAAACTGAAACTAAATAAACTGGGCCTGATGTTGCTGGCCTACAACCCCAGCGCTTTGGGAGGCTGAAGCAGGAAGAAGATGGAAGTTCAAGCCCAGCTTTGGCAAGGGAGTAACTAAGGAAGACCTCGTCTCAAATAACAATAAAAAAGCTCGATCCTCACTATCAAACACAGGCACACACACATACACACAAACAAAAATAAAGTTGGGAATGTAGCTCAGTGGTATAGTACCTGTAGCCAAGTCCAACCTTTAGTACTAGGGGGTTAAAAAAAAGACGAGCTGCCCTTCCAGATTCAGGTTGGAAGTCTCCCTTGTCTGCTCTCTACAGCTCAAGAAGTACCCGGCATGTCACAACCCAGAGGATGCACTGAGGACGCGGGGTGAACTTCCCAGGGGATGAGTGCAGGCAGCTCCCAGGAGCACAAGAGAGCAAGCGTTCATTCCCACAGGCCAGAGGCTCATTTACAATCAACCCAAAGTCTCTCTGAGTCCACAGAGTGCAGCAGAAAAAGCAAAACAATAATTGGGTTGGTTTTTTTTTTGGGGGGGGGCGCGGAGAACTGAAGATTGAACTCAGGCCCTCATACATTCTACGCAAGCACTGTATTCCTGAGATACACTCTCAGGACCCCCCCCCCCCCACCTTATTTTAGAATTAAGGGCCAGGGTATCACCAAATTGCCCTGGCTGGACTCAAACTGTGAGCCCTTTGCTTCAGCCTCCCAGAATGCTGAGATTACAGGCATGTGTCACCATGCCCAGCCATACCTGCTTTATTCACTACGTTAAGCCTAGGCAAGCACAAGGCATCAAATTGGCATTCACAATTGTTAAGTGAATGAATGTGGGCAACCAGATGTCCGCACCCCAGTGAGCTGTGATGTAAATACAACGTAACAGACCAATGCATATTATCACATACATCCTATGAATGGAAAAAGTCTCAGAGAAGTCAGGTGACTTATTCAAAGTGGCACAGCTTTAGAGCTAGAGGAATAGCATAGCTGAAATTCAGATGGGGATGGTTTCTGAACGTGCTCCCTCAACTACCTAGCCAGTGATACCCACCGCATCCCCTTCTCAGAAAGCCTCCTGCCCTGAAAGCAGAAGGGGGTAAGGCACAGTGGAAACCTAAAAGGCGAAGTCTGGACCTGTAACAGGTGCCTCTCAGGGATTTTAGGGTTTTGGCAGCTCTGGGAGATGCAAGAGCTGATTGCTTCGAGTCTGGCTTATCTGGAGCCACACCTGGAAGGGACAGTGTAACAGACACCAAGTGAGGGTTTCAGAAGGAGAAGCTTGCCCAGTGAAGAGCCCTGGGTGGCAGACAAGCATTTCCAAAGCTGCCTGGCAGAGCAGGTGGGCAGAGCAGCCTCTGCTCTTCCTTAAATGGCTGGGCTAGGACTTCACCTCCGCTCCTCAGGGGACAGACACAAAGGCAGAGAGGGCAGGAGGAGCCCCCAGTCTCCTTTCCTAGTATACCCTCTATCAGGCCCTGTCATGGATATGAGTAATTGATTAGGGAAGTGACACTCAGGAGTTGGCGGGTGGGGGTGGGCACCTGATGATTTAAGTTGATTCCAAAGCAGGTTTCCATGTTTGCATTTTAAAGTCCAGTTTAATTAAGGGGCCTGCAGACTGTCTGCTCCGGCTTTCAGCACCTCCTCTGGAAGGGAGGGGCCAATGGCTGTATTTCATCCACACAGGTGGAAGTCTGTGAACTAGGTCAATCCATCATGCAGCCGAAGCTTAAAGCTCAAATATGGGCCCTGTTTGTCAAGTGCAGGTGGCAGAGAAAACAAAGGAAGGAAACTATCAGTCAGTTTAAAAGCCTGCCGATATTCTTTTTATCCCGTTTATACCATCAATTTAAATCTGTGCCAGGCCCATGGGTGCAGTTCTATAATCCCAGCAGTCTGGGAGGCTGAGGTAGGAGGACTGCAATTTTGAGCCCAGCCTGGGCAATTTAGCGACTTAGTTAAGACCTTGTCTCAAACAAACAATAAAAAGGAGCTGGGGGCGTAGCTCAGAGTAAAAGCCCTGTGTTCAATTCCCAGTACTGAAGTCAACAAACAAAAAAACCTCAAATCTGTGCGCACCAGGTTGATACTGCTGAGATCCCGAACAGCAAATCAGCTTGAGTTGTGTTGCTATTTGTTTACATTCTCCATTCTTGAAACTAGAGATTCTAGAAACCACAGGAATAAATACAAAGTTGAGATTGCGGGGTCAGTCTCACCGGGCAAAGAAAGATCCCAGGAAACCACACCAATCTCCACACCAAATTCAGTTCAGTCAAAACTCTACTTCTATAGTTCAGCCACATGTGACAGGTTCCCCTTACCTTTTGTCCACCAGTACCAGGGATTTAATCCAGGGTACCCAACCACGAAACTAAGCCCCTTCCCCCTCCTACCCCCTTCATTTATTTATTTTTGAGACAGGATCTTGCTCTGTAGTTCAGGCTGGTCCTGAGCTCATTATGTAGCCCAGGCTAGCCTTGGACTCATGGCAATCTTCCTGCCTCAGCTTCCCAAGTGCTGAGATTACAGTCACATGCACCACCACCACATCCAGTTTATGTGATGCTGGGGAACTAAACTCAGGTACTTCTGCTCAGCTATTCCTCCAGCCTCTCCTGCCCTTTTTTTTTTTTTTTTTTTTTTTTTTTGAGACAGTTTCTATCGGTAATCCAGGCTGTTCCTAAACTCACTATATAGCCCAAGCTCGTCTTGGACTTTCACCAACCCTCCCGCCTCAGCCTCTCAAGTGCTGGGATTACAGGAGTGGACTGCACCTGGTTTATGTGACGTTGAGGAATCCAACCAGGTCCTTCATTTCTTGGTGTGTCCAATGAAAATAAATGCACCTTCCTAAATTCTGACCATCTAATATCGCAAAGCCAGTTCCTGAGGTCAAATGTGTGATTTTACCAGGACATTTTGTTCTACAGTGGTTTTACATTTGAAAGGCACATGGAACAGAACAGCCAAAAAACTTAAACATCAATCAGGACATCTGTTGAGCCGGGGTAGACAGACCTTCGACCTAAAGGGAATAAGAACCAGCTATATGCAAGAAGCTTGTGGTAGCCAGGCCTGGGGGCACAGACCTATAATCTTTTTACCCTGGGAGGATGTGGCAGTCGGATTTCAAGTTTGAGCCCAGCGTAGGAAACTTAGTGGGGTGTTGTTGCAAAATCAAAAATGGGGTAGGGATGTAGCTCAGTGTAAAGGTTCTGGGCTCAACGCCCAAAACACCCCCCGACATACACACACATGCAGAGTCTGTGGAATGCTGGGTGGATGCCACCTCTCCCACCAAAACTGCCAGTTGCAGGGTCTCTCCACCAGGCCCACCAGATCTGTTCCATCTCCATCATCACAGTTTGTTTTCAGGCCTCTCCCCATCAACACCTCTGTCTTTGCTTTGTCTACATCACAATGAATACTAATTCCTCAAATACCTCCCTTTTCCTTTTTCTTTTTTCTTTCTTTTTTTTTAAGAGAAAGAGGAAGGAAAAGATCAACAGTGGACTTTTCAGGAGACTGAATAATTACTTTAGGGCTAAAAGAATAGCATAGTGGTTAAAGCACTTTCCTAGTAAGACCCCAGTCATGGTAGTAAGGATAAGGCAGGAAAATTGCTGAGTTCAAGGCCAGCCTGGGCTACACAGTGAGTTCAGGACCAGCCTGGACTACAGAGCAGGACCTTGTCTCAAAAAAACAAAACAAAACAAACAAACTAAATGAACAATTGCTTTGATGTCTGTTTCCTCACCTCCAAATATAGGGGCAAAATAAAAACCAGACAAGTGGTAGAACATGTGGTCAGCATGAAGAAGGACCTGGGTTTGTTGCCAAATACTCCAGGAAATGACAATAAAATGTAGACTGAACTGGGCCCAGTGGCATGGGCTTGTAATCTCAGCATTCTAAGAGACTAGGGCAGCAGATGCCAAATTCTAGCCTTGCCCGAGCAACTTGGTGACTTAGCGAGCCTCTGTCTCAAAATCAAAAGTGGGCTGAGGATGCAGCTTAGGATAATGAAGGCGCTGGGCTCAATCCCTTGTACCACAAAAAAAAGCAGACAAAACCACACTGGGCACTACTACATATGCTGGTGCAACACAAACAATGACCAGCACTTACATTGTGACGCTTCATATACCTGCAGTATCCCATTTCTAACCCCTGCCCTCCTCTTCAAGGCGAAGTCAAACTGGCCTCTTTCCGGAAGCCAGTCTTCACTGCCCACTGTCCACTGATACCACCCTTTGAGACTTCCCAGGCCACGCACATCCCTTCACACCTCACTGCCCAAGTTTCATAGAGCCTTCAAAAGGGGGTTCTGGGACACTCCCAGCAACCTGCTAACATGTGCAATTCAGGAGGCAGAGCTGGAACATCCCTAACCCTTGGACAGTCCAGGCACAACACCAAGTGGAGACTGGCTGGGTAGTCGCTGACCCCCTCCAACATCAGGCAGCCAACACCGCCTTTCTGATCTCACAGACCACAGATGGGTCCCAGCAAAGCAAATAAGGTTAATCAATTAAGCTGCCAGTTTCTCTGTACAACACACCAGCCACTGTTGGAACAACTTCCAAAGTTCAAAACAAATAAGACAACAGCACGATTGCAGTGAATTTTTTTCACACCATCCAAGATTAGAAGAACAAACACAGGGAAGCATTCCCTCAGGAGGAATTGTGGGTGATTTCTCTTTTTAAAAAAGTATTTTTTATTATTATGGTACGCAGCCAATCAACTCAAACTGTGAGAGAGAGGAAAGTGGTGTGCTACAAAGCAAGCACCTGGGAATTAGTAAAACCTGAACAGAAACCAGCCCCTCTCCCTTGCTCTCAGCCCTGTCAGTGAAGTGGAACAAAGCAAACTAGATTATCCCAGTGATAAGACCAGAAATCCATTGGGTGTTTGTGTGTATTTTCAGCCCCCTGAGTCAGAGCTACTGGGCTTTTAAAAAAATAAATCATGCTCTTTAGAGAAAAAGTACCTGTTGAGAATGGGTTCACCTGTACGAACAAAAACCACAGCCCTGTGAGCCAAGAACTGTTTCCTTAGTCACCTCCTAGATGATTCACAACGGGTCCCGGGAGTCGGACCCTGGTTCACGTTTCTGCTGGGCTGATTCTGGACAAGTGTAGTGGCTCTGAGCCTCGCTTTCTTCATCTGTTAAACGAAACACTGCTTTGTAGTCTCACCCAGGTTTCTGCAGGCTGCACTGATAGACCGCCTCCGTGGCCAGGAAAGTATGAGAAATACTGATCGTTCTCCAGGTGCCTCCCAAACCCTTCACCAAAAACCACCTCCACCACTTTATAACACGGTCAAAGTTAGCATACTCAACCACAAAGTTCAATCACGGTAGAAATAAAATTAAAAACCCTAAATATGCATAAATTCCAAGGGGTGTCCTTCGAGAGGCAAGGTTGCCCAATATAACCCAGGGACCTGGGGGCGCAATCTCTTGGCCCCTTCCCTCTCACCTCGGCCCAGGACGCGGCCTCTCTCCAGGTGTCGCCTGGGCACCTTAAACGTGTAGCTCTCGGAGGCAAAGCCAGGGTCGCAAGGTTCCAGCGACTGGCAGAACCACGATGAGATCTGGGGTGGAAGAAAAGTACAAAACCAAGGTGACTAGGGGGCTCCCTCGGGCGCACACCGAAACCCACGGCGCCGCCCCTCCCTTGCTCCGGGCGACGGGACAGTGGGAGGACCCCCACCCCCATCCGAGAGCAGGCTACGACGTCATCCTTTCGCTCCGCGAAACCTGCCTCCAAGTTCCCACCGGCTCCCGAGACAGTGGGGCGCTGGCCCTCCTTTTTCACTCCACTGGGGACTCTGCCCTCTGGCTCCATTTCCCCGCTTCCTACACCTGGAACGCCCAGTCCCATTTCCTCGTACTCGGGGACGCGGTGACCCCGTTCACTCATTTCTTCCCCCGGGGCGCCCCACGCCGCTCCTCCCTACTGTGCTTTCTTTACGGAGCAGGTGCCTTTATTCCCACAGGCGGCCTCTCCCCGCTCCTGGCCGCACCTCGCTCGCACCCCAGCCCCGCGGCGGCACGCACCGAGTGCTGCCTGGTGTGGGCTGGACGGGGCGGCCGACGCCGCGCTGCCCTACCCGGCTCCCACTCCGCGGTCCCGAGCCCCGGGCACTTTCCTGGCCCCTTGCACCCAAAGTTTACTCAAAGAAGCCGAGTGGGCACGGCAGGAGAGAGGAGAGGGCGGGGGGCTGGGGCGCGGGTCGTGGGGCCGGAGGGTGTCCCCACACGTCCAGGCGCCCGACGTACCTGCAGCAGCAGCAGGAGCGCGAAAAAGCTCCGGCACGAAGGGCTCATGGCGGGCGGGCGGGAGGGGGCTGGGGCCGGGCGCGGGCGGGTCGGCCGGGCCGGGCTGGGCCGAGTTAGAATCTGGCTGCCCTTCTAGGAGCACACAGTTGCTCGGCGGCTCCCAAAGCCACTGAACTAACTACTCGCACAGTAGCAGCCAGGTGAGCTCAGCAGGCACCGCCCCTGGCGCTGCTGATTGGCTGAGGACGCACCTGCCAGCGGCAGCCAATCAGTGGCGCGGGCGGCCCGCAGCTTCCTGCTTGGTCAGGGGCTGCGGACCGCCCACTCGAGGCTCCGCCCCTGGGCCGCGATCCTGTCGCGGGTCAGACTGGTCTGTAGTGGGTAGTCACGGGTCCCTGTGGGACCTGCGCGGTTCCTGTTCCGCCAAGTTTGAATCCCAGCCCCGCCAGTGACTCTTTAAGACCTGAGGTAAGGAAGCAATGAGGAAGAAATGTATGTGCCTGTTTAATTTATTTTTTTGAGACAGGGTCTCACGCTGCAGTCCACCCCGGCTTGAACTCACTTTGTAGTTTGCCTGGCCTCAAACTAGCTATCCTCCCGCTTTAGCCAACCGAACGCCGGGATTACAGGCATGCGCCATGCTGATTTAGTGCTTAAATCTACTTTTTAATCTTAGTTCTCCATGCATTAGTGAAGCAGCAGATAGGTCAGATCTCTCGAAGCCTTAGTTTCTCCACTTGGAAATGATAATACTGATCATAATACCTTCCTTGTGTTGTGGAGCACCTATTCAATTACTACAAGCAGGGGCTGGGGCCGTGGCTCAGTGGTAAGAGCATTGACCTAGCAAGAGTGAGATGCTGGGTTTGATTCCCCAGCAACACATAAAGTGGGGGTGGTGGCACACACCTGTAGACCCAGCACTCAGGAGGTTGAGGAAGGAGAATTGCCTGGATTTTGAGGCCAGCTTGGGCCCCATAGTGAGTTCAAGACCAGTCTAGACTACCAAGCAAGACTGTCTCAAAACAAACAAAATCAAGCACTATTACTTGAGCAATAAAAACTATACAAATGGGAGAGTCAGTAGTGACAGTAGGTGCTGAGTATTCAAAGTTTCTGTGCCAAGCATTTGACATGACCATCTCATTTCATCTCAGAACAATACAAGAGCAGTGTTGCTATCCCATTTGATGGATAGACACACCTGGGGCACGAAGAGGATGAGGGCAGCAGAAAGTACTGTAGAACAAGAAGGATGCCAAGGCCCTGTCTCTAAGGACCAGCTCCACTTCATGTGACCCCAGTGTCCCATCTGACCCCAAAGGTTTGTTAAAGTGGGTTTTTTGTTATTGTGCGTGTGTGTGTGTGTGTGTGTGTGTGTGTGTGTGTGGTACTGGGGAATTGAATCCAGTGCCTTGCATATGTTAGGAAAGCGCTAGACCTCTGACCTAGCATTTCAACCATTTTGGGGTACTGGAGATTGAGCCTGGGGCCTTCACTCTCAGCTACATCCCTAGCCCACTTTTATTTTTTATTTAATTCAGTTTATTTGTTTTGAGACAGCATCTTGCTCTGTAGCCCAGGCTGGTTCTGAACTCACGATGTAGCCCAGGCTAGCCATGGACTCAGCAATCCTGCCTCAGCCTCCAGAATGCTGGGATTATAGCTTTATGTGGTGCTGGGGAATTGAACCCAGGGCCTTGTGCTTGCATGGCAAGCACTTTAACCTCTGTGCCATTCCTCCAGCCCCACCCCCTTTTATTTTTGATTTTTGAGACAGGGTTTCACTTATCTGTGACCTCAGGCATAAACTTAGGGTGAAACTGAGCTCTCAGAGGAGTGTTTTTTTTTTTTTGTTGCTGTTACTTCACTATCATTGGAACTGCTGATGGAATCCAGGGCCTTTGAGCTGTATCTCCAGGCCTTTTTTGCTTTTTCTGTTGTTGGTTTTGTTTTGCTTTGCTTTGAGACAGAGTCTCATTCTACAGTCCAGCCAGATCCTGAATTCACTATGTAATTCAGGCTGGCCTACTAGCCTGCCTCAGCCTCCTGAATGCACTGGCTACAGGCATATGCCACCATGCGCAGTTATTTTTCCTGTGGTGCTGCAGGATGGAGCCCAGGGCCTCTGTGTGTTCCAGGCAAGCGAATTAGCCACTGAAGTATACTCTCAGCCCTTCACTTAATATTTTGAGTTGAACTAAGTTATTTGTGTTAGACTAGAATTTGTAATCTTCCTGCCTCAGCCTCCCAGAGTGCTTAGGATTACAGTGTGTGTCGCTACACCCAGCTGAGAGTATTAAACCAAGGCACTGTCTCTAGTCAGCCCTTGCCCCAAGCTGACCCCTCAGTTTTAATGAGTTTCCAAGCACACACCCAGCCTTTTGGGTTTCTGCATCTTGGCTTCTTCTACCACTTAGCCCACCAGGAGGCTCAGTGGCAAAAAGCTCCGGTATTTCCTTTCCCACTGAGGCTTCTGCTGGACTGTGCATTAAACAATATAATGGAAACAGAGAAAGAGGCGTTTGCCCCAAGGGGCAGCCTTGTCCGTTTATTTTTTTTTCCTCCCAGTTATGTAAAAATACATATTTTATACCATCATGGGGCCCAGGGAGCCTTCAGGGCTTTGCGTTCTTCTACCCAGCAAGCCTTGGCCTTGGAACTCTGTAGCGACTCTCACTAACTCGTCCATTACACTCTGATAATTCAATAAAAAAGATTTTAGAAAACAATTAGGGGCAGCAATGACAGGTCAGGGTCAGGTTTGATGTGCTCTTCAGACTTCTCGGCAAGTCCTTCTCCAAGCTTCAAGGGGTCAGGAAGGGTTGTCCCCCTGGGGCTGGCTGTGAGTGCTGAGGAGGGAGCACAGAGAGGAGGAGGGGCACTGTGCGGCTGTGGGTAGCACATGAATCGCCTTAGTTTCCTCTCCTGTCAAGCAGGGATATGTCAGTATGGGGATGCAATGGGCCAGTGTGGTGAACCTGTGCTCAGACTGGCGTGGCATTCAAATTCTGTTGCTACCACTGTGCAGGTGGCCTAAATCATTTTTCTCTCCCCGTCTCCATTTTCTCATCCATGAAATGGAAATGTTAGCTGGGCCTGGTGGCACCATCTGTAGTCCCAGCACTCTGAGTGGCGAGGGAAAAAAATTCACAAGTTTGAGCCCAACTTGAACAATTTAGCAATGTAGCAAGGCCCTGTCTCAAAATCAAAACCCATAAACAGGCTGGGGATGTAGCTCACTGCAGAAGCCCTAGATTCAATCCCTGGTATTGCAGTAAACACATACATACAGTATACCTACATATATACATACAAAAAATAGCAGCCGGGCACAGCTTAATGATTAGAGAGAGTGCTTGCCTGGGAAGCATGAAGCCCAGGATTCAATCCCCTGGCACCATATACTGGCTGGGCATGGTGACACATGCCTATAATCCCAGCTCTCAGGAGGCTGAGGCAGGAGGATTGCTGTGGCTTCAAGGCCAGCCTGAGTTACATAGTGAGTTCAGGATCAGCCTGGACTACAGGGAGAAAGGGGAAAAAAACAAAACAGGAGTTGAGATCTAAGGAATTTCAGGCATCAACAGGGAAAAGAAATGTGGGCCAGAATCCCTGGCAGTGCCCTTGAAATCACTCTAGAAAGATAACAGACCCTCCCACCCAATGCCAACTGGCATTCCTCCCTCAGCCAACCACAGACTCCAGGCTTCCTCAATGTAGAATGTGTCTGACAGACTTTTGTTTCCTGGGGGTTCTGGCCACTGGGCAGCCACAGGCTAATGATTAACTCCCTAAACCGTCTTATCTCTTTCATCCTGGCAAAGAGGCTGCAGTAGTGTTCAGACTACTGAAGGTGCCCGTTTCCTGCCCTCTGCTGGGAGAAGTCCACCCCCACACACTGGGCGGGAACCCTAAGGAAGCTGGAGTTGCTGGGCTATCATTGGACCAGGCTCACCATTCCTGCTACCCATGTGCTCCCTAACACCACTACTGGGCTGACTGCCAGCACCTGGAGAGGGGAGAACTGAGTACAGGGCTCCAGGCTCCTGTGAACAGTGGTAACTGATGAGATGCCACCTTTGCAACTCAGCCCTTCACATCACCAATATTATTTCAAACACAAAGTAAAGAGTAATGTGTCCCTCAGCATCTGTGGGATTGGTACCAGGACTCGCATGAATCCAAAACCCTTTTTTTTTTTTTTTGAGTCAGGTTCTTACTCTGTAGCCCAGCCTGGTCGTGAACTCACTATGTAGCCCAAGTGAGTCTCAAGGCTCCATGTCCCCAAATATTAGTGGTTTGGGTGAGAACTTGAGCCCAGTAGTTCGGGGCCAGTATAGACAGCATAGCCAGATTCCGTCTCAAAAAATAAAAAGAGTAAGGGGTCAGGGAGTTTGGGAATGTAGCTCAGTATTACAGCACTTGGCTAGTATATGCAAGGCACTTGAGAGGCTAAGATAGGATTTCTGAGAGTTTGAGGCCAGCCCGGACCTCATAGCTTAGGACCAGCCTGAGCCTCCCAACACCATATAAAAATTAACCAGATGTGGCAGCACATGCCTGTAATTCCAGCTCTCAGGAAGCCGAGGTGGAAGGACTGGCTGAGTTCAAGGCCAGCCTGATCTATGTATTGAGTTTAGTACCAGCCTGGACTGTGAAGTGAGTCCCTGCCTCAAAAATAAATCGATTAATTAAAAATAATGAAATGTGGTAGGCATGGTGGTACATGGTGGTGCAGCCCCATAATCTCAGTACTCTAAGAGGATGGCTGCCTGATCTGGGCAACTTAGTGACATAGTGGGACCTTGTCTCAAAATGAAAAATAAAGGGGCTAGAGGAATGGCTCAGTGGTTAAAACACTTGCCTAGCAAGTGCTACATCAAGTGTTTGTACCCAAGTTCAATTCCCCATCACCACATAAGCCAGGCGTGGTGGCCCATGCCTGTAATTCCAGCATGCAGGAGGATTGTCATGAGTCCAAGGCCACCATGGGTTACATAGTGAGTTCAGGACCAGCCTGGGATATAGAGTAAGACTCTGTCTCAAAAAAAATAAATAAATAAATAATAAAGATCTGGGGATGTAGCTCAATGTGAAGGTCCTGGATTCAATCTTCAGTACTGAAAAGAAAAAAAGACAATGGGTCATTTGTCCTGTAGGATGCAGTGCATTTTGTGTTTGGTCACTGATGATAGGAGGTAGAAGGGTGCTTTCATGCGGAGACAGTAGAAACGAGGCTGGGCCAGTTACTGTAAGCACATACACTTGTGCACAGGCAAAGCTTTATTGGGAGGACAGGGAAAGAGGCTTCATCTAAATTGGGGCTTTGGCTGAAGAAACCAAGCAATTGATCAAGTGACTGCTGGTGGCAAAAAAGACAGCATCAGATTTTTAACTGCTTAATTGAGGGGCTGTGTTCAAGGTCTGGTAATTTCCACTGGACAGGTTGCAAAAGATGTTTCTTCTGTGACAGACTTATACTACCAGCTGGTCACAGTCGACTCATCCTGGAGGCTGTTTTACTTTTTGTTTTTTTCTTAAAATAGGGTCTTGCTCGATAGTCCAGGCTGATCCTGAACTTGCTATATAGCCCAGCTGGCCTTGAATTCACAGCAGTCCTCCTGAGCTACCATGTCTGGCTTATGTGGTACACTGGTATCGAACTCAGGGCCTTGCATTTGCTAGGTAAGCACGCTAACTACCATGCTACAGGCACGCACGCATGCGCGTGTGTGTATATGTGTGTGTGTGTGTGAGAGACTAGGGATTGAACCCAAGACATTCATCCCTAGACCTTTTTTTTTTTCCTTCTTGAGACAGGGTCTCTTCTGTACTCTAGGCTGGTCCTGAACTCACTGGGTAGCCCAGTTTGGCCTCAAAATCCCCTAGCAGTCCTCCTGCCTCAGCCTCCTTCCTGTAAGAGCTGGTTCCACCAGCTGTGGAACCAAACTTAGGGCCTTGTCCTTGCTAGACAAGCACTCTAGGTGCTGTGCAATTCCTCCAGCCACCCCCTTTTCTTTAACCTTTTGTGTAGTGATAGGATCTCACTAAATCGCTAAGTTGCCCAGGCTAGTCTAGGACTTGTGATCTTCCTGACTCATCCTCCCAGAGTCCTAGAATTACAAGGCAGGCGTCGTCATGGCTGGCTGGGAACCATTTGAAATCTAAACTGTAGCAGCGAGCTAACAGGCAGTTGACATTACATAGGAGCTGCTGCATTTCTCCTGCAGCGGGCGTCGTCATCTTGCATAACTGTCTCAGCCTGCTGATAGAGCAGGACTGTCAGTGTTCAAGCTGTGGAAAAGTGCAAGGGTGGGGCAGAAGAAACCATACCCGCTCCAGTGGGTGATGGACCAACCTAACTTGTGCCACAGCCTTGGACAATATTTTTTTCTTGTGGTACTGGGGATTGAGCTCAGGGTCTTCGCAAGACCTACATCTCCAGCCCGTTTTTATTTTGATTTTGAGACAGGGTCTCATTAAGTCACTAAATTACCCAGCCTGGGCTTTAATTTGCAATCCCACCTCAGCCTCCCAGAATGCTGGGATTACAGGCCTGTACCACCAGGTCCTCTTGGACAGAACTTTTTTTTTTTTTTTTTTGAGGTAGAGTCTCACCCTATAGTCCAGACTCATTCTGAACTCACTATGTGGCCCAGGTTGACCTCAAACACACGGCAATCTTCCTGCCTCAGCCTCCTGAGTGCTGAGATTACAGGTGTATGTGTCACCATGCCCAATTTATGTGGTGCTTGGGAATTAAACCCAGAGCCTTGTGTTTGCTAGGCAAGGGCTACAACCCCTGAGGTATGCCCTACCCACCCCCACAGAACATTTCTTAAATGATCAACATATCTGTGAGCAGAACTGGGTAAAATCTGACCAAGGGTTAAGGCAGCAAAAGGAGCAGACACAAAACGAAGACAGACGTAGTGCTGGGCCCCGTGGCACAGTTCTGTGATCCCAGTACTTGGAGAGACTGAGGCCAGAGAATCACAAATTCACACTCAGCCTGAGCAATTTAGTGACTTAGCCAGACCTTGTCTCAAACAATGAAAAGGATCTGGGAATGTACCTCAGAGTACAGTCCCCATGTTCAATCTCCAGTTCTAAAAAACAAAACAAACAAAATCCAGACATTCTAAGATTTTTGTTCCACTTCAGTCGTCATCTATCAGATATCTATAGCCCCAAGTGAAGAACTGGAAACAACTCAGGCAACTGTTGTCCTAATTCATGCTTCAGAAGTGTTACCCATAGCAAGGCTAGTGGGATCCTACCTGTGTGACCTCTAAAACCAGTGATTTGAAGTTGACTAAGAGCAAGAGAAGCTAGAGAGATTAGTTAGATTTTTCTTTTTTCTTCTTCTTCTTGGTAACAATTTCTCATTTTAAGCAAACATTCTGGTCTTATCCAAGTCTTGTGACCGGTGTGTTATCCAAGTCTTGTTACATGCCGTGCTATAAGGGGTAATATTATATTGTGTCTAGGGGGCTTATTCTGTCATGGCAGCCTTTCCTCCTGTCATTGTTATACCGCAGGAGTCCCCAGCTGTAAGTGCATCCTTAAGATCTCATTAAATGTGTTCCTCTATACCATATACAGCATAAGCTACTCAGATTGGATGTTTTCGTTTTTGTTTTTTGAGACAGGGTATTGCTCTATAGCCCAGGCTGGTCCTGAACTCACTATGGGGCCCAGGCTGGCCTTGGACTCACAGCAATCCTCCTCCCTCAGCCTTCCAAGTGTTGGATTACAGATATGTGCCACCATGCCCAGTTGATGTGGTGCTGGGGAATCAAAGTTGGGTACTTATGGCTTTAACCACTGAGCCACTCTTCTACCCCTGGATGTTTGATTTTTAGTTTCAGTTTACTCAGGCAAAAATATTTCACCAATGAGGTAAGGTACTTAGGATAGTATATCAGGAAGCAAGAAATTGTCCAGTTGGCAGTAAGAAGCTGAAATTCCATTGGTGTTATCTGATCTCCCCATTATCCAGCTCCCTGCCACCTTGTGGTTTGCAGCCCCAAGGGTGATGGCTCTCCAGTTCCATTATTTCCATGGGGCAAACAACAAGTGTTTATTAAGCATTCCCATGTGCCGGGCATTCTGCTGAGTGCAAGGGACACAGAAATAAACAAAACTTTACCCTTTCCCTTAAGAAGCTCGTAAGGCTGGGCATGGTGGCACAAACCTGTAATCCCAGCACTTGGGAGCCTGATACGGGAGAATTGCTGTGAGTCCAAAGCCAATCTGGGCTCCATAGTGAGTTTAGGACCAGCCTGGGCTGCAGAGTGAAACCTGTCTCAAAAAAAAAAGCTTGTAAGGTAGTAGAGGATGCAGTCAAGTAAACATTCATGCATTTATTTATTTATTTATTTATTTATTTATTTATTTATTTGAAACAGGGTCTTGGTCTCACTCTGTAGTCCAGGCTGGTCCTACACACTGTGGAACCCAGGGTGACCTTGAACTCTCAGTTGTCCTCCTGCCACAGCCTCCCAAATGCTGAGATTGCAGGTATGCACCACCATGTCCAGCTAGTATATGGTGCTGGAGGATTGAACCTAGGCCTTGTTCTTTCTAGGCAAGCACACTAATCACTGAGCTACTCCTCCAGTCCCTGCATTCATTTATTAAATATTTATTGAGTACCAATTATGTAACAGGCATTGTGCTAGATGCCAGTAATTATACTATAGTGTGTGATTAGAGTGACAGCTGCTATTAAATTGGTGTTCACCATATTGTCTATGTACTGTCTCACCAGCTCTATACAGCCTCTCAATACAGATATGGAGGGCTAGAGGAATGGCACAGTGGTTAAAACACCTGCCTTGCAAGCACAAGACCCAGAGTTCAATTCCTCAGCACCACATAAAAGCCGGGCATGGTGGTACACACCTGTAATCCCAGCACTTGGAGCAGGATTGCCATGCATCCCAGACTAGCCTAGTCTACATAGTGAGCTCAGGACCAGCCTGGGCTACAGAGTGAGACCCTGTCTCAAAAAATAAATAAATAAACAAATAAAAGGCAAATGATCAGAACTGGTAGGATAGACAGTGTATATGGAGAGAAGCAGGAGGGGCTTATTAAATGAGAAATTGGCCACGGTGATGATGGAGGCTGAAAAGGTTCACAATGTGCCGTTGACAAATGGAGAACCCAAGAGGTTAGTACCGTGGCTCAGTTCAAGTCCAACGGCCTAGTCAGGGCCAGTGCCATAGGTATGAATTCCTATACTCTGGGAGGCTGAGACAGGAGGATCTCAAGTTCAAGCCTAGCCTGGACAATTTAGCAACTTAGTGATATCCCATCTCAAATTAAAAATTAAAATGGGCCAGGGTTAGAGCTTAATGAGAAGGCCATGGGTTCAATGTTCAGTACAAAAAAATTCTGTGAGATAATCTAAGTAAACATGGCCAACAGGAAGTACTTAAATAAACATTAACTTATTTGTTTTCCATAGTCTCATTTATGTAGGGCCAGAGCTCTTCCTGAGCCGCCAGAACCAGAACCAGAGTTCGTCAGGTCCCCTGAAAAGGCCTGGACACCATGGAGCTGATGGCTTTGCACTTGGTGTTTCAAGAGTGACAGATAAAGAGGAGCAAAATATTGACAGGTAAGGCTGTGCAGAATAACTGCCAAAGTTCCAGAGGCCTGTGACTTCTTGTGACTTCCAAGCAAAGATGGCCCCACCTCTTTTCTCAGAGCCACCTGGGATAGAGAGAAAAAATTCTTCCAGGCTCAACAGCCAGTGAAATCACTCTTGGCAAAATTCAGTCCTGCCTCACGTCAGATACCTGGAGAGGGACTGAGGGTGCAGTTCCATGCTAGCAAGTGCTCATGATGTGCGAGGGGTCAGCCAACATGCACACACTATACACAAAATATTTTCTTCCCTAGGATTCAGTTTTCCTTCTGTAAAATAGCTCAGTTGATGTAGAAGGAACCTCTAATTCACTTCTGATTCTAGGATCATGATTTTGTTCTTCTCCAGGTTGAAAAGTATGTCCCTGTTTAGACTGCTGTTTCTTTCCAAGTGGGACCTTGGTGTTAGGACTCAGGTGTGTGGTATTGCCAGTGTCGGGGCACAGGCCAGTAGTCCTAGTGCTTTGGGAGACTGAAGCAGGAGGATCATTAAGTTTGAGCCCAGCTAGGCCATTTATTGACCTGCTGTAAAAGAAGACAATGACCAAAGGTCACAAGCTGCAAATTCCATTTTGGGTTTGTTTGTTCATTTTTGATTTTTTGAGACACGGTCTTGTTATGTGGTCCAGGCTGGCCTTGAACTCATATCCCTCCTGCCACAGCCTCCCAGGTTACTAGAATTACAGGTATACTCCACCAAGCCCAGTTCTCAATTCTTTTATTTATTTATTTATTTATTTTTGAGGCAAGGTCTCACTCTGTAGTTTTGGCTGGTCCTGAATTCACTGTGTAGCCCAGGCTGGCCTTGAGTTTACAACAGTCCTCCTGCCTCAGCCTTCTGGTTGCTAGGATTATAGGAATATGCCAACATGCCCAGATTAGTTGGAGAATCAAACCTAGGGCTTTATGCTTGCTAGGCAAGCAGTTTAACTGCTGTGCTATTCCTTTAGCCCCTCTCAGAGTAAGACCCTGTCTCAGCTCTATTTTATTTTATTTTATATTTTTGAGGCAGAGTCTCGCTCTGTAGTCCAGGCTGATCCTGAACTCACTATGTAGCCCAGGCTGATCTTGAATTCATAGCAATCCTTCTGCCTTAGACTCCCAAGTCCTAAGATTAAAGTTGTGTGCCACCATGCCCAGTTTATGTGCTGCTGGGGAATTGAATCCAGACTCTTGCACTTGATAAGCAAGCGTTTAACTCCTGAACTACACCCCCAGCCCTTTGATTCTATATGAAATGTTCATAATTCACAAATCTATAGATAGAAAGTAGATTAATGGTTGCCAGGGATAGTGGGATTGAGATACGATGGTGACTGGGTATGACTGCTTATGCTTGTGGGGAGGATGAACATGTTGTAAACTTAGGCTGTGGAGATAGTTGTACGACTTTGTAAATATACCAAAAATCCTTAAATTGGGATGGAGGAATGGCACGGTGGTCAAAGTGCTTGCCCAGCAAGAACAAGGCCCTGTATTCAATTACCCAGTGCCAAAGCCGGGCATGGTGGTGCACACTTGTAATTGTAGAACTTGGGAGGCTAAGGCTAGAGGATTTCTCTGAGACCAAGACTAGCCTGGGCTCCATAGTGAGTTCGGAACCAGCCTGGGCTACAGAGTGAGGCCTGTCTCAAAACAAACAAACAAACAAACAAATAAAATACACTAAAAATCCTTGAATTGGCCACTTGATGTGGGTGGTCTGTATGGTATGTGAATTATACTACATTACAGCTATTTTGTTTTTTCTATTTAAGTGAGAAAGGGGATTTTGCTAAAGGCAAATTTAGTAGGGGGTAATCCTTTTTAGTCTTCTACCTCCAACTGTCTTTTTTTTTTTTTTTTTGCTTCAGAAACCGAAAAATTAGCAAACTTTCTTGCATGTACATATATAATTATAATAACATTGATATTAATGACAAGGGACTAGGAGCATAGCTCAGTATTTAGAGTGCTTACCTAGCAAGCTCAAGGCCCTGGGCTCAATTCCCTAGGGCCACATAAACGAGATGCGGTAGGACTCGCCTGTAATCTCAGCGTTGGGGAGGCTGAGGCAAAGGATTACTATATATTCAAGACCATCCTGAGCTCCATAGTGAATTCAAGATCAGCCTGGACTGCAGAAGACCAGCCTGGACTCCAGAGCGAGGAAGTTTGAGTTTGTCTCAAACAAATAAAATATGGGGCTGGAGGAATAGCACAGCAGTTAGTTTGCCTAGCAAGTACAAGGTCCTGAGTTCAATTCTCCAGCACCACATAAACTGGGTGTGGTGGCATGTGTTTGTAATCCCAGCACTTGGGAGGCTGAGTTAGGAGGATTGCTGTTAAGTTTAAGGCTAGCTGGGCTACATAGTGAGTTCAGGACCAGCAGTGAGACCTTGTCTCAAAAATAAATAAATAGATAAATAATGACAGGGTTTGGGGACATGTTTAGTGATGAGTGTAGGGCACTGGCCTAGCATACTCAGAGTCTGGAGTTTGAATCCCCAGCACCACATAAAAAGTAGGCTGGCTTGGTGCCATAGTCCTGTAATCCCAGCATTTGGAAAGCAGAATCAGGAGGATTGCTACAAGTTTAAGCTCAGCCTGTTACATAGTGAACTAATGTCCAGTCTGAACTATAGAGTGAGACTGTGTCTCAGAAAATAAATAAATAAAAAAACATGTCTGTAATCCTAGCACTTTGAAGCCTGAGGCAGGAGAATTATTGTGAGTTCTAGGCCAGCCAGGGCTACCTAAAAAGTTCAGGACCAGCTTAAATTACAGAGCAAAATGCTGTCTTCAAATAAAGAAATAGAATTATTAATTTTTTTTTTTTTGAGACAGAGTCTCCTTCTGTAGTCCAGGCCGGTCCTGAACTCAGTGTGGAGCCCAGGCTGGGCTTGGATTTACATCAGTCCTCCTGCATCAGTGCTCCTGCATCAGCCTCTGGAGTGTGAGGATTACAGGTATGTGCCACCATGCCTGGTTAATTTTTATGTGGTGCTGAAGAATCGAACCCAGGGCCTTGTACATACTGTGCAAGCATTCTAACCATGGAGTTACACCCTCAGCCAGATAGTTCTCACCTTTATTGATACAGTATTTACTGTATGACAGACACTATGTTCCAAGCACTTTAACTTGTTTTCATTCCTATGTCTCCTATCCAAGTACTAACCAGGCCTGACCCTGCTTAATTTGAGATCAGATAAGACAAGGTGGGCATGTTCCAGGTCGTATGGCTGTAGACAAACTCCTATGTCTCTATGTGGAAAGTTGAAGGGTCACTCTGGAAAATATAGGCAGAGTTGGGCAAAGCCATCGAGAGCCTGACCCTGGGGTAAGCACCAACAATGCTGAAATCCATCCTGAAGACTACACTCCCTCTGATGTCTATGTAAAATGACCCCCACAATCCAGTGGTAGGGTGACCAGCTGTCCTCATTGGCCTGAAACCAAGGGTTTTCATGGTGTAGAACTTTGAGTGCTAAACCCAGGAAACTGCCAGGTAAACTGAGAGGATTTACTCACCCTACCGCAGCCAGTGAGTACTGGTTGAGCATCCACACACGCACGTCTGCACACATACTTGCTTGCTTACGCATATGGGAGTGGAAGGACTGTGACTTGGCCTGTCTAGGCTTTATAGGAGGTCAGGGTGGAGCTGGCCTGACTTGAGTCAGACTGGGACATGGGACAGGAGCTTCATTCTGGGAGAGAGACATGCAGAGCAATAAAATGTGGGCAAAGGGCAAAATTTCCAGTATAGGTAGAGACAACTCCAGAGATCAAACTCAGGATGAAAGACCTATATTTCTTTAAAATGACCCCAGCTTTTCAGGCCACTTTTCATTTATTCACTCACTCATTCAGAAACTCTCACAGGGCTCATAGCATGTCCCCAGTGCTTGACTGGAGAGGAAAGAGCTTCTCTACCCTCAAGGAGTTTTCTACCTGGAGTAGCCTGGCAAGAGAAGCAGAAGTTACAATCCAGGAGAATAATCAAAGGTAGAAAAGGATCAAGGTGTAATATGTAAATGTGCCAATTTCTCAAGCTGATTTTTTTTTTTTTTTTTGAGCTAAGGTCTTGCTCTATAGTCCAAAGCTGATCTTGAACTTACTATGTAGCCCAATCTGGCTTCTCACTCACAATAATCTTCCTGCCTTAGCCTCATGAGTGCTGGAATTACAGGTATGTGGCACCATGCCTGGTTTAAGTAGTGCTGGGGAGTTGAACTCAGGGTCTTGCGTTTGGTAAGCAAGTGCTCTAACTGTTGTGCTATTCTTTCAGCCCTGGCTGGTTGCTGTTGTTGTTGTTATCATTTGAGACAGTGTCTGGATCTGTAGTCCAGGCTGGCCTTGAACTCACAGCAATCTTTCTGCTTCCACCTCCTGAATGCTGGGGTTACAGGTATGTGCTACCATGCCTAGTTTATGTGGTGTATTGGTTAGGATTCTAAGAGAGGCAGAGTTAATAGAATTTGTAGAGATAAAGAAAATTTTTGGAGAGCTTATAAATTTGAAGAGAGAGAGGTAGGCTAAGTCTGTCATGCGCAAGTGGGAGAGCTGGAAGGTCCAGTAGTGGTTCAGGCTCCTGCCAGAAAGATATCAGTCCGAGACTGCAGGACAGCTGGTGCGAGCCTGCCTTGTATAGTTGTCCAAGAAAACAAGGTGAGGACAGGAGACTGATGCAAATCTACTAGTGAGATCTGCAAAGTGAAGACCGGAGCAAGCCAGGACTGAGGAATTGAACTCTCGGCTGTGTGCTTGCTAGGCAAGTGCGCTAACTATTGTGCTATTCCTCCAGCCTTGATTATTATTCATATACTAAAAAATAAATTAATAAAAAAACCAAGGATGATGTTAATGATATTTAACAATCATAGAGCTTGGGTACTGGGCCACTCAGGATGAACACGAACCGTTAGCACAAAGAGAGGGCCTCGAGCTGCTGGCTGTATCTGTCATTACTCTTGTGGTGGCTGGAGAGTGCAGAGGTGAGGGAATGGATTGAGCTGGGGTTATGGGGAGACATTAAGGGACTCCAGGATGCAGGTGTGTGTTTGCCTATTGATGGGTAAAAGTTCAGTACAGTATTTTAGTAATATTTTAGCAGAATAGCCATATCTGTGTTTCTGGTTTGAAACCAGCCATGGTAATAAGCCATTTGTGACTAATCAAGTGGTGTGATGGGGAAACACAGGAGACCCAGGGAAGAATTGCCTGCCTTTAAGTATAGCCAAAATTTCAGATTTTAGTTAGACCGTGGCATTGTGTGCATGTAATCCTAGCACTCTGGGAGTTGAGACAAGTTTGACCCCAATCTGGGGAGTTTACTAATTTCCTTTCCTTTCCTTTCCTTTTCATTTCTTTTCTTTTCTTCCCTTCCCTTTCCTCCTTTATTCCTTCTTTCCTTCCTTCTTTCCTTCCTGCCTTCCTTCCTTTTATGAAATAGAGTCTTAATGTGTCCTGGCTGATTCTGTCCTCACTATGTAGCCCAGGCTGGCCTTGAACTTATGGCAATCCTCCTGCCTCCACCTCCCAAGTATCAGGATTACAGGCCTGTGCTACCACGCCCATCTTATGTGGTACTGGGGAATCAAACCTAGGGCCTGTGTTTGCTAGGTAAGCACCCTAACCACTGAACTGTGCCCCCCCCCCCAGCCCTGATTTCAGCAATTTAGCAAGACTCTATCTCAAAATAAAAAATAAAAATGACAGGGGAATGTAACCCAGGGTGAAGACTCTGAGGTCAACCCCCAGCACCACAGAAACAACCAGGATTCACTTAAAAACATCTAAGCAGAGTTAACCAGAGGCTTCCTGGCTGTCCTAGTTACGTTTTCATCACTGTGACTCAAAACCCAACATCCACAATTTTAGGGAGGAAAGGGTTATTTAAATCAGTTTCAGAACGTCTCAGTCTATTCTTGGGCAGCTGGCAATATTGGAAACACATGGCAGAGGCGGAGGTGGAAGCAGCTCCTCATGGCATGGCAGAACAAAGCCAAGTGAGGGAAGAAAGGTGGAACTAGCATATACCCTTCCATGTCCTGTCCTAGTGATCTACCCCATCTGGGTCCAGCCTCAGTGTTCTGACCCTACTCTACCTCATGCCTGTCTTCACCACACACCTACACTCTGCCTCACGTCCATAGTCCACCCCTCCAGACCAGGCCTCCCTCTCCTAACAGCACATGGCTCCATAGATAGCCCATAATCCAAATACATGAGACATTTGGGGCACACGCCAGATCCAAACCACGATACTGACAAAGGTTAACGTCTGGGCGGAAGCCTAAGTGGGAGGAGGACTCAGCATAATTGGAGAAGAGAGAGGCAGGAGAATACTCCTCCAGGCACGTAAGGACCACTTGGGCGGTAATTATGGTGTTTGCTTGCTTGTTTGTTTGTGACAGGGTCTTGCTGGTCTTGCTAGTCCAAGCTGGTTCTGACTCACTATCTAGCCTAAATTGAGAAAATGAACCCAGGGCCTTGCATTCGGCAAGCACTTTAATCACTATACTCCCAGCCCAAGACTTTTTATCTGTTTATTTTTTGGAATTAAACTCAGGACTTTACAAATGCACACTGTCTACCACTGAGCCATATCCTCAGCCCTTATTGTAGGAGTGTGTGTGTGTGTGTGTGTGTGTGTGTGTGTGTGTGTGTGTGTGTGGGGGAGACTATGTTATTGGAGATTGACCCTAGAGAACAATGACCTATATTTGTAGCCATCACCATCATCATTATTATTATTATTATTATTATTATTATTATTATTTTGAGACAGGGTTTCACTCTGTAGTCCAGGCTGGTCTTAAACTCACTGTGTAGCCTAAGCTGGCCTCAAAATCACAGTAATTCTTCTGCCTTAGCCTCCTGAGTGCTGGGATTATAGATATGTAATACCTCGCCTGGTATATGTGATGCTGAAGAATTGAAATCAGGGCCTTGCTTGCTATGCAAGTGCTGTAATGGCTGAGCCACTGAGCTACTCCTCCAGCCCTATTATTTTAATTTTGACACAGGGTCCCATAATTGGTCTCTAAATTGTCCATCCTGGACTTTTTTTTTCATTTTGTGGTATTAAGGCCAAGGACTTCACACTGAGCTACATCTACCTCCAGTCCATTTTTATTTATGTGAATTAAATTTATTTATTTTTGAAGCAGCATCTCACTCTGTAGTCCAGGCTGTTCCTAAACTTATTATGTAGCTCAGGCCGGCCTTAGACTCACAGCAATCCTCTTGCTTCAGCTCCCAATACTTGGGTTATAGGTATGTACCACCATGCCCAGCTAATATTTTTTGGAGCTAGGTGTTTGAACCCAGGGCCTCGTGCATGCTAGCTAGGTGCTTTAACCCTTTAGCTATGTCCCCAGCTCCCCATTATATTTTTGATTTTGAGATAGGGTCTCACTAAGTTGCTCAGGCTAGGCCTGAATTTTTTAATCCTCTTGCCTCAGACTGAGAGTACAGGCTTGCACCAGCAGGACTGACTGGACTTGGAATTCTAATTTTCCTTCCTCAGCCTCTGGTGCTCCTGGGATTAAAGGAATGTACAACCACTCACGATCCTTTATAGAATTGCAAGCTGGAAAATCACCTGATCTGGTCTAAAAATTCCCCCAGAATACACCACAGCACTAATTTTTTTTTTCCAAAACAAGAATCTGTGTATTGTGTTTGGATCTGGAATATCTCCCAAAATTCTCATGTATTTGGATATTATGGATTGTCTATGGAACCATGTGCTGTTGGGAGGTTTGGGCCTGATCTGGAGGAGTGGACTACAGTTGTGTGGATTGGATTACAGGTGTGTGGTGGATTAGAACCTCACCTGGAAGGGGCAGAACACTGAGGCTGGACCCAAAAGGGGCAGATCACTGGGTCCTTCCTCTGCATCACTGCTGCCCTCCTCTGGGACTAGGCTAGACTTGACTTCCTGTTTCCTGTGCAGTGAGGAGCTGCTCCCCCCCTCTACCTCTGCCTTGTCCTTCCATTGTTGCTGGCCACCCATGAATGAATGGTGACCAGTGAAACTGAGCTATAAAGAAACTTTTCCTTCTCTAAAGTTGTGGATTTTAGGTGTTGAGTCACAACAACAAAAAGTGACTAAGATACTACTTCCATAGAGATTGAAATACATATCAGAGCTGAGTGTGGTGGCACATGCCTGAAATCCCAGGTACTCAGGAAGCTGAATTAAGAGGAGATCAAGGCCAGCCTGAGCAACTTAGTGAAATCTCATGTCAAAATGTTAAAAGGTTGGTGTTTGTAGCTCAGGCGTAGAACACTTCTGTACTGCAAAACAAAAACAAGACCCAAGGGGTTGGAGGAATGGCACAGCGGTTATAGCACTTGCCTAATAAGTGCAAGGCCCTGGGTTCAATTCCTCGGTACCACATAAAGCTGGGCGAGGTGGCACACGCCTATAATCTCAGCACTCCGGAGGCTGTGGCAGGAGACTTTCCAAGTCCAAGGGGAGCCTGGGCTACCTAGTGGGTTCAGGATCAGCCTGGGCTACAGAGTAAGATCCTGTCTCAAAAACAAACAAACAAAAAAAAAAACACAAGAGCCAAACCCTGTGGCACAGGCCTGTAATCATAGCACTTTGGGAAGCTGAGGCAGGAGGATAGCAATTAGAGCCCAGCCTTGAGACATCAAAATGGGCTGGAGATGTAGCAGAGTGTGAAAACCCTGGGCTCACTCCCCACAAAAGCAAACAGAAGTTAAAAATAAGTGGGTAACCCACTAGGGACCCTCTCCCTAGTGACCTGTTATTAAAATAAAAAAAGATAAAGCTAAGAACAAACAAAAGCAACAACAAAACACCTATAGGCATCACACAGAAAGTTAGACATGGAATAAATGTCAGTATTCCTCAATGTCACATTTCCCTCGGCTACCTTGTGCAACAGAAGCTGCCCACTGTGCATGGAGTCTTAGAGTTTGCAAAGCATGTCACAGATTATGAAGCACTTTCTCATCTAGACTCTTTTGATTTCCCACTTCAATATTCTCAGCAGCGACACCATTCCCTCTTCCCAGCAGAAGAGGCCAAAGAACAGGAGAGTTTCAAGACCTCATTAAGTAGTGAAACCTTGATTGAAATCCATATCTTGGGTGCTAGAGTTGTTACTCAGTGATTAAAGTACAAGCCCTAGCATGCACATGGCCCTGGATTTAATTCCTCAGCACCACGCAAGAACTAGCCAGGTGTGGTGGCGCGTGCCTGTAATCTCAGCACCCAGGAGCCTGAGGCAGGAAAATGGCTGAGAGTTCAAGGCCAGCTTGGGCTTTATAATGAGTTCAGGACCAACTTGGGACTACAGAGCAAGACCCTGTCCCCGCCAAAATCCACATCTTAAGACTCCTGGTCCAGAGCTCGCTCTTCTCCTTCATGCTGTGTCTTGATATGTGTACTGGTCATTTCTAGCTGTAAATGCCAGAAACCCATGTGACTGACCAAAACAAGGGTATCATTTGGGGGCCTTATGTACTAAAAACCTAAAAGAGATGAACTTCAGGCTTGGATGGCTCTGGTGGTCAAGGGATGTCACCAAAGATCTGTCTGTGTTTTGTTTTTGCAGTTCTTGGGATCGAACTCATGGACTTACACACTAGGCAGGTGTTCTACTGTTGAGCTACACCTCCAGCCCAGGGATCTCTCTTTGTACTCTTCTAAGCTGGCTTCTTCTTGGATTCTTCTGCAAGGCCAGTTACAGACACCCCACCTACGAGCTCAGTAATCCTAGCCGTAGGGGACTGT
Organism: Ctenodactylus gundi; assembly: GCA_004027205.1. Lineage (NCBI taxonomy): Eukaryota > Metazoa > Chordata > Mammalia > Rodentia > Ctenodactylidae > Ctenodactylus > Ctenodactylus gundi. The sequence continues at coordinate 46,721 of PVKB01003175.1, read as the reverse complement.
GCTGCTATTGTTTTTATGTTGCCCTGGGGACAATATTTTCTAGATATGTATTGCCATAGTCTTACGCACACACATCTGCACCAGTCCCCCATAACCACAGAGATAGCTGGACCAGGTCAGCTGTGCACCACACCAAGCCATGGGCTCAGCTTGAGGTGAGGCAAGGGGAGTCGGCTTTCTAGGACCACTCAGACTGCAGACGGAAAGGAGGGCAGAGTGGCTCCTGAGAGGAAAACGTGGATGCTGTCACTCTGAAGAGAGGGAAGAGAAAATTGACAGTTGGGCCTGGAGGGATATTCAGCAGTGAAAGAGTTTGACCAGCAAGCACTGAGTACCAGAGTTCCATTCTCCAGCACCACATAAGCTGGGCATGGTGGTGCATGCCTGTAATCCTAGCACTCGGGAGGCTGAGGCAGGAGGATTGCTGTGAGTTCAAGGCCAGTCTGGAGTACACAGTGAGCTCAGAACCAACCTGGACCACAGAGTGAGACCCTGTCTCAAAAAGAAAGGAAAGAAAAGAAAGAAAGAAAGAAAGAAAGAGAAAGAAAGAAGAAAAATTGATAGTCAAGTCCCTGCATGTCCCCAGGTGTCTGAAGAGGCTCTCACCCCAGACGTAACGGTTGAGCATTGGCTCTGACTAAGAAGCTCCAAATGGTGCAGCCTGTAGCCCTCCTGATGCCTGTTACCCCAGGACAGGAACTCTGGCCACCTTTCCACAGGCTAATAGAAGCCCTGGAGCCCTGTCACCCTTTCCTTCCTCTCAAAGCCGGCTCTGGCCCTGTCTGTGCCTGCCGGGAGGGACTTGGAGGCTAGGTTGCCTGCAGAAGCTCCTTTTAGTGCACAGAAAGAACTTAGTCACAGTTTGATCTAAAACTCTAAAAACGTACTTTTAAAAAAGCCAAGAGCCCAGATGAGGCTGATTCAGATGGTTGCTGGGGACAAGTCAGTAGTAAGTTCTCCCCACTGTGAGGATTTGTTCTCCTGTCCCATCTCTGGAGAGAGCTGGTACCAAACCAGAGCTTAAACTGCAAGCATCCACCCGAAAAGCAGGATCTGGGATGGGTAGTACTTGAGAACAGATCCCTGGAGCCAGGGAGCTTAGGGTCACATCCTTCTCTGCTTTTTTACGAGCCATGTGTGAGTTATTGACCTTGTGCCTTCATTTCCTGACCTGTAAAATGGGTTGATGATGTCAACAACAGAAACTCCCATATAAGGATGTCAGGGAGTCCACCGAATGAGCTTCTGCAGCACAGTGTCTGGTCCGGAGTCAGCCAAATACATAAATGGTGGTTGTGAGGAGTCACACAGCAGCTTTTACCTTCCTCAGGCCTCCAGAGTGAGGCCCCCAGAGAACTGAGCCGGGGTGGCTCTGTCCTATTTGTTTTGTTTTGAGACAGGGTTTCACTCTATAATCCAGGCTGGTCCTGAACTCACTATATAACCCAGGCTGGCCTTGAATTCAGAGGTCCTCCTGCCTCAGCCTCTTGGGTGCTGGGATTACAGGCATGTGTCTTTATATGGTGCTGGGGAATCAAACTTGGAGCCTTATGCTTACTAGGCAAGCACTTTAACCACTGAGCTCTTCCTCCAGCTCCAGCTCTGACTTGGCTGACAATACATTATGGTGCTCAGGGTGGGATTAGAACACAGCAGGCAGAGGTAAGTATCTGTTGAATAAATGAATGATCAAATGGCCATTTACCTGGAAACCAGGACTACTGGACTATGGCCTGGCTGTGTGACCTTCAATAAAAATTATATTTTATGTGGTGCAGGACACGCTGAGATTGAATTTTCACAAAGTATTGCTTTCTTCCTATATTCCATGTACCTTATTTTCTACTTTCTGCTGTTCAAATCTTTTTCTTTCTTTCTTTCTTTCTTTTTTTTTTTTTTTTTTTTTTTTTTTTTTTTTTTTTTTTTTTTTTTTTTTTTTTTTGAGACAGGGTCTCTTTCTGGAGTCGAGGTTGGTCCTGAACTCACTATGTAGTCCAGACTGGCCTCAAACACATGGGAATCCTCTTGCCGCTGGGTAATCAAAACCAGGGACTTGTGCTTGTTAGGCAAGCACTACTAACCACTGAGTTACAGCCCCCAGCCCCCAGCCCTTCTCTTGCAATTTTCTATTCTCTCTCTCTCTCTCTCTCTCTCTCTCTCTCTCTCTCTCTCTCTCTCTCTCTCTCTCCTTCTGAGACAGGGTCTCATTCTGTAGTCGAGGCTGGTCCTGAACTCCCTATATAGCCCAGGCTGGCCTTGAATTTATAACAATTCTGCCTGAACCTCTGGAGTACTAGGATTACAGGCATGGGTCACCAGTCCTGGTTTATGTGGTGCTGGGAAATCCAGCTCAGGGCCTTGTGCTTACTAGGCAAGTGCTCTAACCCTGTGCTATTCCTTCAGCCCTTTTCTTCCATTTAAAAAAAAAAAAAAGCATTGATCCGGCCATTTGTTACCCATGTGTGTAATCCTGGCACTCATGAGACTGAGGTAGGTGTATAGGAAGTTCAAGGCCAGACTGGGTTATATAGTGAGACCTTGTCTCAGAAAACTGAAACAGCTGGACTCACGGGCACAGACCTATAAACCGAACATTCTGGGAGGCCGAGGCAGGAAGATCATAAATTCAAGCCCAACATGACCAATTTAGCAGTTTAGCAAGACCCTGTTTCAAAATCAAAAATAAAAAATGTGTGGGGCTCTGGCTCAGTGCAAAGGCCCTAAGCTCGATGATCTCCGTACAAAAATAAATACTCCTCAAGAAAAAAGAAATTAAGTTTGACTTTAAAATTCTGGGGCTGGAGAAATAGCTCAGCAGTTAAGGCACTTGCCTAGCAAGCTGAAAACCCTGGATTCAATTGCCCAGCACCACATAAGCGGGGTGTGATGGTACCTGCATGTAATCCCAGCACACGGAAGACTGAGGCAGGAGGATTGCTGTGAATTTAAGATCAGCCTGGGCTCCATAGTGAGTTTAGGACCAGTCTGGACTATAGAGCAAGACCCTGTCTCAAAAAAAAAAAAAAAAAAGATGGTCTTGTGCTAGTGAATCAATTTGAATCCTCATTGATTTCTTGAGGCCTGGTGTAAGAGGACCTGGGGAGAGAGGACTACCCAGAACTTCATGGATCTCAGGCTAGCCTTCTTTCTCTTCGTTTTGCCTCCAAAAATAGTATTTTTTTTTGTTTTTGGCTTATGTGGTACTGGGAAGTAGAACCCGGAGCAGTGTACTTGCTATGCAAGTGCTCTGACCACTGAACTATGCCCCCAGCCCAAAGTCAAGCTTTTTGGCGGACGGATAGACACATATACAGTTGTCCATCCACCCCCATGGTCAAGAGGTGGAAGAGTTCATTGTGCCAAGATTCCCTGTGCCCTTGCAGACAAATATATCACCTAGTGCTGGTTTCTAGCACCTGTGAGCCCTTCTCTGTCCCCATCGTTTGTCTTTTACAGGTGGCCATGTAAGTGAAATCACATGGTATGTGGTCTTGAGTATGTGAATTCTTCCACTAAGCAAAATCTTTTGAAATTTACCTATATTGTTGTTGTTGCATATATCTGCAGTTTTTTTTTTTTTTGGGGGGGGTGCTTGATAGCATCCCATTGTATAGTTACACCAAAAATTGTGTAAGTTAAGTGTTTATACATTTGCCAGTTCAGGGACATTTGGGCTATTTCTAGAGCGTTTTTTGTTTTTGTTTTTGTTTTTGTTTTTTTTTTTTGAGTTAGATCTCTCACTCCATAGTCTAGTCCAGGCTGCTTCTGAACTCACTATGTAGGCCAGGCTGATTTTGAACTATGGGGCAATCCTCCTACCTCAGCTTCCCAACAGCTGGAATTACAAGCATGTGCCACCAGGCCTGGTTTATTTCTAGATTAAAGCTGTCTGAATAAAGCTGCTAGAGGGCTGGAGGAATGGCACCGTGGTTAAAGCGCTTGTCTTGCAAGCATAAGGCTCTGAATTCAATTCCCTAGCACCACACAAAAGCTGGGCGTGGTGGCACACATCCGTAATCCCAGCACTTGGGAGGCTGAGGCAGGTGGATTGTCCTAAGTCTAAGGCCGGCCTGGCCTACAGAGTGAGACCCTGTCTCAAAAAATAAAATAAAATGAAGCTGCTGGGAACATTCCTCAGTCTTTCTGTGTATAGGGGGTTTCATTTGCCTTGGGTAAACACCTAGGAGCAGAATTGTTCAATCTCATGGTTGACATACGTTTAACTTTATAGCAGATTACAAAACTTTTTCAGAGTGTAATTTTATAATGCCAGCAGCAGCGTGGAATTCCAGCTGCTGCTTATCTTTGCCAGCATTTGATGTATGGCCAGGATTTCCCTACTTTAGCTGTTCTAGTGGATGTGCAGTGATATCTCATTGTGGTTTTAATTTGCAGTAATTAATGACTAATAAGAGAGATTGTGTGTCTTATTTTTTTGTTGCTGTGACTCAATACTCAACATCCACAAATTTAGGGGAGGAAAAGTTTATTTTAGCTTACAGTTTCAGAAGGTCACAGGCCACTCGGGGGCAGCCGGCAGGAATGGAAGGACATGGTAGAGACAGAGGTAGAGGCAGCTCCTCAAGACATCACACACAGAAAGCCAAGTCCCATCAAGTCCAGTCTCTCCCCAGAGGAAAAAGCTGTAACTATCTTTCTTCTTCCTTCCTTTTATACAGTTTAAATTTCCAGTTGGGCTGCTCGCATCCAGGTGGGTATTCTTTCCTCATTTGCTGGCCCACAAATCACTCACGCTCTAATCCAGGCTGATTCCTAATTGCCTAATCTAGGCATGGTTCCTAATTGCCTCAAATTGACATAATCTCTCCAATGGTCACACTGTGTATCTAGCTGGACCAGGTGGGGTATATTTATAATCCCAGAACTCTGAGAAGATGAGGCAAGAGTATCACAAGTTTGAATCCAGCCTGGGTAATTTGGTGACTCAGTTAGACTCTGTCGCAAAATTTAAAAAGAAAGGGGGGGAGGGGGCGGGGAAGTAGCTCGTCACATGTGCAACACCCTGGGTTTGATTCACCAGCACCACATAAAAATTAACTTGGCCTGATGGTGACGGTCTGTAATTGCAGAACTCAGGAGACTGAGGGAGAAGGATTGCCATGAGTTTGAGGATCATCCTGGTCTGCAGAACAAGACCTTATCTCAAAAAAAAAAGACTAGAGCCATATTATTAAATAAGAACTCACCATTTACACACACGCACACACGCACATGCACACACACACTATTTCCCATCCAGTTGTGTGGTTTTTTTTTTTTTTTTTCTCCTCTCAATACTAAGAAATCAACCCAGGGCCTTCACACTGAGCTATATTCCCAGCCCATTTTTAAATTTTGATTTTGAAACTGAGTCTCAGTAAGTCTCTTAAATTGCCCAGGCTGGGTTCAAACTTGTGATCTTCCTGCCTCAGCTTCCCAGAGTGCTGAGACTATAGGTCTGTACCACCAGGCCCAGCTTGTCATTTGTCTCTTAACCTTTGGCATGCAGATTCTCCAAATTAAAGGTGGCCAAACCTGCTCTTTTTTTTTCTGCATATTTGTATCTGATGGAGTTCTTAATGTCTGCATATGTGTTGTTTGTCTCCTCGGTTTTGTTTTCTACTTCTATTTTCATCATAATTCATTGGTTTTTTTTTTTCCTCTCCCTCATTTTGCTTTTTACCTAAATTTTGGAGATTTGTCTCTTCTTTCATACTTAGACCATTTTTTCCCCACTGATTAAATTTTATCTATTTTTATCAGGAAAGGTTTTATTTTCTTGGTATGGAGTTTCTTTGATAGATCACCCTCTTTGATATGATTCTTAGGGACTGGAGGAATGGCAGAGTGGTTAAAGCACTTGCCATAACAAGTGCAAGGCCCTGAGATTGCTTCCCCAGCAACACATCAGCTGGGTGTAGTGGTGCACACCTGTAATCCCTGCACTCTGGAGGGCGAAGCAGGAGGATTGACAAGTCCAAGGCCAGCCTGGGCTAAATAATGAGTGCAGGACTTGGCTGGGGTACAGAGTGAGACCCTGTCTCAAAAAAAAATCTTTTTGATTCTTAGTCAAATATAATAGCAAGTTTATAATTATGCCTGATCTGCTACAACTATCCCACATGCAACCTAAAATGCACTAATTCTCTCCCCAGAAGAGAGGACAGCTTTTCTTTGGGTTATGTTTACTCTTTTTTGACATTCCATAACTTTAGTACCATAAGGTAGATTTAACAGTACTTAAATATTGATGTTAAGTCTGTCAAAATTACGTTATACAGTGTAGTTATACAAAGAAAGAAAACAAGGGTTGGGGGGCATGTAGCTCAGTGGTTATAGTACTTGCCCAGCAGGTGCAAAGCCCTGGGTTCAATCCCAGCACCACATAAACCAGGTGTGGTGGTAGTGCACGCCTGTCATCCCAACACTAAGGAGGCTGAGGCAGGAGGATTTCTGTGTGTGGGGCCCAGCATGTGCTGCTAGTGAGCTCAAGACCAACCTGGACTAAGGAGCAAGACCCCATCTCAAAAAAAAAAAATCTGCACAGCATATGTATATATGATAAACATAAGCAAAATAGAAAAGAAATACTCAAGATACAATTCTTTCTGTCACTGGTCACGAGCTCCTAGCTGGTATGTGACTACTTCCTTCCACTCTCCATTTTGCCCTTCTTTGGTCTTGAGCGAGTCCCTCGGGCCGGCTTGCTTCTTTATCTTTCAGCGTGATACATACCTTCATTTTGAAGTTTATGAGTCATTTGTCACTTGCCCGGATTGGGTTGTTGTGTTTTCCTGTTGATTTTAGTAACCGGACACGAAGCATCATGAGATGCCCTGAGGGATCTCCGTACTGTCCATAGATACTTCCTTATCTCCGTGTGGACTGCTAGTGGGGCTTTCCCTTGGAAGTCTGCATCAGTTGCTCCTGCCCTCACTATAACGCCTGTCTTCCCTGCTGACTCAGGCGAGAGGACCCAAATCAGCCAGAGAGAAGCATTAGCCTCCAGGTTAATGGAATTGTGGTTGTACAAAATTTAGGGGAGGAAAAGTTTATTTTTAATACTTACAGGCTAACTGAGATCTTGGAAATGGGAAGTAAAGCTTTTGCTAGTGGGTCCCTGGGGGTAATGGTGAGTGGGACTTTTTCTATTTCCACACCTTGGTTGTTGGACCCATGAATCCTGGTGGTGGTACAAACAGTACCGTATATTGGGCACTGATGTAGGGTATAGAGCCTTCTGGAGCACCTTGCTCCAGCCCTGCAAAGTGTTACCACCTAGCTGGTGCTGTATCTACATCTTCAGCAGGCCTCCCACTGTTCTATCAATGCAGCTGCTCTGAATGGTGGATGGCCAGTGAATTCCACACGCACAGTCTCATTGCCCTACTTTCTGGAGGTGACGTGCATTCTTTGGTCAGAGTCAAGGCTGTGTGGAGCAGAGTAGTGGATGCGATATTCTCTAAGTCCATACAGGGTGTTATTGGCACAAGCATTACGTGCAGAGACAGCAAATCGTCTCACAGAGTGTCCATTCCAGTAGGAACAAAGTGTCATCCCTTGCAGGATGAAAGTGGGTCAGTATAATCAACCTGCCACCAGGTCACAGGCTGATCACCCCAGGAAATGGGGCCATGTTGGGGACCTAGTGCAGAGTGGGTATTCAGCAGCAGCTGTAGTCAGGTCAGCCTTGGTGAGGGGAAGTCTGTGTTGCATGACCTCCATTCCCGCCACTGTGGCCACTTTGTGAGCCAGTTGGACAATGACAGAGGAGGCAGAGGAAAGAAGCTGACTGTTACTCATACCCAGAACAGATTGTCTTATCCACTTGATTGTTCATATATTCTGCAGAGGTCACCTTTTGGTGAGCAGTTAGGTGAAAACCGAATATCTCCACATCCTATGCCCATGTGGAGAGGCCAGTCCGCAAACCTTTTTCCTAAAATGTCTTTCTCGTCAAATTCTAGTCATGTTCTTCCCAAGCCCCACCACCCAGCCAGACAATTGGCTACCATCTGTGAAGTGATGCATACTTGCATATTTTGCCATTTTTTATTCCAAGCAAAATATTTGATCAGTTGCACTGCCCAAATTTCGGCCCACAACAAAGACTTCCCTTCACTACAGTTCTTGAGAGATGTCCTGGAGAAGGCTGCAGTGCTGCAGCTGTCCACTTCCGTGTGGTGCCTGCATAACAGGCAGAACCTCTGCAAACCAGGCCCTGATCTTTTCTTCTTCTGTTACCTGATTATAGGGCACACTCCATGGGACCCCAGGTATGTGCTGGGGACATAGGCAGGAGTAGATTCTGGCCATACCACTTGTTTTTCTCGTTCTCCTAGTTTTTTTTTATTCTTTTTCCTCAAGACAGGGTCTCACTCTGTAGTCCAGGCTGGTCCTAGTTTCTAAATGGTTCTGGGAACAAACCCAGGGCCTTGTGCACACTGAGCAAGCGCTCTAACCACTGTGTATCCCCAATCCCTGGGCTACTTTTTCATGTAAAACATTTGTGCCTTCAAGACCTGCTCACGCATGATCTTCATAGATTGTTGCATCAGACTTTATGATTTTCTAGGTCAGATAACACCCAGTTCATAATAGGCAACTCAGGTCACATAGTAATCTGGTGCCTCAGGGTCAAGTGTTTAGTTTCCTGTAAGGCCAGGTAGCAGGCCAAGAGCTGTTTCTCTTTTTGTTTGTCCTTTTTTTTCTTTTTTTCTTTTCTTTCTTTTTTTTTTTTTTTTTTTTTTTTTTTTTTTTTTTTTTTTTTTTTTTTTTTTTTTTTTTTTTTTTTTTTTTTTTTGAGACAGGGTCTCACTCTATAGCCCCAGCCTGGTCCTGAACTCACTATGGAGTGAGCCTAGGCTGGCTTGAAGTCAAAGCAATTCTCCTGCCTCAGCACTCAGGAGCTGTGCTGGGATTACAGGTATGTGCCACCGCACCCAGTTTACGTGATGCTGGGGAACTGAGCCCAAGGCTTCATATTTGCAGAGCAAGTGCTTTAACCACTGTGCCATTCCTCCAGCCAGTCCTGGCTCTCTCTTTTTCTCTCTCATTTTTAACCTTTTTTTTTTTTTTTTTTTTTTTTTGAAACAGGGTCTCACTGTAGTCCAGCCTGGTTCTGCACTCACTATGTAGCCCAGTGCTGACCTTGGACTCAGGACAATCTGCCTGCCTCAACTGAGTGCTGGGATTACAGGCGGGTGCCACCACGCCCACTTTACGAGGTACTGAGGAATCGAATTTGGATACTTAATTTGCATAGTTCTTGCAAGCGCTTTAACCACTAAGCTATTCCTCTAGCCCCTTAACTTCTTTTTAAAACTTTACTTTTTAATTCCTTTCCCCATATTCACCTTCTCACCTTCCTCTCACTCACATCAGAAGATGTTTTCCAGTTATTTATTTTTGAGATAGCATCTTGCTTTGTAATCCAGGCTGACCCTGAACTCACTATGTAGCCCAGGCTGGCCTTGAACACATAACAATCCCTCTGCCTCAGCCTCTTGAGTGCTGGGATTATAGGTATGTGCTACCCTGCCCAGGTTATGTGGTGCTGGGAAGTCGAACCCAAGACCTTACACTTGCTAGGCCAGCACTATAACCATTGAGCTATGCCCTCAAGCCAGAAAGCTATTTTTCAAAGGGAGGGTAACTATCTGCAGATGATGGCAGGGACTGGCTCCAAAATTCTAAAGGCTTCTGCCACAAGTCACCTCCAGGGGCCCATCAGAGGCTCCAGACAGCATCTGTACCTGCCACCAATACCTCAAGGACAATTGTATCTGCCCAAATGGCAGAGCAGCGTGCACAGCAGCCTGGACCTGTCACAGAGCCTTCTCTCGTTGTAAGCCCACTCAAAACTAGCAGCTTTCTGAGTCACTCGGTAACACTCACATGTGGAATGTGCTGCCTCAAAATTCAAATAGAATGAAAATTAAAGTAGACCTAGGTGTTGTGCTTCTTTCTTTGTTAGAGGAGAGGCTAGATGCAACACCCTGTCCGTCACCTTTATACAGGTATCTCAGCATGCCCACACTGCTGAAGTCCTGACCCTTGAATTTATTTCCCAACCATGGCATGCGAATTCTTTGTCACAAAATCCAGAGTGGCTGCTGCCTCTTGCTCACTAAGTCAGTCAGCAGTGGGCCAGGTATGATACCTTATGGGAGAGAAAGACAATCAAGATTCCTGTGAATTCTGTTGTGACATGGTGCTGGAGAGTTGATATGCCCCTGAGGTAGCACAGTGAAGGTGTGTTGAAAGCAGAGTGCTGAGAGAAAGTTGCTTCTGGTGGGCCTCCTAGGTAGATGGAGAGAGAAGGGCATTTGCTAAATCAGTAGCTCAGTACCAGGTACTAGGAGATGTGTTGTCTGTACCCTGCTTAGGTCACATAGCAGAGTTAAATGCATCCTTCAAGTCCTTGGTGATGGCACTCATCTCTGCAGTCTCTCCTGGGAGGTGTGGTTGTTTCTGACTTACTGCTTTCCCAGGTAGAGGCAACTCTGATGGCTTCCATTTGGCTTTTCCCACCATAACAGCCCTCACACCACAGGCTAGGGAACCGATATGGGGGTCTACCAAGTACTAAGTATATCTATTCTGCTTATGTACTGTGTAACTGGGGAAATGAATCCCCAGGATAGATTTGGAGATCCCTGAGGCCCTCTGTGAGTTGGACTTTGGCTAAAACTCCACTGATCATGTGTGTGGATAGGCCCTGCTTTTAGTAGAGGGCCACAATGTGTTTCAGGCCTCTTGGAACCAGCTTGAACTTGGAATTCGTGCCTAGAAGTCCCCAGAATGTCTGATCATTTTTTCTTCCCTAAAGTATGGTTACTATGTTACAAGGCTGTAGGTCCCTTTAGGGAAGAACAGCAGAAAAATGGACAGTGTAACTCTTTGGTAGTGCCTGAGAGTCCTGCCTCAACGGGGCCTGGCCCACCTCCATTCAGGAGGACCTGGCTCGGTAAACTGGCTCAAGTCTGGGAATTGGTTGAGGGTCTGTGATTCTCTGTTGTTTTGACTTGAGGTAGATTATGGTTCCTTTGCCCTGAAGTTTTTCTGCTTATATAAATCTACTTAAATTTTAGTAGACTTCCTATCTATTCTACTTCTGGGGACACCATGATTAAGTAGCTCTCTCTCTAGATCTACACTAGCTGGATCGTCCAGTCATGGCCTTGTCCCTGCTGTGTGCTATAGTATGTTCGTCCACCTTGCCTTTGGCAGTTGAGTGCTCCCACTTGGCCTCTGCCATTCGAGTTATATCCATTATTCTTAGATTTCTCAATTGAGTGACTGCAGTCCCTATCATAAGGATCTGGCACACAGGAAAAAAAAAAAGCATCAAGGGCTGAGGGTATACCTCAGTAGTTAAAGCACTTGCCTTGCATATGCTAGGTCCTGGGCTCAATTCCCCAGCACCACATTTAAAAAAAAAAAAAAAAAAAAACCTAACTGAGAGTGGTAGTGCACACCCATAATCCCAGCATTCACAAGTCTGAGTCAGGAGGACTGCAGTGAGTTGGAGGCCAGCCTGGGCTACTTAGTGGGCTCAGGATCAGCCTGGACTAGAATGAGAACTTGTCTCAATTAAAAAACAAAACCAACAACAAGAAAAACAAAAGGACATTGAGAGAGATTTTCAAGGATGCTGGTGATTCTCACAAACATCTTTCTTTCTTTCTTGTTTGTTTTGAGATGGATCTCGCTCTGTAGCTCAGGCTGGTCCTGAATTCACTATGGAGCCCAGGCTGGGCTTGGATTTAAAGCAATCTTCCTGCAATGCTCGGACTACAGGCATGTGCCACCTCACCCAGTTTATGTTGGGGCTGGGGAGTCAACTCAGGGCCTTGCGCCGGCTAGGCAAAGGACTTAACCACTGTGCCATTCCTCCAGCCCCACAAATGTGTTTCTTAAGGTCTTACTGAAAGGTACATTTACCAGGCCCTCCCAATGTGAAATAGGCCTGGCCTGGCAAATCCACTATTTCTACTTGCCTGATCTTTGAATACCTTCATCAGTAGTAAATCAGGGAATGTGCTACATCTCCAGCTCATTCAGAGGTTTTGGTCCTCTATCAGCCCACCAACCAAATACACCCTGAGCATCTTTTTAAACTCTCCAAGCTGCAAGATTAAATCCAGAATCTTTACTTAATACTTAACGGATTTCTAGCAAGGAAATCCAGCCTGACCCAGGTTTATGTTTCTTTTGTAATTAATCCATATACTCAAAATTCACTCTCATACCTATACCCCAAACTTTTGCTTATAAGAGTTACAAAACTGGGTTTGAGGCATAGCTCAGGAGTTAAAGCCGTTGCCTAGCAAGTGCAAGGCTCTGGGTTTGACTCTCCAGCTCTGCAAAAACAGGGTATGGTGGCTCAGGCCTATAATCCCAGCCTGGACTACATAATGAGTTCAGGACCAGCCTGGACTACAGAGTGAGACCCTGTCTCAAAAGAAGTAGAGGGAGGGAGGGAGGGAAGGAGGGAGAGAGGGAGAGAGAGAGCGAGAGAGAGAGAGAGGGAGAAACTAAGCCAGGTATGGTGGCACATACTTGTTCTCAATGTTCTGGGAGGCTGGGACAGGAGGATCACAAGTTGAAGCCTAGCCTGGGCAACTTACAGACTTAGTGAGACCCTGCCTCAAAATAAAATATGAGGGCTGGAGGAACAGCTAAGCAGTTAAAGCACTTGCCTAGCAAGAGCTAAGTCAAGTGCTAAGTACCCAAGTTCAATTCCCCAACACCACATAAGCCAGGTGTGATGTTGCACACCTGTAATCCCAGCACTCAGGAGGCTGAGACAGGAGCATTACCATGAGTCCAGGGCCAGCCTGGGCTACATAGTGAGTTCAGAACCAGCCTGGGCTACAGAGGGAGACCCTGTCTCAAAAACAAAAACAAAATAAAATAAAATAAAATATGAATGAAGGCTGAGGATGCAGCTTAATGTAAAGGGTTCAATCTCCAGTAAAACACACACACACACACACACACACACACAGTAGAAAGCCCAAGAAGCTCTTCGGTATGTGTCATTGTTCTTGATAGTTTCACACTGTGTAGCTCATTTTTCCAAGCTTTTCTGAGATTTGAGCCTGGTTGGAGACCCGTAGGCACAAGTGAGTGGTGAGGGTGCATCCTGAGGAGGGTCAGCATCTCTTGCTGGGAAACCACATCAAGGGAGCCCACTACTACTTTCCTAGGCAACACAAGCTTAATTCCCTTAGGCAGAGGTGGAGAGGTCAGCACCACAGGGCATGGTTGTGAGGATGCCTCTGTCACTGAGGGTGGGGGTGTCTAATAGGAATTAGACATTAGAATTTTACAAGTTCAGTGTCTCCAGCCTCATCAGGCTCCCCCAGACAACTCCTGTCTTAGTTATTTTTTCAGTCAATACCTGATATCCACAAATTTAGGGGAGGAAAGGTTTATTTTAGCTCACAGTTTCAGAAGGTCTCAGCCCTTTCATGGGTGGGTGGCTAGGAAATGGTGGAATCACATAGTGGGCCTGCAGCTAGAACCAGAACTGGAGCTGGTACTCTAGAGACAGAGACCCTCATAGCAGTGTGGCAGAACTGAGAGAAGTCTGGGAGGAAGGGTGGAACCAGCACACCCCCCTCTAGGTCAAGCCCCAAGCACCCACCCCTCCCAGCCAGGCCCCACCTCCCAACAGTACACAGTACCGACAGGTATATGAGGCTTTTGGGGGACATTCCAGATCCAAACCATGACATTTCCACCTCAATTTATGGGATCCCAAGCTAGGCCTGCTGGTGGATCCCAGCACTCTGGGAGGCTGAGGCAGGAGGATCACAATTTTGAGCCCAACTTGGGAAACAGTGAGACCCTGTCTCAAAATCAGAACCTCGAAATAGAAATGAGCAGGGGTGGAAGGTCCTAGGTTCAATCTTTAGCCTAGTCAAAAACAAACCAAAACAAAACCACTTCAATTTATGGGATTCCATTCTTTTCCTACCAGTGCCTTCGCTTTAGCTGCAGATACCCTTTGACGCTTACAGTCTAACCTGTGTTCTATTTCAACCAGTCGCATGGTGGGAGCTGTGTTTGTTTTTGACAACTTCAACTATAAAGCTACAACATAGAAGATTCTCCTTAAGTACATGCTTAGAAAACTTTAGGTTGTTTATGAGTGTCTGGAGCTGGGAAGTTGAATCTTTTCTTTTCTAGCCTAGTCCTGAACTTACGTAGCCCAGGCTGGCCTCTGACTCATAGCAATCCTCCTGCCTCGGCTGCCTGAGTCTTGGAATTACAGGCATGCACCACCATGCCTGGCTAATTTTTATATGGTGCTGGAGAATCAAACCCAGGGCCTTGGCCATGCTAGGCAAGTACTTTAACCACTGAGAAACCTAGCCCCTGGGAAACTGAATCTTTAAGCATTTTTTTCTTTATTACTTTGTCCAGAGATGCTGAGAGCAACCAGCCAACATCATTGTATTTCTTAATCTCTCAAAGATATTCAAAAGTATTGTGTATAGAGTCACAAAGTTCCTTGCATCTCCTGAGTGGTGAATTAGGGTAATCAAGTGGATTTGTGTTGTATATTATTTTAAATTATAATATACAAAATGTAATATACAATATACACCAGGAACTATCCATACCATTTATGTTATTAGAATGAAAGACTATGGACACTTTAGATTTCATCAAATTAGAGAGACAACTCCAAGAACCATTAAAATAACTAAAGAAATTCATCCTTACAGTTCTATTTTTCTAGAACTGCTTTACTCCTGGTAGCAAAATCGATTGGTTAGGGTCACCAGAGGAACAGAATCAAATATAAGAGGATTTATGAGGTAGGTTTAGAGGATTAAAAGTAGGAGACTCTACAATGGCTATCTAATTTTCCTCTATTTGGTTTTTTGTTTTGATCAAGGTCCTACTGTGTAGCTCAGGCCACTAAGTTGCCTAGGCTGCCTCTGGTCCATGATCCTCCTGCCTCAGCCTTCTGAGTGCTAGGATTACAGACATATGCCGCCACATCTCACTGGCTGACCTTTCCTATATTTGGATGCCAATATTTATTTATTTAGTGGTATTGGGAATAAAACCCAGGGCTTTCAAACTGAGCTACATCCCCAGCATCTTTTTTATTTTCTATATTTGAGACAGAGTTTCAATAAGTCACTAATTTGCTCAGGCGGTGATCAAGCTTGCAATCTTCCTGCCTCATCCTCTCAGGGTGCTGAGATTACAGACCTCTTATCACCAGGCCTGATGCCAATACTTGTTTAAATTAATTCTCTTTCACTACATCTGGGTGTTTCTCAGTGTTTATTGCTTTCTTGTTTGTTTGATTCTGGAGATGGAACCCATGGCCTAGCTTACGCTAAGGCCAGTGCTCTACCACATTGATGTTTTCCTCATAAACACTGTTGTGAGGACTCTTTCATATACACACCTTTGAGAAATTAGGGAACTCAGTCTATGGGATAAATATCTCTAAGTGCGCTTCCTTGGTCAAAGATGATGCGTATATTTCAGAGTTTTGTGCTTTCTCTCATGTGTACTTGCAAGGAACGAGGTCTGGCAGCAGCCTGGTCCTGTAAGGTCTTTTGTTTCAGAAGCAACCCAGAGGTTATTCATTTCCAAAGCAAGCTAACCATTCCCAGGACCTCCCCATGGAGTTGCAGGAAACGGGCTGGCTTCTCAGGGCACTGAAGAACAACAAGTCTTTATTAAAATGCTATTCACCAAGACCGCTTTATGAGGACAGACCTTGGCCTTGCTCTGGTGGGTGCGGGGCTGTGTCTCCTGGGGGGGATGAGCAGGGGCCAGGGTGGGCCAGTGGCTGCGTGAACCTCGGCCCTAGGTCCATTCCCTCAGGGATGCAGTGCTTCAGAAGCAGGTGAGAGCTACACATTGGAGTCCTGCGGCCTGGACCCAAGTCCTGCTTCCTCTGCTTCCTGTCTGTGTGGCATTAGGCAAGATCAGAAGCTCTTTGTCTTCATTTTCCCCCTCCATCAAATAGGCTAAATGTCACCCTCCTCGTAGGGTTGTCTTGATGCTTGAATTAGGACAAGTGAAATCTTCAGAACTCACTTGGCACGCTGAACATCTCTGAGACTGTCTGCTAGGCACCTCGTGCAAGGTGTCTCCCTTGAACTGCTGTAGATCCACAGCCCCTGTCCTAAGGTGTCCTCAGCCGGTTCCTGGCTGGAGGGTGAGTAGGTAGTGGCAGTCACACTGCGGCATGGTGAGTGCATCAGTGTGGGTGCTGTGGAAACTCTCTCACTGGAGGGACGACACACCCAGGAGGCTGTCACGTGACATTTCGGCAGGAGCCAAGGCATTTGTAGGTTAAGGCAGAGGCAGAGTGGCTTTGACAGGTGGGAGACTGGCCATTAACTCTCTCTACTAGGCGTGAGACTATGGGATCCAGAGGTTTCCAGTCTCTGATTTCAGTTCTGCAGTTTTGCAGCACCTGCTGGGTCCCAGGTGCTGTGCTCAGTACTGGGGGTGAGGGCTGGTACTGGAAATAGTAAGGAATCAGCTGACATGTAGCTGGGAAGATGAGCCTGAAATACGTGAGAGTAGACTGTCAGGAGACCCACCAGAGGAAGAGGTGTGTGTGTGAAGTAGTGGGGGTCGAGCCCAGCGCCTTCACAGTGAGCTATATCTCCAGCCCATTTTTTATTTTTGGTTTCAAGACAGGGTCTCATTAAGTTGCTAAGCAAGCACAAGGCTTTGAGTTCAATTCACTGGTACCACATAAACCAGGCGTGGTGGCGCACACCTGTAGTCCCAGCACTTGGGAAGCTGAGGCAGGAGGATTGCCGTGTGTCCAAAGCTAGGCTGGGTTCCATAGTGAGTTCAGGACCAGCCTGGGTAATAGAGCAAAACCCTGACTCAAAAAAAAAGTTGCTGAATCACCTACGCTGGGCTCAAACTTGCAATCTCCCTGCCTCAGCCTGCCACAGTGCTGTGATTACAGGCCTGTGCCATGGGGCCTGGCTGACGGAGTAGCTAATTCTGATACTCCTAGGATGACAGCTTTGCCAAGGAATTGCTTGTAAGAGCACATCAGTCTTGAGGAAGGATAGAGTGAGAGGGAAAACGGTGAAGGAAGCTGAGGCAGTCGCAATGCCTGTGTTTCAAGAGAGGGAAATGTGGCTGGGGGTGGGCATAAGAGGGACAGAGGGATGGGTAGATGGGAGCTGGGGCTCTTGTGTCAACTCAGGCGAGGGTATGAAGGGCTTCAGGTGACCTGCCACTTGGCCATCATCTGAGATGTCACAGGAATGGAACAGAAACAGTAAGCAGAGAAGGGCTGAGACCTGCGTCCTAGAAAGGTCACTGTGGCCCGAATGCGGAGAAGTACTCAGGGCAGGAGCGCAGTGAGAGGCCCTGTGCTGACTAAGTGAGGAGGCGAGTGGCCTGGCCTAGGCCAGGGGAGGTGGGCACGAGTGGAGCAGCCGTGGGCCTGTCAGCAGACCTGAAACCTGAGCCTTGGAATTATTCCCTGGTGGCTCCTGAGTCGAGAAAGCTGATATCGCTGGAAAAATAACCCTATTCTGTTACCAGCCAGCCGGGGCAAGAACAACTCGATATGGTTGTGATTAGGACAAGGAATCCTTGCCCCATTCTTTTTTTGGAGACAGGGTCTCACTCTGTAATTCAGGATGGTTCTGGACTCACTATGTAGCCGAGATTAGCCTCAAACTCGCTGCAATCCTCATGCCTCAGCCTCCAGAGTGCTGGGATTACAGGAGTGGGCCACCACACCCAGCTTCGCTCCTTTAGTCTTAAGGGTCAAATGAATTATTAGAGAAAACAAGAAAGACATACAAGAATGAAATTGCTTAATTTTTTATTTGTGTGTGTGTGTGTGTGTGGTACTGAAGATTGAACATAGGACCTTTGCACGAAGCTACATCCCCAGCCCTTCTTTATTTTTTTTATTTTGAGACACCGTCTTGGTAAGTCACCAAGTTCCCCAAGCGTGACTCACACTTATGATCCTCCTGCCTTAGCCTTCCAGAGTGCTGAGACTACAGGCCTGTACCACCAGGCCCGGTTGATTTACTTAATTTTATTGTTATTCCTTAATGGAAACACTACATGAGATAACATCAACATTAATATTTTTCAAGAGTTCTAAAGTGTAGTCCATCAACGAACAATCTTGACTTCCTTTCCACAGAGGCATAGAGAGGGAGGCAGGGAGATCGCGGGGGCAGGAGGGGAGAACAGGCTGCACAGGACCAGGGAGAGGGCAGGGAGGAGGGCTGGCCCACTGGGCAAGGGGTGGGGGGTGCTGCTTAAGAACCTCAAGATTGAGAAGTCCCAGGTTCAAATCTCAGCCCAGTTCCCATCCCATTCTTAGCACCAGTTTCCTGATCTGTCAGTTGGACATTATAATGCCACTTTCATGTGGCTCAGTGAATATTATTAGATCTGCATCTTAGAAGGATCAGGACGCTCTGACCACCTATTTGCAGTTGGCAAAAGAAAAGGATAAAAGAAAATGTGAACTGCCTTGGGGCTGGAGAAATAGCACAGCAGTTTGAGCACTTGCTTAGCAAGCACAAGACACTGAGTTCGATTCCCCAGCAGGTGTGGTGGTGTACACCTGTAATCCCAGCACTTGGGAGGCTGAGGCAGGAGGATTGCTGTGAGTTCGAGGCCAGCCTGGGCTCCATAGTGAGTTCAGGACTAGCTTGGACTATAGAGCAAGGCCCTGACTCGGGGGAAAAAAAAAAGAAAGCACAGACTAGCTGTCCTCAGGAAAACTCTCCAGCCAAGGGGACTAGACAGGTGATCATCATTAATGTTGTTATTGTTACCATTGGTGCAGGTTTTCTTTTTTCTTTTCTTATTTATTTTATTTATTTTTGAGCCACATTCTGTGGTCCAGGCTGGACCTGAGCTCCCTCATGGCCCCAGGGGCCTTGCACTTGCCAGGCACACGCTCTGTCTGCTGTGCTGTGGCTCCAGCCCTCCTGGGAACCTTCTCCCTCGCTGGCTGATCCGTGGGCCGCAGCAGGCAGGGAGCGCCCGCTTTGCGCTGGCCTCCAGGGTCGGCCGTCGACCACCTGCCCTCCAGCTTTGTCCCTGCGGGGCTGCCATGCTCCAGGCAGCACAGCGGTTGGGTGCGGGGGCAGCTTTGTTTCCACGCCTAGCTGTCCGAGGCCCACGGCCCACGGCTGACATAAGCAGGCCGCCTGCCCTCCCCTTGGTACTCAGGCCGCACCCAGCTCTTACTTCTCTCCCCAGGGAAACCACGGGGGTGGGGGGGGGGGGTGGATGAGGAATACGAAATAAAGGATGTGTGTTCCTCTCGTGCGGGAGCTCACGGCTTCTCCTTCACCCTTCCTCTTCCTTACTCTGCCCCACGGCCACTTCCCTCTCCCATCTGCGGGAAGGTGGCAGTGCCCCTCCCTGCCCAGGTCCCCGCTCCGACACCCTGCACCCACATAAAACCTTAAAGCACCGGAACACTCCCTCTATGCGCCCTATAGGCTTCTCAGCATGTTCAGAACCTGCAGGGAGCCCAGTGTAATGGGTCGTCAGGGAGCCGAGGCAGGAGGATCAAGTGAGTCCAGGAACTTGGTGGGACCAGATCAAGAACAACAACAGGGTGAGACCCTGTCTACAAAACCAAAGGCTGGGAATCCAGGGCTAAGGGCAGTGGAACGGCACAGGCTTGGCACACACAAGGAGCCACATTTAATTTCCAGCACCATGGACTTGTATGGAGTTCACAAAACCCAACTCCGCGTTGCTCTTCTCTAACCTGCTTCTCTTTCTACCTTTTCGGCCCCCAGCCCAGTCTCACAGGCCAGAAAGCTCAGCACCTTCCCCAGACTCTACCTTCTCACCCGCTGCCTGTGTCTGATCAGCCACCAAAGCTTCCCAAACACCCCGGAGTCTGCCCAGTGTTTATTTTGACACAGGGTCTTGCTGTGAAGTCCCTGCTGGCCTTGAATTTGCCACCCTCCCGCCGCAACCTCCTGAGTGCGAGGAGCACAAGTGTGAGCCACCGCACTTGGCTGTCCCCTCTGCCCTGTCTGTCCCAGACACCTTGCCCCCGCCCAGGCAGCAGCTGTTGTACTGCCCTCTGAGGCCACAGCCCCTGCTCTGTGGTCTCTCCTGGGGCTTCAGCTCTCAGGGCGTCCAAAAGGCCATTTCTTTTCTTGCCCCATTATGACTCAGGGACAGGTGACAGTTTCCTGTTTGCTAGTCTGAGGATCCTATGCTTTCCCACTTGTTCCCAACACGGGGCGATTCTGTCCCCTCATCCCAGGGGATATTCGGCAGAGGTCAGAGATGTTGCTAAACATCCTGTATAATCTAGCGCTCGTGAGGAAGGAGGATTGCCATGAGTTTGAGGACAAGTAGTCTACACAGTAAAGTCAAGACCAGCCTGGACTACAGAGCGAGACCCTGTCTCAAAAAAAAAAAAAAAAATCCTGCAATTGCACAAGACAGACCTCAGCAAAGGATCATCCTTCCCACATGGAAATATTGCTAGGTCTGGGGACCCTGCAGCCCTGGGAAACACACTGGGTACCACTACTAGCACTTCTCAACTGTTTTTTTTTTTTTCAGATTAGCACTGTGAACCTTACAAAATACTGGGTTTCAATGCATATCCATATTTTGACCATATGCATTCCTCCTATTGCCCTCCCTAAGACCCTTCCATCTCCCCCTAACTCCCTTCCTCCTGACCAATATCAGTCTCCCTTCTGTTCGCATGTCTTCATTTTAGATCCCACATAGTAGGGCAGCGTGCCATGCGTGTTTTCCTCAGTCCGGCTTATTTCTCTGTTTCTCTTAATGTGATGAGCTCCAGATCCATCCATTTTCCTGCAAGTGATAAAATGGCTGAATAATACTATTTATGGCTGAATAATACTCCATTGTGTATTTATACCCTATTTTTTTCTTTTATTTGTGGTCCTGGCAAGCCAACCCAGGGCCTTTTCACTGAGCCATAGGCCCTTTTTTTATTTATTTTGAGACAAGGTCTTGCCAAGTTGCTACGTTACCCAGTTCGGGCTTGAACTTGCAACTTTTTGCCTCATCTTCTCCAAGTCCTGGGACTACAGGCCAGGATATACCACATCTTTTTTATTCATTCATCTGTTGCTGGGCACCTATGCTGGTTCTGTAAATCGACTACTGTGACTTGTCCTGCAGTAAACACAGGTGTGCTCAAGTTCCTGTGACATGCTGACTTTAATTCCTTTGGTTATATGCCAAAACGTGGTCTAGGTGGGTTATAATGGGAGTTCTGGTTTTAGTTGGTTTTGTTTCATTTTTTCTTTCTTTTTCTTTTTTTTTTCTTTTTTTTTCTATTTTTATTTTTGAGCTGGTTCTTACTCTGTAGTCCAGGCTAGCCCTGAACTCACTATGCAGCCCCTGCTGGTCTGGAAGTCACAGCAATCCTCCTGCTTCAGCCTCCCGAGTGCTGGGATTACAGGTGTGAATCACCACATCTGGCTTATTTTTAGTTTTTTTCAAGGAATCTCCGTACTGACTTCCATAATGACTTTACTAATTTACACTTCCACAAGCAGTATAAAAGCATTCCTTTTGCCTCTCATCCTTGCCAGCAATTATTGGTTTTTTTACATTCTTGATAATGCCATTCTGACTGGGATGAGATGAACTCTTAATGCATTCTTCATTTGCATTTCCCTAATGGCTAAAGATGCTGAACATTTTTTTCATATATTGGCTATTTGTACTTTTGAGAAATGTCTTTTCAGTTTATTTTCCTGTGTACTGATTGTGCTATTTAATATTATGGTGCTAAGTTTTTGGGTTATTTTGTTTTGTTTTTGGTATTTAGGATTGAACCCAGAATTTTGTAGTGAGCTAAACCCTCAGCTTTTAAAAAAATTCATTTATTGGGCTGGGGGCATAGTTCAGTTGTTAAATTACTTGCCAAGTAAGTGCAAGGCTCTAAGTTCGATTCTCCAGCACCTCTAAGCCAGATGTGGTGTCACATGCCTGTAAGCCCAGCCCTCAGTAGGCTGAAGTGGGAGGATTGCCATTAGTTCTAGATCAGCCTAGGCTACCTAGTGAGTTCAGGACCAGCTTGGATTACAGAGCAAGACCTTGTCTCAGAAAAAAAAAAAATACGTGTGTGTGTGTGTGTGTGTGTGTGTGTGTGTTTATATATTTATGTTTTAAATTTGGAGACAAAGAAGGAAGTTTGGCAAAGTCACTTCAGTTGTCCAAGTGGGGCTCCAACTTGCAATCCACCTGCCTCAGCCTCCCTGAGTGCCGGGATTACAGGTATATGCCACTGTACCCAGCTCTGTTAAATCCATTTTGAATTGATTTTTATAGAGAGTAAGAATGAGTGGTCCAGTCTCAGTATTCTACAAATGCGAGTCCAGCTTTTCCAGCACTGTTTGTCGGAGGCATCTTTACTCCAACATGTACTTTGGGTTTTTTGGCAGGTATCAACATCATAAAAGCAATAGAGGCTGGAGAAATAGCACAACAGTTAGAATGTTTGCCTAGGAAGCACAAGGCCATGAGTTCGATTCCCCAGTATCACATAAAGTGGGTGTAATGGTACATGCCTATAATCCCAGCACCCAGGAGGCTGAGGCAGGAGGATTGCTGTGAGTCCAAGGCCAGCCTGGGTTACACAGTGAGTTTAGGACCAGCCTGACCACAGAGCAAGACCCTGTCTCAAAATAAATAAATAAATAAGCAATATTTTTCTAGCAGGGCCTGGTGGTACAGGCCTGTAATTTCAACACTCTGGGAAGCTGAGGCAGAAGAATCACAAGTTTAAGACCACCCTGGGCAACTTAGCAACTTAGTGAGACCCTGTCTCAAAATCAAAACAAAATAATGGGAAATGGGATGGGAGTGTAACTCAGTGTACAGGCCTCAGTGCTGAAAAAAGCTTTTCTATCTACTGATAGTCAGCTGTCTGAGAAAGAGGTGAAAGACCTCAGCAATGGAAGGTATAGAACACATAGAAAGAATGAAGGAGATACTGTCAAATGAAAAGACATCCCATGGTTATGGATCAGCAGAATTAGTGTTGTTAGAAATGACCATATTACAAAAGCAATCTACAGATTCAGTGCAAACCAAATCAAAATTCCAATAACATTCTTCATAGAACTGTAAACACTATCTTAAAATTCACATGAAAACACAAAAGAATTAGACCAACCAAAGCAGTCTTGAGCAAAAAGAGAAAGGCAGGAAGAAAGAAGGAGTCATCTTAGGGTGCCAAACGCCAAGAGTCCAAGCTGAGGTACTGGCAGAGCTGGCTGTCTCCCAGGCTCCAGGGGAGGGTCCTCCCTGCTCCTCAGTTCCTGGCCGCCACCCTCCAGTCCCTGCTAACGTGACCTCTTCCCTTGGAGTGTCTGTCTGTTGATATCCCTCCTGCAGACTAGGGCTGCGGTCACCCAGTGTGACCTAATCATAACTCCGTACATCTACAATGTCTCTACCTCCCAATAAAGTCACACTCAGAGTCCCCAGCTGGGCATGAGTGTGGGGACACTCTTCACCCCAATGGTGCAGTACAGATTACAGTACGTCTATTCATCTGGCAGATGCCTAGATTAGTTCCAGCTCTTCGCTGTTGGAGTCATGCTACCATGGCTGTTCATGACCATCTGGGTGGATGCAGCCCCTCCCTTCTTACGGGTGTGTACCTGAGAGTGATGTCCAGGATCACATGGTCACGGTGGATTTAGCTCTGGAGGGAATTTACCACTTGTTTCTGACATTTAAATGTGCATGACAGGTTTATGTTGAAAACAGATGTATATCTCCCCTGATCAGATCCCTAGAGTAGGAAAGTCACTGTCTGGCTGGATGGTAGCAGACACACAGGGGTTGTCCCTGAGACAGAGCCAGCCAGGCTCGGGGATGGAGGAGCAGCATTGTGGGTGCTGCAGGGGATTCTAGGGTCTGGTGTGAGCTCGCAGGTGGTCACTGAGGCACACGCACCTCTCCAACAAGAGCCACTTACAAAGGAAGCTCATGTCATGTCTCTGTGCTCTTCATGCAGATGGGAGTGTATGGAGAGTCTTCCAGAGAGACCCGAATTTGGACCAGATGGCTGCAGAAGCAATGCTTTTCCCAAGTTTTTATTTCACCAACTCTCTGTGCTTATCCTGTAAGTAGGTGCTGCGCCTCGCCCCAGAACGAGGCAAATCAGCAGGGCACCCACACCCTACCCTGCCCTGCTGGCACTTCCTCTTCCGTGGTGCCAATGGCTAGCAGCTGGGCAAGGCTTTTTTGTTGGAGTCCCTGCCCTCAGAATATGTGAAGACTTCAGAGGCCACCCGGGCACTTAGAGCCCTTCTGGGATCTGCAAGGTGAACCTCCAGCCCTGGCTATGTCCTGTCTCCCAGGTCCTAGGGACCATGTCCTCCTCCCAGGCCTTATACTCCTTCCCCTTATGCCCTACCCAGAAGTGGGTTTCTAAGTGCCTATCTGAGGAGGAGTCAAGCCAGGAAGAGGCTCCCAGGGAGCTGGGCATGGGCCTTGGGGCTTGGGCGAGCTTCAGGACATAAGTTCCATACCCTCTGGGTGATCAGAGGCCAAAAGGGACTGAAAACCCTGAGAGGCCTGATACATGTATGACAGCTGTGTCTCAGGCTGCAAATGTGGGAGGCACCTTAGAGCTGGCGGGATCCCCTCACACCTGTCCTTACATTGTCTCTGTTTTCACCACGTACCTGTAGCCAGGGTGGTCCTTCTCACAGGACAGCTGCCCTTCTGCAGTGGCTTTTACACCCCCAGTGGGCATGCCAGGAACGGTATGGGCTTCACCCTCCAGGGTACCCTGCCCCCGGCAGGAGGTGAGTGCCGAGGGTAGGGCTGGGACGGGGAGGACAGGGCCAGCCTGGCCTCACATGGTCCTAGTTCTGTGGAAAGGCATGAGCTCCCCACAGCTAGATGTCTGACTTCTCCTCTAAAGAAATATCTTAAGACCCATCTCAGCTTGGTCACAAATAGCAGTGTTAGGCCACAGGGACTGGAAAGGCCGGGCATCCTGTCCCACTCCCTGGAGTGCTGTGCAGCATATCTGGAGAATGAGACGGCCCCATGCCCCCAGGACCTCCTGGGGCAAGAACTAAGGAGAAGGTCAAGGCCGGAACTGTTTTCCAGAGCTCAAATGGGTTTCAGTGACCATGTTACAAATTAGATAAGACTGCAAGTGGGCCATAGAGGAGGGATGAGGGTATGCGCACAGCCTGAACGTAGCACCCCTTGGATTGCAGGCCAGGCTGGAGAAGGACTGGCCTGAGGATGCCAAGGTAGGGGCTGGGGACACTGTTTGCTCATCCCCATCCTGTGACATATAGGCTTGGAGGGTAGATGCCAGAGAGTCCTGAGCGAGCCATGAGGACACGCTGTGTTCCAGAGGAGGCTCCGTCTGCCTCCTGTCGTGGGCATGTGCAGAGCACCCTGCTGAAGAGACGCTGGAGTGTACCCTCATGCACAGCCCTGCTCTTCCAGCATCCATGTCACAGGAGATAGTGGGCAGCATCCCTGCCTGCAGTGCCTCCTGCCTGAGCTCCTGTAGGAGGCCAGTTACACCACCAACGTCCTCAGCAAGTGGTGAATCTGGGTCTGTCTATCAGATCTGTCAGCTTGTGCTCAGCAGTGCTTGGGGCTTGCCAGGCAAGGACGGCCTGCGTAGGATTGGAAATTGAATTTTAGGACTGGAGGACTATAGAAACCCTGGGGTTCCTACAGTATGCTTTTAAAGCAGGTATGGTCAGGTATAATTGTATAAACCTGCAATCCCAGTACTCTGGAAGGCTGAGGCAGGAGGATTGCAAGTTTGAGCCTAGTGCAGGCAATTTAATGAGATCTTGTTACAAAAATTAAATAAGATGGGCTGGAGATATAACCAAGTACAAAGGCCTTGGGTCTTCAGTATAGCAACAAACAACCCATAAATGTTCATATTGCCAGGTGTAGTGGCACATACATGTAATCTTAGCACTCTGAGAAGATGAGGCAGGAGGATGGCAAGCTTGAGTCTAGCGTGGGCGATTTAGGGACTTAGTATATGTGCTGCCACAGTGAGCACTAATTTACGGGCTTAATGAGACCCTGACTCTAAAAATTAAAAGTTATGAGGGGCTGGGGATATAGCAAAGGTCTTAAGTTCCATTTCCAGTGCTGGAAAACATAAAAATAAAACCTCTGGGTGTGGGTGTAGCTCTGGTTCTGCAGAGCTACCCTGTGGCCTGAGGCAGGATCTCTGCTCGGTGGCAGCCTGGAACACCGCCAGCGCCTCAGCCTCCTCTGTGCTCTTCACCACACACTCAGCTCCCTAGCAGCCTCCCAGCACGGACTCTAGAGGGGCCAAGCTACCCAACACACAGTGTCGCAGTACCTGCGGCCCTTGTGGCCAGCAGAGGGCTTCCCCCTGGTGGTGGGGACTTCTGCTCAGCTAGAAGCGGGAGGTGCAGCTCTGGCCCCTGGAAGTAGAGAGGCTGCAGCATCCTGTAATTGGCTGTGTCTGCAGGAGTTATCTGCCACCCCTGGGTACCCGCTGGGGTGAAAGCCAGCTGTCCCATGGTTGCCCTTCAAGGTGGCCTCTGCTCCCTGTGGTGCTCCTACAGCCACTCCTATGGCATTCTTAGCACTCCCCTCAGGGACGGCTTCTCCAAGGAAGTTGACAGCCACAGGGATACGAGATCTGCTGAAGCCAAGAACAATCCTCAGACCCTCCAAGTGACCCAGATACATCCTAAGGAGTGCTTGGTCACTCCTAAGGCAAGAGAGAAGCCAGATGCCAAACTGAGTGGTGACCAGCCGCATGGCAGAACAGAGCTGGCAGGCACATGGGCCCCGGGGTCCTCACTGGGGTCAGCATCCTTGTCACCTCATCCTGGTACTGAGGAGGCCCAAAGGAGCCATGTGGATGAGCCAGTGGCTGCGAGGTGGCTGAGCTGGCCAGGCAGTGGGCCTCCATGGCCAAGGTTCTGGACCAGGATTGGGAGAAAAGTTGTCGCTGGGAAGAGCAGGAGCCTAGCAGAGCCTGGAGAAGCAGATCTTGTGGACCCAGACATGGGCGCTGAGGGCAGCAGGCCAGCTGAGAGGCCTGTGTGGGGATGGCTCCTGCAGGGTTCACACAGTTGCTCCTCGGCAAAGGCGCCCAGTCCTCCCAGTCCTCGCAGGCCACATCATAGGGCAGGGGGTGTGGCTAGCCACAGCTACACTGCCCTGATGTCCTTCATCTGGGCTTCAGCACCCACAGTCTGGATGTCAGTTGCCTGACCAGGCCCTGCGGGTGGATGCAGCCTGGACTCCTGCCCAAAGCCTGCATGACCTGCCTGACACCTCACGTGGTGAGCAGGGCTGGAGCAAAAGTCCTGCTCTTTCTTGCTTATGAGCTGGCCAGTTTTAGGCTGCTATAGTCTGGGATTAGCTTGCTGACTTGCAGCTTCATCTGAGCAGGACCTTGACTCTGTGTCACCTAAGCAGGGCCTTCACGCTACTGGACATGGACACACAGGAAGCTACATGTCACCAGGCAGCCCACCTGTCCAGTAGCGTTAGAAGGGGTAGTCATTTAGACTGGGGCCTTGAGGCTCATCCTGGCCCTTTGGGACACCATGGGTCAAAGGCGCTTATAGCTCTGCGCTGAGCTAGAGGTCAGGACCCTATGCAGCCAGTTGGTGGGTGACCTCTGCTCGGCAGAGGAGATGCTGGGAGAGTCTGTACTCAGGAACTGAATCCAAAGCATGCACTCAGAACCAAAGGGAAGGTGCTGCGATGAGCAAGATGGGGTTTGCCCCATAAATAGAACATTTCCATCTCTCTCCGAAGGAAGCCCCCGACTTTGCCAGTGACATCAGGGAGGAGGGGGCTTCTTGGCTTCTTTATCTTTTTTTCTTTTTCTTTTTCTTTTCTTTTCTTTTCTTTTCTTTTCTTTCTTTCTTTCTTTTCTTTTTTTTTTTTTTTTTTTTTTTTTTTTTTTTTTTTTTTTTTTTTTTTTTTTTTTTTTTTTTTTTTTTTTTTTTTTTTTTTTTTTTTTTTTTGAGGTATAGTCTTGCTCTGTAGTCCAGGCTGGTACTGAACTCACTGTGTGGCCCAAGCTGGCCTTGGATTTGTGGTAATCCTCTTGCCCCAACCTCCCAAGTGCTGGGATTACAAGTGTGTACCACCACACCCAGCAAATTTTTGTGTGCACGTGTAGTGCTGGGGGATTGAACACAAGGCCTTGTGCATGTCAGGCAAGTTCTTTAATCATTGAGCTCTGCCTCCAGCCCCTAGACTAGATTCGGATTTCTGTCTGGATCTGTGTTGTTTTCAGATTTTATGAAGAATTAATCCAACTTCACGTGTCTGCTTGCAGGTGAGAAGCTGGACTGGGCAGGTGGGCTGTGGGCATCAGAGGGCAGAGGAGGATAGTCAGCATCCCCACAGGAAGCCCTGGCTTCATCCCGAGATGGGGTTGGGAAGTGCCCCTTCTTCTGCTCCTGAGCCTCTGCATTACATACAGACGTATTTATGCCACCAGAGCTCTCATGGGTGAGTGCCTGCCTACAGGGGCACAAATCCTGCGGCCATCAGAGCTGACCCACAGCCATCAGCACTGACCTTTCTGCTCTTCTAGGGTGATACAACCCGCCCTTCCACCCACATAGGCCCTGGTCTGCCTCTGCATGGGCTTGTGCTGGGTGCTGCAGGTCAGAGCCCTGGGGAAATAGCAGGGAGCTTCCTGGTTTGCAGTGAGAGAAGCGCAGCCCCGCAGGAAAGGAAGCCTGTAGGAGACAGAGCAGGCTGGGAACAGAGGAGGCTGTCGAGGCCCCAAGCATCTCCTGCAGGGCTCTGCAGCTCCACCTTGAGCCTGGCTCTTGTGCAGGCTATCTCGGGGCTGGGCCCCAGTTTCTTCTCCCTAAGAGAAGGGTCTCGTGGTCCCTCCCTGAGATCTCTCCCTGCTTCTTTTCCTGTAAGTCCCTCTGGGACTGAGACTTGTTTTTGATAGGTTATAGGGATACAAGTGAGATCTGCCCCTGTCCTTCCTCTGTGCCTCATGCAGGAGCCTGAGCAAGTCCTCATTTGGAGACCTCAAAAGTAGAACTGTTGGAAGAGAGGAAGTGGGCAGGAGTGGAGGCCGAGGGTGACGATGTCCCCCCCCCCCCCCCCCCCAGATGAACACAGCCTTGGTGGAGCAGCAGGAAACCAAGACAGAAACCAAGAGGAAGGCTGAATGGGATTGGGAACTTTTAGGGGAAACTGAGGCAGGCCTACTCCCCCCAATTCTCCTTGGAAGAGCAGAGCCAAGCATTAGAGTACAGCTCATAGATGCTGGTTTACATGGCCTGGGAGCCCTCTGGGGAGGGGGGGGTACTCAGAGCAGGTTCTTGCTGCCTGGGAGCCCCAGCTCCACCAGAGGACTGAGCTGGCCGTGCACCCACCCACACCCCCAGGTGGGAGACTCAGGCTGCCCTCCGAGGAGATGCTGGTGAGTGTGAACTAAGAGAGAGAGAGAGACACGGCATGGGGAAGTCAGTGCCATTTGCTCCTCCAACTGTCTTGCTTTCACTAGGGAGGTCCAGGCTTAAGACTTGGCTTCTGAACCAGGAGACTCAAACTGACCTCCCCATCCTCAGCTGGGGGAAAGCTTTAGGTAGCAACTCTTACAGATTTGTAATTTCTGAATTGTCTTGCCCTGTTTAAAGACTCAGGAGTTCAGAGGTCAGGAAGATGTCCCTGAAGAAACTGCTGCCATGAGAGGCAGGACAGGGAGGTTTTAGTACATGGCTGTTGCCCAGCTCTAGGGACGAGGGCAGCACAGAATATGGTGGCAGGTCAGAGAGGTTATTCCCAATGACAGGGTGACTCGGCAGAGGAGTCTCTGTGATGGGGACCCA
This sequence comes from Ctenodactylus gundi, assembly GCA_004027205.1. Lineage (NCBI taxonomy): Eukaryota > Metazoa > Chordata > Mammalia > Rodentia > Ctenodactylidae > Ctenodactylus > Ctenodactylus gundi. The sequence goes on along the minus strand of PVKB01003175.1, from coordinate 16,848 downwards.
GGCAAGGCCAAATACAAGTGGACAGGTTAGAGAGGTTGTTCCTACCGGCAAAGTGACTCAGCAGAGGAATCCTTTAAGGTCATCCCATTTACCCCTCGACTGTTAACCCCTGGAGGGTGCGAGGCCGGCTCCTCTCTAAGGGGTGACTTGTGTCTTCTTTGGGAGAGCATTCCTGATAGGACGTTTGGGTAGAAATATAGTTGTGATGATCAGAGGTTTGCAGCCCCTCTGTGCTGCATCGCTGAGAGCCTCTTCCCTGCTGGGTCCTGAGCTAGGAGCTCTGTGCACACTACAGAGAACCAGACTCAGCACTCACAGTGTTCTCAGATAGGGACAATGCCCCATGAGGAGGGGACATGGGATCTTTGGTGGGTCTTTGCCAATGCTGTGTGGGCAGACACATCAGCATGTTTGTTAACTATCCTTCCAGTGTTTCCAGCAACTGGGAGCTCTGGCTCACGTACAGACTCTTGAGCTCTTGGAACGCTCACTCTTTCCAGGCTCCATGACGGCTGAAGGTCACCCGCATGGCCAAGGCCCAAGGATGGCCATCATGACCTCAGAGGCTCCTGTATGCTGCTCAGCTGGAGAGAAACCAAGAGGCAAGTTTAGTAAGGTCCCAGGTCACGATGGCCACTGTTTTCATGGTGTCCTCTGCTCTCTCTAATGAGTCTTTCCCCACTTCTCTGTTTTGCCCCGCTGTGGAGGTAACCACATCCTAGCAGTAGCTCTAGACTTGCAGTGCTGTGATTTTATCCTTGAATGCTAAATTAAATTAGGGTAGAAAAAACTAAAGCAGTTTCTGTGTGACGTGGAAAAAGGGAATGTGGGGTAAAATCCCAGCTCGGAGGCCCAGGGGCTGGAGAGCAAGGACGTTCATTTTCCTATGGGGAGAAGGAGCTAGGTCTGGGGGCGTGTATCCACGTGGTTAGAGCATTTGTCTAGCATGTGCAAGGCCCTGGGTTCTATTCTGCAGCGCTACATAAAGACTAACCCAGTACAGTGCCACACACCTGTAATCCCAGCACTTGGGAGGCTGAGGCAGGCCAGCCGTGCATGCCTTTTGCTTCACAAAGAGAAGTGAAATCAGGAGAAGCCACCCAGACGTGGACAGTGTACCTCAGTCCTGTGGGGCCGGGCAGTGAGACCACAGCCAGGTCCCATGCTGGTCAGACGTGATGTGGGAGGAAGTAGGGGCATGAGCACACATGAGAGGACACCCAGAGGGTGGCCTTATGTGCCAAATGACAAAGAGGACACCTGTCTTCCATAGACCTCCCTGAAATCTGAAGGCTCAGAACATGTAGCCATTTGGGAAGAATAGCTGTGACTGCAAGGGTCATAAAGAAAACAGTCCATCTCAGGGGAAACCGGAAAAGGCAGAGGAGGGTCTACGTGACCAGCCAGCGGTGGTGGAAGGGATTTTGGAGGTGGGCATTTGCAGCTTCTCGTCTCAGCAGATGTGAGTGTCCACCTCAGTGGAAGGTGCACAGTAACGTGTGGACCCACCCCACACCAGGCCTGTGCCTGCCGTCTGTGGTCATTCTCACTGCCTGTGTCCTGAATCTGCCGAGCCAGCAGGAACTTCGCCATGGGGTTAGGGCTGGTGTCAGAGCCTCTGGTCCATCTCCAAACCCATGTCACTGAGCAGGGTAGCAGGGGTGGCTGTCATCTGGAGGGTCCCTGCCCCTGCTTGGACTTGGATGTTTGTGGACCCATTGCCCCATTTGTCGGGTTCCTAAGTCAGGCAAGTCCATCTAGGAGCCGGGAAGGGTTGGTTCTATGAGTGTCTCTGCCGTAGCCTTGGACTCACACTGAGGTGGGGGTGGGTGCTGAGACCATGAGGCGTGGCTCAGGGTGTCCCTGCCATCTGCCCGCACTTCGGTCTTCAACCTCAGCTCCGTGACACCGGCCCAGTGGTATATGTGACTGTGGATCTCCACCTCCCAGGCTTGTGCTTGTGACCTTCTGTGTTAGCAGCTTTAGGGAAACTCACATCTCTCGGCCCTGCACAGTGACTGCTCCTAAGGGAGCTCATCTGAGGCTAGAATGACACCTCTAAGGACCAAACAGGACTATAGTGTTTAGTGGCACTGAATTAACCACTAAAACAGCAACCTACAGCAGAGGAGGAGGTGAAGAGGTGGTATCTTCAAACTCAACTTGGGTATAACGGCAAGAAAACAGTTGTCCCAGGGAAAGGACCAAGAATATCAATAAAGGACAGCATAATCTAAAACACTACATATATTCTCTTAGGGTTACAGGCTGCTGTTTGGTACATTCTAATGGTCTTAGACATGATGGGCCAATGAGAGCGTGTGAGAGCTTTTCTTTCATTACATCACGTCTTGATCATTTTTACTGCCCTTCCCACTGCCCACCCTTTCAAGCTTCCCCCTGCTACTTCCCCTTTCCCTCCCCGCAAAGTTGATCTTCTGACTTTCTTCTATCTCTCTTTTACTCTTCTTTTTTATGGTGTGTTTTTCTCATCTTAGAGAAACCGTAAGATATTTAACCCTCCGTGTCTGATTCATTTTGCTCAGCATGATGGTCTCAAGGTGTTTTATATTTTTACATTGACAGAATTTGACAATATTCATTTAAGAAAAAGCCTTGAGATCAGCTTAATGGTAAGGAACAGGTAAGATGACTTCCAGATAGCCTTGAAGAAAATATGTCATGTTGAGAATCAGCCTCAGCTTTATTGAGTTTATACATGCATAAGAGTGAACACTAAGAAATATGCTTAGGTTGTGAGGAAAGAGGCTGTGGGTGACAGCACCAGGTCCTCAGCTATGAAGACTGGTAGATGAATCAGATGTCCTCATCCCTAGGACTTTGCAAGGAGACCAGTTGGCCTTGTGTTTCAGCTTGGCTGAAAGTGCAAGTACAAGGCGAGGGCTCCCAGCATTCCATGACATCACCACCTTTGAATTCTGTTGTTGGCAACTGCAGTCCGTTACCTGACACACTGGGCCTGACTCTCCTCGCTCCTGTTGGCTCTGAGCCACAGGTGTCACCTTCCTCTCATAGCTCTGGCTTCTTAGGACTTGTTTGCTAGTTAAGGGTTCTCAAAGTTTGTGGGGTGTTGATCAACTTGTTCCCCACACTGAATTCCTTAAGATTTTATGGCCGCCCCTAAGGCCTGATGACATCTAATTTCATTTGCTTTGAATCTTCATCTGTTTGAGGTTTTTTTTTCCACAGTCCCCATTCTACCTCTTCTGCCACAGACGTCACCAATACAGAATCTCTCAGCCTTTTGTCTGTCCTAAGAGCTGACACAGACCTCCAAAGAGTCAATGAGGAGTTGCACTCCTGGCTGGAAGGGAGTCAACAGCAGTTCCAAGACCTCGAGGCTGATTTACTTATATCAGAGGCCATCATCCCCAGCATGGCCAACAAACTGCAGAAATACAGTCAGTTCTGTGGTTCCTTGTCGCCAACGTGATGAATTAGCAGCTGCGCCCACCCTGGGGCATGAAGTGCTCTCCCAGCTTCGTCTTCCTCTTCATCGTCATGAGTTCTGCCTTCTTATATTCTTAAAAATGCAGAAATTGGAATTTTGCCTGCATGTGTTGAGAATAGAGAAAGTGAGGCTCAGAACATTCTCCACGTCAGTTTACAGTGAGCTCTCTGCGAGGTGGCACCAGGGTTAACCTTCAGGTCCTGGTGCCTGCTGCTGGCATGGGCCATTTCCTTCTTTCTCTCTGTGTGCCCCCTAAGACCCTGCAGACATGGATGTCACTGTTGGCCTAGAGCTCTGGGCCCATGACTTCTCATTCCCATCAAGCCTCTGTTAGGTCTTCATGGGCAAAGCCCTGTGCGAGTTACATCAAGAACATACGGTGACAGTGACCATCAACTATTTTAAAGGGGCTAAGGAAGATTCTGCTCCTAACTGACGCTGAAGCAACTTTGTCACCATGGAGATCAGGGAAAGCCATGCTTTCTGGGCACAGGTTCTCCTTAGGAACCCAGGGAGCCATGTGGCACCCTGAGGTACTGTGGACAGTGTTTCTGGGATGGTCTAGCCTCTGTACCAACCTTCATTTGCCTCCTCTCGATGTGGCGAACCTGGCAGCAGGTCCAGGTGACCTCAAGGGCCTGAGCCCTGGGACATGGAAGGAGAGTGAGGAAGGTTCTCGGAACTGTCAGCTGCAGTGACCCCATGGCTGTGTACAGATCCGGCCACCCCTCCTGCATTCATCCTGGTGGCAGAGCCCAGTGACCCAACAGAGAGAGATGTCAGAGGTTGAGGAACTCGGGGTCGGGGAAATGGTCGCAACAGCCAGAGCAGAAGGAATTGTGTCACATAGGTGCCCCATTCACCTACTTTTCCCCCAAAAAAATTCACTGACAGAATTTTGTTCAATTAAAAGAGACCTAGATGAAACAGTAAAAATTAAATCCTGTGAAAGAAACTCAGAGTTTCATTTTGGGCATGGACAGCGGATCTTCCTCAAAAAATCTACCTATGGAGTCTGAGTGTAATCACAGAAGACACTTTTGAAACTGATGAAGAGGCATGTCCCGAGGCCTGATGAGGCAGCAGTGTGTGGAGCGTGGCGCTGGGCCGGCTTTGGCCTCCCGACCAGGGCTCTTGTCTTCTCTGCCCCTCAAGGTTCCTAGCTGTCCCTCGGGTCCATATGAAGTCCTGATTCTTGGAGGTGTCAGGGACAGAGGAGTTACTTCTAGCCAGAGCCTCACAGCACGAGGCAGCACTAAGCTGACGGCCTTCCTTTTCAGTCCATGCATTTCATCCATGTTGGGCCTCCACCATTACGTCCTTCTCTCTCATGCCTTATACTTCACACATGTCTCCAGAAAAGACTTTGTATCTTAGCCAGTCCCGCTGGTGCAGGCCCATAAGCCCAGCACTCTGGAGGCTGAGTGAGGAGGATTGCAAGTTGGAGCTCCATGTGGGCAACTTAGTGACTAAGCAAGACCCTGTCTCACCATTAAAACTAAAACAAAGATGGACTAGAGATGTAGCTCAGTGTGAAGGCCCTGGCCTTGATCCCAAGTGCCACCGAGTGTCACCTTCCAAGTGTCACCATGAAGATGAGGGGAAACCGTGCTTCCTGGGCACAGGTTCTCCTTGGGAATCCAGGGAGCCATGTGGCACCCTGAGGTACTGTGGACAGTGTTTTTAATATGTTGACAACCTTGTTCCTTACTGGCATCCCGGCACCACAGAACTTTAGGCCCTGATTTAAGGATAGAAGCCAGCCCTGCACCCTACCCAGCCCAGTGTCTGACTTTGGCAGCTGCAGGGCTAGGTACTCACAGGTCTTGAGTTCAGATGCAGCCCTGGGGTGTGAGTTCTGACTCTGTCTCACACCAGTTGATCTCTGAGGCCATAACCCACCTTTCAGCCTCATCCTCTTTATGTTTATTTGGAAACTATTGAATTTATTTAAGACATTGTGAGCTAAAGCTATGGAAATGCCTCCCTAGAACCTGATGGTGAGATTCTGTGTGCTCAAGCTGGGCGTAGGCTCCTTTCCTGCAGGCAGTGCCCACAGCAGTGTGCCCACTGGCCCACTGAGGCAGGGCCATCTGTCTTCAAGTGTGAAGTTCAGAAACATCAGCATATCTGTGTGGAGGAAGGAGCAGCTGTGGGCAGAGGGGGAGCTGGGGGAGATGCTGAGGTGAAGGGGTCCTGTGGGGAGGGTAGGCAGGCAGCTCAGGGTGAGGACCAGAACTCACAGGGGCCCCATCAGGCGCTTCTCACACTTACTCAGGAACAACTAGGGAACATGAATCAGGCAGGTGTGGGCTGGGGTGGGGACCAGGAGCCTCAATTGCACTTTGTGAAAACACATTGAGCTCAACTTCACCCACAGGACGTTGAGCAAACTAAAGAGAGCACCTGTGTGACATGTGGCGTGGCCCCAGCCTGTGGGGTTGGGGACTCACTACCCCTTTGGCTCTTCCTCTCCATCCCCCTGAGGATGAAGGTTTGTCACCCTGCCATTGAGAGGAGTCATGTCCAGAGCCTGTAACCCTCGGGTTCCTTCATTTCCTCCATTGAACGCTGTGTCTGAGGACATTTCTGGGTTTGTATCTAAGCCCTGTGCAAGGCACTATGGGGGGCTCAAAAATAGGGTCAGTGTTAACACTTTAAAAAGTTACTGTAGCCACACAGCCATGGATCCCCGTCAGAATCCTTCCGTCCCTGTGAGCACACCTAGCTGTCACTCTCGCCTCTCTCTCTGAAGCAGCACTGGAAGGCCTCTTCCTTGAGCATCTTCAGTTGTGCTGTCATGGCTGCCTCCATGTCCTGAATTGATTCAAAACATCAACTTGTCATGAGCATTTTGTCTTGATGAAGAGCCAGAAGTCACACAGTCGCAGATCCAATGAATGAGATGGATAAGGACACGTGGGCGTACTTTAAGAGCCTGCCTTTCCCCTGCATGGCCCGGGGCAGCCACATTCATTGCATTTAAGATACTCAGGAAAGACTGCCAGAACTGCTCCAGAAAGTGGCAAGGAAAAGGGTCTAAGTGTGCAGAAGTGAAGCAGAGGACTTGAGTGACTTAGGCCAATGTGTTTCTGTAATAGGCTGATTTTCACTTAAACATTCGCTGTGTACGCTGAGCAACTTTTGTGGGTCTCTGTGACCTTAGAAAGGACCCAGGCCAAAGGAACTGAAGGGCATCTTTAGGAAGAGATGGAGGAAACCCTGCTCTGACTCCAGAGCAAGACAGCAGAGGGTCGGGATCTTACAGCGGCCTGGTCTTGCCCGGAGGCCTTTGTTCTTCCTTCTGTGCTTTGCCACAGGCAGGCCATAAGCACTGGCCAGAACACTGCTTCTGGCTTCAGAGTGTCCTCCTGTACTTTGTGCACGTTCCCTGTGCTCTCTCCCCCAGGGAGCCACGCACCTCTTCCAGGACCAGGACCGGGCGCTGGCCCAGCGGAGGCAGACATTACAGCAAGTCAGGTCATTTCTCCTCAGCTGGCTCCTGCAGGACCTCTCCACACCCGGGTTGGCCTCAACACCAACCTGGCCTGGGACCTCCACAAGTTCCTGGCTGTGGGGTGCAGCATGGCCAACCACCTGGCTGGTAAGCTCCGCTCAAGAGGCCAGCCTGATTCCTCTGAGGTGCCCCCCAGTACCCAGTTCAGGGGACACTTTACCAGCTGTCTTGGTGCCACATGGAGACATCTTCATATGTGAAGATTCTGTCTCCCTACAGAGATTGTGGGCATCCACCCAGTGGCCTGCTCCAGTTTTCCCTTAATTTTCTTTTTAATATGATACTGTGACCTTCACCCAGGCTTTGCAGTTTTCCTGTCCCTTCCCCACTGTGTGGACACTATGCAGAACTACCATTGGGTCCAACAAACATCACTGGGGAGAGCAAAATTCTCTTCTTAGTCATGAGACTTGGAGCTATATCCTGGGGAGGGGACCCATGCTTAGCCCTAGGTCCTACATGGACATGCATGTGTCCAAGTCCAGTGTGGCCTCAGGGTCTGTCCCAGTGATGGGGACAGCTTGCCTCCCGACAGCTTGCGTACTTTTGAATGTGATTGCAGAACACCTGGAAGATACGGAAGATGCAATAGAACCATAACTCTGTAAAGAAGTGAGAAAGTCTGCAGGACCTGAGGTAGGACGCAGTAGGAGGAGGGTCCCAGGTGAACAGAACAGCAGGTGACAAGTTTCCTTGCCTCCACCCCAGGGGTCAACAGATACCACCTCCGTGACAGGGGGTCCTGAGCCCAGGAAGAACACCTTATCATTTTTTCATCAATAATGAAAACAATAACACCTTGGGTTTGGGGGCAAGAATTTTTTTTCATATCTACCATCTCATGAGTTGATTACAGGTAGCCGGTGGGGTTGTAATGACTACATCAGCAGGTATTGCCATCTGTACCTTTTCAAAATGACTCTCTTCATCTGTATATACTTGTGATTCATAATAATTCCACTTGGCTTAGGGGACTGCTGCGTGTAATCTCGCATCTCAGTCACTTTTACTTCCCTCTCCCCTCCCACCCTCCCTTCTCTCCACTGTCTCGCATCCTCTCTTCTTGCCCCAGAAAATCTTTTTCTCTCTTTCCTCCCATCACTCTCTTATTTTGATCTCTTGGTTATTTATACTTCGAGTTTCTCATGTTGGCAAAACTGTGTGCTGCTGTGACTGATTTATTTTGCTAAGCATAGTGGTCTCGAGGTGCATCCATTTTCCTACAAATGACCCAATATTTTTCTTTCTTTATGGCAGAGTAGTACTCCATTTTGCTTCCACATTTCCTTTACGCATTCATCTGTTGGTGGGCATACTGAGTGTTTCCAAGATTTTGCTACTATAAATTGTGCTGCAATAAACATGACATGCATGTATTACTGTAATATGAAGTCTTTTAACTCTTTTGGAAGGATACTCAGAGAGGTATAGCTGGGTCAAGTGTAATTTCTCTTTTTAGCTTTTTAAAGGAATCGCCATACTGATTTCCATAATTGTTGTACCATTTTACAGTCCCACCAACAACATAGAAGCCTTTTCCCTACAGCCTCACGGGCCTGTGATGTGTGGTAGGCTCCTCCTCGCAGCCATTCTTCCTGGGGTGAAACAGAGCCACAGCATTGTTTGGATTTGCGGTTCTCCAATAGCTAATGATGCTGAATGCTGCTTTTCATGCATTTGTTTGCCATGTGCCTTTCTTCTGAGAAGTATATTCATCTCTGTTGTCCATTGTTTGATTGGATCTTTTATTTTGGGAAGTCTAATTTTTTTCAGTTCTTTCTATAGTCTAGATATTAGCTCTCTGACGCATAGCTAGCCAAGCTTTTCCCCCAGTCTTTCAGTTCTCTCTTCACTCTGTTAATTGTTTCCTTTGCTGTACAGAAGCTTTCTAATTTGACACAATCCCACTTGTTGATTCTTTGTGTTATCTCCCATGCAATAGGTGTTTTGTTGAGAAAGCCCTTGCCTATGCCTATATCTTCAAGGATTTTGCCTGTTTTATCTCCAGCAGGCTCAGTGTTTTTATTTTCATGTCTAGGCCTTTGATCCATTATGTTATGATTTTAGCATGGGGTGAAAGATGTGGGTCTGGCTTCATTCTTCTGTGTGTGCTTAACAAGTCCTTCCAGCACCACTTGCTAAAGAGGCAGTCTTTTCTCCAGTGTGTGTTTTTGGCCTCTTTGTCAAAGATCAGATGGCTGAGGTGCTGGGGGTTGTTTCCGTATCCTCAGTTTTGTTCCGCTGGGCCACCTGTTTGTTTTTGTGCCAAACACGTGGTTTTTATCATGGTTGCTTTGTAAAATAACTTGACATCTGGGACCGTGGTGCTTTCTGCTTTGTCTTGTTGCTTAGGATTACTTCAGCTATTCGGTGTCTCTTCTGATTCCATATACACTTTAGCATTGCTTTTTCTAGTTCTCTGAGGAGTGCTATTGGTATTTTGATCAGAACTGCATTGAGTCTGTATCTGTTTTGGTATGATGGTCATTTCAGCAGTACTGGATATGCCTATTCAGGAAGAAGGAATATCCTCTCTCTCTCTCTCTCTCTCTCTCTCTCTCTCTCTCTCTCTCTCTCTTTGGAGACAGGCTCTCTATAGTTCAAGCTGATCTTGAAATCACTACATAGCTTAGGCAGGTCTCAAATTTACAGCAATTCTGCCTCAGCTTCCTGAGTGCTGGCATTACAGGCATGCTTCACCACATCTGGCTCCATTTCCTAATGTCCTCTTTAATCTCTCTTTTTTTTCCCAGGATATTATAGTTACTGTAGTGGTCCCTCAGTTCTTTGGTGAGGTTGATTCCTAGGCATTTAATACTTTGAAGGTTCCGTGGAAGGGATTGTTTTCCTGCTTTCTTTCTCAGTGGATTCATTGCTGGAAGGACACCTCATTGCCTTCATGGTCTTTGTCTTTCCCTCAGCTTCAGAAACACAGTCCTCCCAGCATCCCCTCCACTCTGTTATGTGGGGAAACTGAGGGAAGATTATGGGATTATGTGGGGCCCTGGCATGTTGACTTGGATGTCACTCTAAGGAATGGGACAAGATAAAAAAATAAAATCTAGATGGAAACAGCACAAGATGCATGCAATGGCTGGGACTCTGCAGTGTCTCAAGACCAATGACTGAACTACAAAGAAAAGCCAGGTGACAGGGAATGGGAGTACCTTGACTGGGTTGTGTGTCATAGTCCTATCACACAGGGCCCTGCACTTTTTCCTTATCACTTGCTATTCAACCCAGTCCCTGAGTACCTCCCCTGTCCCTTATCATCTCGGAACTCACCTCCATCTTCCTCCTAGAAAGATGACCTTTCTCCCTGAAGATCACAACCCTGACCTTCAGTGACATCTCCCTTTGCCTGTCAGGACCCACATGACAATCTTATGGCCAACCCAGTTTAGTCTAATTGGAGTCTATCTCAACAGGCTGGCCAGAGAGGGTTTAAATGGGGTAAATGTGGACAAAGCCCTAAAGACTGCCCTGTAAGAAGGCTGTCACACCTCCTCTGGTTCTGTCAACCAGTGGGACATGGAGCCTCTGGAATGCCATAGTACTTTTTCATTGCTGGAACAGAATACCTCATATCCACAACATAACAGCAAATATATATTTTAGCACACAGTTTCAGAAGGTCTCAGTTCATTCATGGGCAACTGGCCATGTTGGAAGCACATGGCAGAGGCCCAGAAGGAGGAAAGCCGTTCATGTCTTGACAGACAGGAAGCCAAGTGAGTAAGGAAAGGTGGAGCTAGCACATATCCTTCTAAATCATGTCCTAGAGACCCACTTCTTCTGGCTCAAGCCCCACTGTTCTGCCCATTCTGACCAGGCTCCACCTCTTAGCAGCGTATGGTTCGATCAGCATTGAATAATATCCAAATTCTTGAGGCTTTGAAGGGACATTCCAGATCCAAATCCAAACCATAGCACCCAGTCACATCAGGCAGGATGAGGACGTGGCCTCTAATACAGACACAGCTCATGAGTCTCCGGTAGATGGAGTTCACCCCCACCCTCAGGGTTTCCAAGGATATCATGGCCAATTCAGGGTGCAAAGCACAGGAGCAGGCAGAGTGGGGATCCTGAAGACAGGTGCCCAGGCCTGGCGGGTCCTGCTGAGCTTCCTCTGCACGCTACAATAGATGAACTATCCTACTGTATCCTTGCAAATTGTTTATCCAGAATGGTGGCTTTGAGCTTTAGGACCATCCATGTCCCTTGTGTCTCTTGCCTCTGTCATTAGAGACACAGTCATCATGGTTCCTCAGCTCAAGGTTACCAGCTTGGTCTCTTGTAAGCTGTCTTGTCTATGAGACAGTGTCGTCTTTCCCCTAGCTGAACAGTCTACCCTGAGCATGTGTTACATTCTTTTGGTGGCCTGGCACAGTCTGACCCTCTCAGTGACTTGAAGATGATTGTCACTGTTCTCTCAGAGCTCCCCGGATCTTTCCTCCTTGAGGCTCTGTTGAATCCATCCTTCCATGTTGTCTGAGAGTAATAATACCATCTGTTCCAGTGGCACAAAGAATGTGGAAGGGATGGAGGGCTGGGCCCTGGAGGAGTTTTTCTAGAAAGCCATGGTTCTAGCTTTTCTTGACCCCTGGGGTAAAAGCTAGGCTGGGGACAAAAGGCATCATGATCTTAACTGTCCAGGTGGGGAACAGTCTGTTCAGGGGTGGGAGAAAGGAAGCTACTGTGGTTTGTATCTGGAATGTCCCCCCAAAATCTCATGTATTTGTTATAGATTGTCTATGGAACCATGTGCTGTTGGGAGATTGGGGTCTAGTCTGGAGGGGTGGATTACAGGCATGTAAATTGTATTATAAGCATGTAAATTGGATTATAGGTGTTTAGTGGGGATTGACCACACCTTCCACACCTGGATGGGAGGGGGGCACTGATCACTGGGATGAGACCTGGAAGGACATATAAGCTGCTTCCTGCCTTCCTTGGAGAGTTAGTCTCAACTTGTCCTGACTTGAATTCCTGTTGGTGATGTCAGAAGAAGCTGCCTCCACCTCTGTCTCTGACATGTACTTCTATTATTGCTGGCTGCCCCTGAGTGGACTGTGACCTTCTGAAACTGTGAGCTAAAATAAACCTTTCCTCCCCTAAATTTGTGGATATTGGGTATTGAGTCATCCACAAATTTAGTCACAGCAATGAAAAGTAACTAAGACAGAAGCCATTCTACAATCCAGTACTTCCCGGGAGACTCTCCTCAGACTGTTCTCACACCAGAATTACATGTGTCCTTGTGTTGCCATTGGCACAGGGTATGTCGTGGGTCATCAGATGATGGTTGCAACTCTCTGTGTGCGACATATTTGCAGAAAATCAAGACCAGAAAAAAGAAGAGGAAGGGGAGGAGCCTCTGTTGCCCAGGTGGGTGTGAAAGCTCTAGGCTGTGACCACAGTGGTGACATCCGAGGTCTCTGGACTGGGAAAGCAGGACGTGATCAGTGTATCATTTCCTCCATCTGCCTCCTGGGGAGGGCAGCTGTCGGTGTGGTAGCTCTTCCTTTGGTTCCATATTCTCTTTCTGTTCCAGCTTTGTTACCAGGAGGCCTTGAGACCTACAGGGAGCTAAACACAGGCTCCCAGCACTCAGGAGGGAGCTTCGCCCTCTCCTTGGGGAGGAATAGGGAGGGACGCATTGCTTCCTGCAGGCTAAGCCTTAAGACAGGGGCAGAGATTCCACAGTAAGAAATGTCGCAAGACCAGACAATCGTGTCACACCATAGTACTGATAGCCCAGCCTGGATGCTCAGGATCTGATAGAGTCGGCAGTGTCTCAGACCTTTATTGACGGAAGCCAAATGCCCCATGGTTGTAGCCCTTGGATTTGTCTCACTGTGTACGTGTCCTGCCTGCATCCTGTAGGGAGATCAGGTTCCTTTTTCACCACTGTGTCATCAGTGTCCTGAGGCCCAGCTGCCCTTTGTCCACCTAGTGCCCTGTTCTGCCTCACAGGACAATCTCTCTGTCCCTTTTCTCTATCTCTATCTATGTCTCTGATGTAATTAGCCCTGACCCCTGGATCTTGCACTGAGCTGCATCCCTAACCTTTTTGTAAATGTTGGATTTGAGACAGGGTCTCACAGAGTGGCTGTGTCCAGCTGGGCTAGAATGTGGGATTTTCACCAAGCTCCTCTTCATGTTTGAAGGGGTTGTCACTTGCCTTCCATAATCTTTCATTTAATCTTCCAGTCAGGATGAGAGGGTGTGATGTCCCATCTGTCACACTTTCTCATGTTCTTTTCGTGGTGACCTACACATGGAGGAGAATTGAAAGAGCAGCTGCAAGCCTCCCTGGATCCTAGTTTCTCCCGGTGCCCAGAACATGCCTGAGTGCCCCCCGGCCTCCCAGCAGTTCTGCCTCCCTGGGGGGCACGTGGCCCCACTCCTCTCTGTGTGTGGCTGGTGAGTGTCCTCTGCAGAGAGAGCCAAGTTCCTGGGTGTCCCTGGTGTTTTCCTGTTCCCTCTGCCCAGCCCTATGCGTGCAGACAGAATGCAGGTGGCTCTGTGGGGACACTTAGCAGGAGTCAAGTTCAAGGACAGGGTGTGAGGCCTACAGATAAGGCAGTTGGGTAGTTTGCCTTCTTCCTGGTTCCAGCCACATGCTGTCTCTTTGGTGCCCATGGGGATGCCTAGAGTCTGGAGCATTTTCCAAAAACTTTGCTCTCCTACCATGTGGATGCTTCATCTGCCTGGAGACTGTCGCCACCAGTGATGTCACCTCATCTTTGGTCGTGTGCTTCTGTCTCTGTCTGTCTTTCTTTCTCTCTTCAGTACTGGGGATTGAGCCCAGGGCCTTCACACTCTACTGTGTCCTTAGTGCATTTTTTCACATTTATTTAAATTGGAGACAGGACATTGTTAAGTAGCTAGGTTGCCCAGGCAGGGATGGAATTTGCAGCAGTCACTGCTGAACTGTGTCCCTTGAACCGGTGTCACTGTAAAGAGAATGGCTGTCTCCATGTGCTCTTTGGAGACACTACAATGTCCCTTAGTCCCGAGCTCTGTCCTCTTCTCCTCTGTGGAGGCTGCATGGATGGCTACAGGCCAACTGCATCACCAGGCAGAACCTCAAGACCCTCTTTGGTGAGGGGACACTGATACCACCAGGGGCAGGGTCACCAGGAACATCTGCCTGGGTGCAACCAGCAGACCCAGTGCCACTGAGACACATCCTGCCCAGGTGAGGTGGCCGCAGGCCCTGAGTGCTCTGAGCTGCTCCAGGGTGCCCGGGTCCCAGGACACTCCCCATCTCCTCAGGTCATGCCGCCCATGCCGTCCTGTCCACTGCACTGCGGAGCCAGGTTGGGATGAGTCCAGCCTGGGTGGGGGGCACACAGGAGACATGCACTGGGCGGGAGGTCACATTCTTCTTGCTAGCCTAACCCCTCCCCCCTAATGGTGTATGGCTCCATTCAACCAGGTAATGTCCACCTGGTGCTCGGGATGAGAAGGCAACTCTGAGAGTTCAGAGAGCCTGGGGTAAGAACAATTGTCTGCAGGTTCTGCCTGAGTAGGGGTCATGTGCCTGTAGGTCAGTGGCTGACCTGTCCTCACTGGATTCTGCTTTTTCATCTGGGAAATGGACCAGGGGATACGTGGCCCTGTAGCTGTCATTGTAGAAGGAGGGTAGCCAGGAACACACTTGGACAGTAAACCCTTAAGCATGGAGCTAGTGTCAGTTACACAGGAGAATATGGAGGTAGTTCATTCAGATCAGGTTCCACAGAGGGCTTCTTGGGCTGACACTGCAGGTGTCAATACGGGGTTCCCCACAGATGCCCCAATGTGGATAAGGATATTGCCCAGGGCTTCTGTCCTCATCTCAGAGATGAGAGTGGGTTCTTTCAGAGAATTGCAAGGGGTTCATGTCTGATTAGAGCCATCTGTCACCTGGGCCCACAGCTCTGTCCCCAGCCACATCCCTGATTTCACTCTTCTTACCCTCAATGTCTAGGGCAAATGTGCTCCCTCACGTGTCCAGAGCAGCTCTCCTAGGATGCCCCATGTGGTCCATCTTCCCGAGAGGAGTTGGCCCCATTCTCCTCTCCTAAATGCCCTCATACAGACTCTCCCCAAAGCACATCTGACATCCTGGCAGCCCTACGAGGTGGGGGCTGATCTTTACTGTCCTGTCTCTGTGGGATCATTTTGATAACCAGGAGTCTTTTGCTTCCTGCAAACATTCATTAGCACACATAGCAGAAATAGCAGAAGAAAGTATCAGGGTCTTTCTAGACTCTTGTCCAAGGCCACTATCTATATTAAGGACCCTCTTGGGGAAGGAGTGTGGCACAGGAAGGTCCCAGGGCATAGCGGATCCTGATGGCCCTTTTTCAGAGCTGGATACTTATACTGATGCCTCCCTGGCCCAGGCGGATCCTCCTAAGATGGTGGGGGGTGCCCATGCTGTCACCCTGGAGGCAAATCCTAGGTCCTCACTGAGTCTACCCAGGCCCAGAATAAGAAGACTTTCCAAAGAAAATGGTGGTGGATAGCTTGCAGGTTCTCAGGTGTCTGTGCCTAGGGTGCTAGAGGTAACCCCACTGACCCCAAGCTCTGGCCCACCAACCTCTCTTTGCATGGGGTGGGTTCGGAATGGGACTCATGTCCCTACTGTCTTTTCTCTTCACTGTGTGTGCTCTGCAACAGCAGCAGAAACGCTGTGCTCCCGCCCATGACTCAGGTACAAAGTGCTGAGGAATAATCTCCTCTGAAAGAGTGCCCAGCGCAGTAACACCACGGGGGTTCCTTCCCTGTTGATGTGTTGGTATGGACTCAGAGAGTGTCCCTAGAATTGACCTGCCAGTTCCTGGGGAGAGATAGAGGCTATGGGAACAGTCCCTGATCTCCCTGGCTCTGTCCCCTTCCTGTGACTTTTCCTCAGCTCTACCCTGGCCTATTTTGGAAGGTCTCATTCCTGTCCCTGTCTGTCCATGGAGACCCACAGCCATGGTGCTGTTGAGCCTCCAGCCTGGAGCCCCTGCTGCCTTCCCCAGGGTGGTTATGGTGAGGCTGAGGTGCAGGCAGCACACACAGGGCCCTCATGATGTGCCTATGGCTTTAGTGAGATCTGCTGCGTCCTGTGCCGTGGTGTCCCTGCCTTCTCTTTAGTAACAGGTGCGCTGCTTGGGGATTATGAGCTCAGGCCCTGCTGCCTCTTCTACTTTCACCTCTCCTCCTTCACCTCAGTCTGAGGGGCTTGGGTCCAGTTCTCAGTATCTCACACACACGCGTGTGCACATACACACACATGTGCACATGCACATAGAAGGGAAACTGGTATCAGCATGAGAAAGGGGAAGGGAATACGGGGGAGAGGAGGGGCTGAGAGGGCAATAGATCACACAGGGGTTTTCAAAATGTGCTATGTGTGTGTATGAGACTACCACATTGGGGCTGGGGGCTTAGTTTAGTGGTAAAAGCACCTGCCAAGATGCACAAGGCCCTGGGTTCAATCCCCCAGTACCACATAAAGATTAGCTGGGTGTGGCAGCACATATAATCCTAGCACTCAGGAGGATGAGGTAGGAGGACTGCTATGAGTTCAAGGACGGGCTAGGCTCTGTAGTGTATTCAGGAACAGCCTGGCCAAAAAAAAAAAAAAAAAGGAAACCACACCAGCTCCTGCACCTCGCTAGCCTCAGTTTCCCCTCTGTGAAATAGGACAGTCATAGCCTCACCAAGGGCTGCTGTGAGGATTGAATGAGATGTCACAGTGGCGGCCCTGGATCCTTCCAGGTCTGTGGCCGACCCTCTGGGCACACTCTGGGTGACTCACCTCGCCTCCTGGGTTTTCCGCCTCCAGCAAGGAACCCGCTTGGAGGCTGTGACGCCC
>PVKB01003174.1:48091-219567 GCA_004027205.1 Ctenodactylus gundi | reverse complement strand
AGTGATTTGGAGTTGAAAGAGAAGTGGAGTCACTTAGTGGTAAAAACGGCAATGGCAGAGCAGGGCATGGGGTGTACACTTATTATTCCAGCACTTTGGGAAGCTGAGGCAGGAAGATAGCAAGTTTAGGCCTAGATTTGGTCTTTATAGATGCATGGTATTCCATCATGTATAAATACCACAGTTTGTGTATCCATTGGTCTGTTGGTGGGTATTTTGTTGACTTCCATATTTTAGCTATTGTTAGTTGTGCTGCTATGAACATGGGTATACATATACCTCTGTTATGTGTTGTTTTGGCCTCTTTTAGATATATTCCCAGGAGGGATGTTGCTGGATCGAAGGGGATATTTATTTCTAGTCTTTTGAGAGCTCTCCATACTGCTTTCCAAAGTGGTTGTACAAATTTACATTCCCACCAGCAGTGCAGGAGGGTTCCTTTCTCCCCACAGCCTCACCAGCACTGATTACTATTTGACTTGTTGATATAGGCCATTCTCTCTGGAGTGAGATGGCATCTTAGCATTGTTTTGATTTGCATCTCTCTTATGGCTAAAGACGATGAACATCTTTTCATGAATCTATTGACCACTTGTACTTCGTGAGTGAACTGCCTCTTCATTTCATTTGCCCACTTTTCAATAGGATCCTTATTTTGGCTGGCTGACTTTTCTTCAGCTCCCTGTATATTCTAGTTATGAGCTTCCTACCTGAGTTGTTAGTGGTGAATATTTTTTCCCAGTCTGTTGGTTCTCTTTTTACATCGTTGATAGCTTCCTTTGCTGTGCAGAAGCTTTTTAATTTGACAAGATCCCATTTGTTAATAATGAGGATAATTTCTTTTGCTCTTGGTGTCTTGCTAAGGAAGTCTTTGCCTACCCCTATGTCTTTTAGATATTTGCCTAATTTGTCTTCTAGGAGGTTCAGTGTTTTGCTTTCAGTGTCTAGGTTTTTGATCCACTTTGATTTGATTTTGGTGCATGGTGATAGATGTGTGACTAGGTTCATTCTTCTGCATGTGGATGTCCAGTTTTCCCA
Organism: Ctenodactylus gundi; assembly: GCA_004027205.1. Lineage (NCBI taxonomy): Eukaryota > Metazoa > Chordata > Mammalia > Rodentia > Ctenodactylidae > Ctenodactylus > Ctenodactylus gundi. The sequence goes on along the minus strand of PVKB01003174.1, from coordinate 218,529 downwards.
GCACCATTTGTTGAACAGGCTGTCCTTTTTCCGTTGCATGCATTTGGCACCTTTGTAGAAGATTAAGTAATTGAGGGTATTTGGGTTTGTCTCTGCGTCTTCAGTTCTGTTCCACTGGTCTATCTGTCTGTTTTTGTGCCAATACCAAATTGTTTTACAACTATTGCTTTATAGTACAGCCTGATGTCTGGAACTGTAATGCCTCCCGCTTTGGTCTTGTTGCTCAGGATTGCTTTGGCTATTCTTGGTCTCCTTTGGTTCCATATGAATTTAAGAATTGTTGTTTCAAGTTCTTTGAAGAAACTTGTAGGTATTTTGATAGGAATTGCATTGAATCTATATATCAGTTTCGGTAGTATAATCATTTTTGACTATATTTACTTTGCCTATCCAAGAGCAGGGGATGCCTTTCCATTTTCTAGTGTCTCCTATAACTTCTTTCTTCAATGTAATGTAGTTTTCTTAATATAGGTCCTTCACTTCCTTGGCTAGGTATACTCCTAGGTATTTAATTTTTTGTTGAGCTATTAAGAATGGAATTGTTTTTTTGAGTTCTTGCTCAATAAGTTTATTGTTAGTGTAGAGAAAAGCTATTGGTTTTTTAGTGTTAATTTTGTAGCCTGAGACTTGGCTAATTTTTTTTTTATTATTTCCAGGAGTTTCATAGCAGAGTTTTAAGGATCTTGCATGTAGATAATCATATCATCTGCAAATAAGGAAAGTTTGACCTCCTCCATTCCAATGCAGATTCCCTTTATTTCATTTTGTTGTCTGATTGCTACGACGAGTGTTTCAAGGACTTTTTTAAAAAAATCTTTAAACATGTCACACTTTACACACATTATATTTATTTAAAGCATAAAGTAATATGATGACATTAATTGTACTGATTAACTTAAGACCTACAAGATCCCATTTACCTTGGGTGGGGCAAAGTTTATTCCTCTATTACATTTCTCTCCCACACCCTTGTATAATGTTCTAAATATACTAATTTCTTGTTTCTATAATGTTTATCATATATGTGTATTTGTGTGCATTTGTGTAAATATCCAAATTATTACTTCTTTTTATTTATATATGTATGGAATTGGCAAGGACTTCGCCTTTCAGTGCAAAATTATGCTTGCATGTGACTTCTTATAGCCTTACCTTTTGCAGTACTCCATTGTGTACCAATGCCACAGTTTATTCATGCTCTAATTGTAAATGGTGATTCTATGATCATCCTTGCCCAGATTTAGTGGTATCTACTTCTTCTGGTGTTTGTTTCTAACAGAATTTCTGGACTTTAAGAAATGCAGATGTTCAAACTTACGTAATGCTGTTAATTTTTTTCCAAAGGCTTTTTACACCCTAGCAAAGTACACTTGTCTCAACCCCTTCCATCCCTTGCTATTCTCAGTTGAGCAGCTATTCATTTCCATTTCACAAATACCTTATGAAGTTTTGAAATCTTAGTTCATCATTCACTAATCTACATCTAAATTTATTTTTTTCTTATTGACTTGTAGCTATTCAGTATGTATTCTGAATACTAATTCTATGTTACTTTTATGTTTTGAAAATTAGCTTTTCAAGTTGGCCACTTGCCTCTTGACTTTTTGATACTATTTTTTGAAGAAAATAAGTGGGTAAATGTAATATAGTCAACTTTATTAATCTTTCATTCTTGTTGCCTTTTGTATCTTAATGACAGAGGCATGGTAGTAAATATATTCTTAAAAGTCTTAAGATTTTCTCTTTCATTTTGAAGTGCTTAAAAGTAGGGATAAAATTTGAGAAGTTTTTCAATATTTAACATAAGCTGTCTCATTCATATATTAAATGACAATATCCTTTTCAGTGAATAAGATGGAAACTTTACAAAGTTTCCTTATAAAATTGAGTTTCTTTATGGATTCTTTATCCCATTATTTTGTTCAATTTTTCAAATCCTATGGAGTTTATAACATCCACTTGCATTTACACTGAGTTGTTAGATCTTATTCTGATGTATCTGAAGTCCTCTGTGATTGTTTGGCATTATTCACGTACAAATCACTAGAATTTTGCAGCATATCGTCCTTACCGGGACCAATTCATGCTCACTTAATTATTATAATTTAAAAATGCTTTCAGTTATAGGAAAAGTTTCTGAGATTATTCTCCTTTTTCTGGAAGTCTTAGCTCTTGGAACTTTGTGCAGCCACATAAATTTAAAGACTTTCAAATTTCATATAAAACATGTCAAAATTCAACAAAATATCTTGAAGTTTTGAGGAAGCATTTAGTTGTTTTTATAAATATGGAACAAAAATTTATTATCTTTTTGTGGTACTGGGATCGAGCCCTGGGCCTGCACCCTCAGCAACATCCTCACCACAGTTTTGTTTTTGATTTCAAAGGAGGATTTTGGAAAGTTGTTAAGTGGCCTAGGTTGCGCTTGAACTTGCAATATTTCTAACTCAGTCACTCAGGGTGCTGAGAACATAGACCTGTATCCTGGGCCCAGCTATCTATTTATTTCTGTCTCCCTTAGTATCTTCCAATTGTTTAATTGGAAGATACTAAGATTTACTCATATAGAACCTTCACAGTTTCATTGAACTCTTGTTGTCCATTGTCAGCAATGTTTTCCCTGATCATATTTTAACTTTTAATTCACTTATATCCTTCCTTTTTTCTAATTTATGATCAATTTTTGCTATAGTTGATATCCTATTTAATATTTGTACTATCATTTTTCTCTTTGGCCTATTTTTCTGCACATGTTATTTAAAATGTTTACTCTTGATGCTTTAGAAATAAACATTGTTTTAATTTTCATGTTTGAATATGAGGTAAAAAATGAAGAATTTATTAAGCAGTCTTCAAAATAAGCATAACTCTTAAAACTTTTTATTATGCCCGGGGTAGCTTATGTTACTGTTGTTTGGTATTTTCCGGATTTTCTTACATTCAAACAACTTTTGTGTAGGTTTGCATGTCTTTTTTCATCGTGTTTCTAGCCAGTTTCTTTATATTTGCAGATTTTTCTCTCCCTTAAAAGTACAGTGCTCAGCTGTAGGAGATTCCTTCCATCAAGTCTTCCCTTCTGTCCGAAGCAGAAGATCTTGTGATTTATTTTTAAAACTCCCTGATCGAATAAAACTCATATACTTGCTCTGCCCCACGTGAACACTAGATTTGAATGTCTGAGGCTGCTGTTCCCAGTTAGGACTATTCATTTTTTGAGCAAATTCTGAAGGTGGCATAAATATTCTTCCAGGGAGTAGATGTGATGTTCTATGAGCAGTTCTAATTCTGCATATTTTATTTTGTAGAAATTCATGCATCTACTGCATACATTTTCAAAAACTTCTCATTTGTTCCTGAGAACAATTACCCATTTCATAAGCTGGTAATTGAGGCTTAGTGTCTGCACCATTGTGCCGTCTCATTTATTTTATTTCTCGGTGCTCTCTGGCCAACTCTTACCAGTGCCTGCAGTATTATGGAGATACAGTGGAAGTCTGACCCTACCATCTTAGCTTTATTTGAAGTCAGAAATGTGCTAGTAAAGCTGTGCATGTGCTTGTCAAGAACCCAGAATATGCAAAAAATGTAGACTTAGGTAGATACTTTATAGATATTAAGATGACCTCAGCTTTATAGAGTCTGGAAGCATCATTCCTGTGCTCCTTTCTGCCATTCCATTTGGCCACTTATCTAGAAATGTCTTCAAAGCTTCTGTAATGTACATTACCGACGATTATATAAACTTTGGAAACTATTTACCTGGAAAGTAATGAGTTCCATACACAAAAAGACTTTCAGCATTCTCATGTAAAATATGTTAGCACAGCTTTTGTTTGAATATCTTTCTGATGAAAATTATATACACATACTTGCTCGCAGAATTATATTTTAAGCAAAATTATTCCCTGGAAATATTACTTGCCTTTGTGCACATAAAATATTTCTTAGTAGTTAGAAGAGCAAATGACTTTCAGATTATGATTTAAAAGTCTGCATTTAAATAAGAACTAGAGAATTTGCTAAAAGCAATTCACATTGCTGTGCATAACAGAATATAATATCGGACTCATGAGTTGAGACAAAGTATGTAACATCCACAACTTAAAGGGGGAAGGTTTACTTTGACTCACAGATCTGGTGGGTTCAGTTCATGGTTGGTTGACTTCAAGGTCAAAATGGCAAGCGAAATTGCATAGTGGATAAAATTGCTCACTCTGTGGCAGATAGGAAGTAGAGAGAGAGAGGAACTAAGGACAGAATCCTCCCTAGAGGTCATATCCACAGTTATCTGTCTCTTCTAAACAAGTCCTACCTCCAAATATATGCAACTTTTGAGGGGCATTTTAGGTCTAAATTCCAACACATGGTTATTCTAACAAAATGGTTTTAGTAGAGTTCCCAGCTGCCTTCTTCATGTTTTTTCTATTATCAATATTTCACCTATAGCTTACTATTTTCACACTTGCAGTAAACACCACACTGCATTCTGGGAAGTGAAGGCAAGAGAATCAAAAGGTTGAGCCAAGTAAGGGCAACTTAGTGATTTAGTGATGCCCTGTCTCAAAAAATAAAATAGAAGATTGAACACATTTTGAAGAGCCTAGGATGTAACTCAGTGAAAAGACCATACAAGCAATCCCTATAACCGCAAAAATAAAATAATAAAGTAAAAAAGGAAACATCCTAGTCTCCAATTTGTGTGTGTGTGTGCATGTAGGAAGAAAGAGAGCTTTATTAGCAGGAAATAGGTCATGTGATTAGGAAAGCTGAGAAGTCCCCATAGTGACCCTCAGCAAGCAGACTGCAGTCAGCTGTGACACACAGGAACAGTTCAAGTCTGAGGGCAGTGAGGGAAGAGAAAAATTCCTCTTACTCAGTCTTTTTGTTCTATTCAAGCCCTTAAATGTAATCCCAGTGTAAACATATAGCAGAATACGGTTGACATTAAAAAACACTATAAGTTATAACATTAACATTATAAGTTTTTCTTAATACTTTGCTGCATGGTTTTCAAATTCTTTTCAAAACATCTCAAAAATCCACAAAATATTAATATGGATATTTAGAATATCATGTGCACTTAATAATAACATTTTGAACTTCTTTGTACATGAACAAAATTATTTTTATTTTAAACATTTGTTATATAGAAAAAATTAGTGTTATAATGAATTTTAGCAAAAACATCCCCAAATCAATTTAAATTCATGGTATAAATTCAAACACGACAATCAGAAAATTGGAAATTCCAGTTGGCTATATCTGAGCATTGTAGCCAAGAGGTTATATGACATGTTACTTACAATATGAAATCTAACATGTCTCTGTGGCACCAGAGGATGAAAATCAAGTACTCGTTTTTTGACAAAATATTTTTAAGCAGTTTCTTAGTTTAAGAGAGTATAAGAGAGTATTAGCTGAATAGAACTGCTTGTAAATATGAAAAAAAAAAATCCTGAAAGAATGGATAGTGGTTTTTAAGACAATTACTAAGATATTTGTAGAATTCTGAATTCTTTTTTTTTTCCATTTAGCCTGTTAAATTTTTGAGGGCAATGTAGAATTGGGAATTGCAGTTCATTCTCAAAAAAAAAAAAAAAAAAAAAAAAAAAAAAAAAAAAAAAAACTGAAATAAATGCTACCTTTACTTTGTGCTCATGTATTTTTTTCTTCTCTAAAATTTCAAAATTCTATTACGGTTCTCCTCATGAAAAAAATTACCTCACCTCAGTTCAGTGGTGTCAACTACCATATTGTTCTTGCAGTTCGTCAATGGGACTGAATGTCTCTGCCTCAAGAACAAAGAAAACGCATCTAAGGTAACAAAAATCTATGATGCTTAAGCTGAATTGTAAACTTGCTTGGCTTGGGAACCAACTCGGAGAATAAATAAAATGCGCTTCTGGATGTGTTGGAATGTGTCATGGAGGAATGGCCAAGGACACTACAGCTGGTCCCAGATCTTTTCCTCTCTTGGTACTCTGATGAGTAATTTTACATTATCATGCCCTTCTGGTATGATTTCCTTCCTGGAAGCCAGCTGATTATGGATTGAATCTTCTGAAACCATGAGCTAAAAACACCTATCCCCCTTTATGTTACGTGTGCTGGGGGCACGGTTCCAGTGACAAAAGTTGACTAGCACAGCATTTGCTGTTAAACAACACTTCTTTCTCTCTTTTCCATCCCAATGGAACCATGACATTTTTTTTTCTGGGAAATCATTCTCTTCTAAATGTTTCTTATCTCGAAGGAAGATGACCAAACTTCCACACTTTAGGGCAGAATTCACTCATCTAAGTGTATTTCTTTTTTTCTTTTTAGTGATTAGATTAAAAAAAACTTCATTTTTTTCCCAGATATTCATGTTTTTAGAAGCGAGTCACCACCTCAAACAAAAGGCAGTTTATTTAAGTCAGGGAATAAAACTCACATTGATAACTTCTGTGCTGTTTAGTGACCCCAAGAGATCAATCCTAAACTCTAAGAACTTCCTGCATGTAGTTTTTTTGCCCCTACTTTAAGCTAATTTGAGTCGAAATTTTCTGTATCTTGCATCTAACAGAATTCTATATGATATAGATGAAGGGTTTCACTTTGAACCTTTGAACACGATCCCATCTTATTGAATGATGCTACAAAGTTGAATTTATCCAGTGATGTATAACATTGCTCCCCTACATTTACACGGTTTAACAGATCTGGTGTTATTAAGGACCTTTTGTTACCCCTGCCATCTGAAGAGACTCAACAAATCTTAGCCAGTTTATGTTAAATATTTCAAGATGTTTTTCAAAACAAAAGATTTTAAATCTGTTTCTCGTGTTGTGTAAGTGTTCAAGGGACCATCCTTTAGCTACACCATCTGTAGACAGTCTTACTAATTTTAACGAGTTCATATTAAAAATGTTAAGATCCTTTTTAAAAAAATCAGTTTCTAATGCTATCCTTGTCATGGGCACCCTGTTTTACTGGGTTTTTTTCTTATGTAAGAATTCTGTCAAAATAAATACTTTTATCTAAATGCATTTATTTATGTCTGGGTTCTCCACATTCACCACACAAAAATTCTACGAAGGATTTAACTTTCTCATGAAACTTGTACTGGAAATTCTCAGCTAAATCTTCCACATGCTGATAGGTAGTATTTGGGGTAAGAATAAATTAGAAGATATTACTTATGGTTTCAGATTCAATATTTCTGCTGTATCCAATAGAGAGTCTCACCCATCAAAGGTTTTATATTTAGACAACAATTTTACTTAACATATAACTTCTTTTCATAATAACATTGTTTTTTTAACATAAACTTATTGGAACTGAAGTCTTTTCTATCCTGGCATTAAGTTATATGTTATGAATCTCTTCAGACACTTACAATTTTAACTAAAGCAATTATGTTTCACAGTAATTTCTTAGTCTGTAGTTTTCTGACACTCACATGTTTGGTTTGTGTACTGGAAAAAAACACCATTCTTTTAATTCTAGTGAGAACCATATTATTTTCCATTTTTCTTTCTCAATTTTGAGAAGAAAGTATTTACTCATAACATTGTAAGAAAACAAGAGAGGTAATTCACTCTTTGTTTCATTTTCAAAGAAACAGAACCAGGAGGGGCTGTAGACAATTAAGAAATGCACATAACCTCTGTGGAAAGCAGGCCAGGGACTTAAGCCTCAACGAATGTGTGCCATCATGAAGCAGTCCTTAGCTATTGCTAGACTCTAATTTTTCAGTAGGTATTGGAAATTCTACTTGTATGTGAAACTTGCGAATTTATCTTACCCCTATTTTTTCTTACTGCATGTTGGTTACAAAGATAAATGCATTTCATTTAGACAGATTGGTACATGCACACAGCTTGCTGTCATCATTCCCTCCAATGCCCCTTCCCACCATCTCCCCCGTCCTAGTGTTCACATGTCTTGGGAGGGACTTTCAAAGTGTATAAGGTATTTTTGTAACTGATTCGAATTTTAAAGGCCCTCTTTAGATAAATACTAGAAATCACAGGAAATCTATCTGCAAACCATGTGTGTGCTTGGAACAAATCTACTGGTCTAAACATTGATAAATGAGTGAAAAAACTCACCCGAAATCACCGGGGAATCTCCAATAGGCTGTCATAAGAAAGGTTTCCCTTTTATGGCCTAGTTTCTAGTTGCAAATACTTTTATCTTTATGAAAGATATCTTTGCACATTTTGAAGAGTAAAGTAGTAGCAAATAGTTTAACATACTGTTAAAAAATTGGTTTCCTCTGCCATCTTACTACCATTTCCTGGCTTGTGTCTTAGTCACCATTTTGTTGCTGGTATACAATATCCAAAATCCACAACATAAGGAAGGAAACATTTATTTTAGCTCAAAAATACAGAGGTCCTAGTCCATTCACTCATGGTCAGTTGTCAATGGCAAAAAGTCTTGGTGGGAAGGCCTAGGGGAGAATCAATCCTACTCTACCATCCTATTATGGGCAGAAGCACAGAGAATGATCAGGAAGAAACTGGGGCAAGAATATAACCTTCCAGACCGCCCTCACAGTGACCTGTCCTTCCCATCTGGGCTCCACTTCTTAACATCACATTAAATCCACAGATCAATTTACTTTGTCGATTAACCCTCTCAGTCCAGTCACTTTCCAAATACACGAGGCTTTTGGAGAACAAACAAGATCCAAATCCCAACACTCCACCCACAGGCCCTAAAGAATCATGCCCGCCTTTATATGCAAAATGTATTTAGTTCATCTCTAAGAGTTGAAAACGTCTGAGTAGTTTATGCTCTGCTAAACTTTCGTGTCTAAAGGCTTCTTGAGACTAAAGGCAAACACTTAGCATCAAGCCCATGTGAAAACCAGAGAAAAATTAATTTCCAACATACAGTGGCAGAGGGTAAACATTCCTATTCTAAAAGGAAAGAACAGGACACTAGAAAAAATAGGACTAGAGCAAGATTGAAACCCAGCAGGGTAAACATTTACACCTGTAGCTCTGTTAAATCCTATAGTTCCATGTCCCACATCCTCAGGCGGAAAACTGTGGTGAGTTGTTAGTTTCGGATGCCCTGGGTGATCCTGCCCAAAAGGTGCTGACACTGGTAAACTTCATGGCTTTTGTCTGGGAGGGTTCTATTCAGTCTACGTCCTTTCTCAAGAGAGAACCCACATTTCTGGTATCTTGAAATTCCTGGGATTCCACTGCACTTTGACCTTCTCTCCCACAGCTTCTTGTGCTGTCCTGTCAGGGGCACACTGCTGGGCCTCCAAAACTTTCTCTGAAATCTTGATAGAAGCCTTCATGTCTCTACAACTCTTGAATTTTGCATGTCTATGAAACTAGCATCTCATGGATGACAACGCCAAGTATCCCCTGTCCACTAGGAGTGCAGTTAGAGCTGCCTCCAATTGTCTGGATGGCTCAAAGTCCTGTGGCTAACTCTGGCAAACGCTTTCTCTGTGGCTCTTTACACTGCTCTGGAGCACTCCCCTCAGAATGCTTTGCTTTGCGACCTTGAATTGTGGGAAGATTGGGGCTTGCCTGTCTTGACATGTCCTCCAGGATTCCCTCTGCTACCGCTACCCAAGGCACTAAGGCTTTTTCTAATGTGCATCCTCTTAGCAAGTCTCTTCTTTGCTACAACTGCAGGTCCCTTTACTCTGGCAGTTCTAGAAATGTTCTACATCTTTGTGCCCTGCCTTCTTCTCCTGACTTTCAGGGTAAAGCTGGCTATAGCAGCCATACTCGTGTGGAAGCCTGAACTTTGAGCTGTCATAAAATTTTCCACACCATATTAGTTAGCGCACTCTCCTTAATCTGCGCAGGTCAAGTCTCAAGATATGGGCAAAATGCAGACACGTGTTTTAGCAGAGTACAAACCACATAGTTTCTAGTCCAGTTGCCAATTAAGTCCTCCTTTTCATCTGAAACCTCTTGATGATGGCCTCCTCATCTACATTTCCATGACTGTTCTGGTCTTCTGAGCTCTGACCGGAACCTTCCTCTAAGCTCAGCTTTCAGCACTCCAAGGATTCTCTAATCGGCATCTTGAAACCTTTACAAACTCCTCTGCAAATCTGTTCAAAAGGTTTCTGAACTACATGGTCAGGTAAAGTCCCAGCAACAGACCACTTTTCTGGCACCAATTTCTGTCTCAGTCTGTTTCTTGTTGCTGGGGCACAGTGCCTGGCACCCACAACACACGGTTTATGTTAGCTCATACTTCAGAGGTCTCATTCCATCTGCACATGGTCAGTGGCAGTGTCAGAACAGATCAGTGGCGTGGCCTGTCAGAGGCGGCTTTTCATTCCATCATGGCTGGGACAGGCCACACTTTTAGTGGCTGTCCACACTCTCAGTGAGCCGCCCCTTCCAATTAGGCCTCACGTCTTGGCAGCATCTGAAGGTCATAGATGAATTTACTCCATCCAATCAGCCCTCACAATCCAACCAACTTCCGATTACATGCAGTTTTGGAAGATGTTCCAAATCCGAATCATAACAGTTTACCTGGGAAAACTATTTTCAGCTAGCTTAGTCAGTATTTGGTATGTGATATTTGAATTATATATCTAAGTAGCACAGTTGGTAATATAATTATTAGATACTTGGGTTTTAATGCTTGTCTGCTGACTTCCTCCCCCAGCAATCTCCCGGACCTTCACTACCCGCTTCCCCGGCCTCACTCTCACATGTACTCACTGTCTTAGGGACTTGTTTGTCTCAGAGACACAGCACATGACATCCACAAATTAGGAGGAGCAGTTTATTTTAATTCACAGTTAGGATCTCAATCTATTCAGAGTGGATGGCAGCAATGGCATGGCAGAGGGTGTGAGGAGGAACAGCTTCTCATGACACTGCGAAGGCAGGGATCAGGGCCTGGGGAGAAGCTGGGGCAGTCGTATACCCCCGGTGATCTGTTGCATCTCTAAAAGCCTGTGAACCCATAGATAATCCACAGCACCCAAATACACGAGGCGTTTGGCAGGTATTATTCTAGATCCAAACGGTACCACTAGTGAGTCCAGTTTTCTTCCTCCTTCTCTTCCATACAATTGATATTTATAATATTAGAATTATATTTAAAATAATAAGAATATGTACATCCTATTAATAACAGAGCCATTCGGTATACTATACTTTCTTATGTAAGAATTTCTCTTGAATTAATAATTTTTATTTTTGCACATTTTTTAGTTTTATTTTTAAGCAACTTCACAGTAAGCTCATTACCTTTATCTGAGATACTCACAGACACTTGCTCTGTTCAGCTCATATTTCGCTAGCCTTCTGCTAAACTCTGAGGAAGCTTGCTTTCTTTTGAGCAGTTTCATCTTCTTTCAGGGCACTGGCTAGAGGACATTTGGGTATAGTCCCATTTCTTCTTTTAACTTCTCTTTTGGTCTATTTTTTCTCATACAGTAGATCAAATTCACAGATTGTACACTAAATTATATTCCCAGCACTGTAGTTTATGTACTTTTTGGAAAAAAAAGGTCTTGCTAATTTGCCCAAGGTTGGCTGGCATTTGTGATTCCCCTGCAGAGCTTCTGTGAGTGCTGATATTAGTGGTGTGTAACACCATGCCATGCTTCTACCTTGGTGCTCCCTCCATAGACTTAGTTGTCTTGTACAGCAGTGTGAGCTTTCTTAGACAAGTTAACCATGTGTAGACTTGCATTTTTATTATTTTATTTTTTGAGACAGAGTCTTAGTCCAGGCTGATCTTGAACTCACTATGTAACACAGGCTATCCTTAAACTCACAGCAATCCTCCTGCCTCATCCTCCGGAGTGTTGGGCTTATTAGCATGTACCACCAAGCTCAACTGATGCAGTCCTGGGGAATCAAACTCAGGGCCGTGTGCTTGCTAGGCAAGTGCTCTCACCATTGTGCTGTTCCTCCAGCCCCATACAGTGTTCTTCATGTACTGACAGAACTGTTTCTCACATGCACCTTTATCTTCTGCTTTCTAGGTACTACAGCTCAGCAGCAATGTGCTCATCTATGATGTACTCCACCGCACGCAGTTGCTTTCCTTGCCTTCATGCTCACAACCAGAAAATCATACGGTATTAGAAGCTTCATCTGCAGTTCCTTTCATGGCCCCAGAATCTTTATTGTCAATATTATTTCTGGCAAAGCTACGTTCCACCAACCGGTGAAGCAACAGGTGGATGGTCAGTGCTTCCCATGTCATTCATCACCCGTCACCTCCACTTGGATCTTGTGCGTGGCAGACTTTCCTTGAGAAGCCTGTGACCCAGAAGCAGGCCATGTGATGTGCTGCAGTGGGTGCTGTCAGCTCTTGCACCATGTTTTTCCAGTTCTTGTGCATCAACTGTGCAGGCTATCCCATCTGCCTGTCCTGGCACAAGTAGTATGCCAAGGGATGCACCTGCACATGAACACCCATCTTATAGCTGGGCATGCTGTACCTATTTTTACCCCAAGTAACCAAGTGTTCCTGAGCATAGTAATTCTGTTTTATCCTCTTCTCTTCTTTTAATCTTACCTGATTTATCTTGAAGTAGAGCTTTCTCTTGACTATTTAAAGAAAACTCCTACTTAATAGAGGCCTGGGCCTGCAGCTTGGCATCAAGCTCTCTTCAGGTTTTTGTCTGTTGGCATCACCTCCAACCATCCAAGTCTCCTTGGAGACCTTCCAAGTCTTCCCCAGTTTTCTCAATATCTTGCAGTATAACGTTTTCAGAAATAATTTTCCTAAATTTTTCTGACTTTCATCTTTCCTGCCATCTTCCCATGTTGGGGAACCCCTAGACCGTGTCTATGGGGGAATCGCCTTACTCCCCAATATCCTGTCTATTTTTTCTAATTGTGCTCTTATTTTGGTGAGAACCTCTCTAAGGCATGTTGTAAGAGTACTTGGGAGATATATTTTTGAAACCTTTTATGCATGAGCACATCTTTACCCACACACTGGCTGGGTATTGGAGGACTGAAATGATTAGATGAAATTTATTTTCTTTCAGGTTGAGAAGTTTTTATTTCATCCTCCTCTGTTCATAGATTCAGAATTCTTAATTTTTTTTCTTTACAACACATTTTCTTCATCTGGAAGCCTATAGAATCATTTCCTTTTTAGAAATTCTCCCTTCAACCTTATTATTCAAACTTTCCATTGATTTATTTTAGCTATTTCATTCTATTTTTGGATTACTAAGAATTTGTTTTCATTGTTGAATACGTCTTTATAATTAATTTGTTCTTATTTACTACAATTTTGGTTTTATAATTATAATTTTTGTTTTGTCATCATGACTTTCTTAAGTTTTGTGACACATGCCTTTTATCTGATTTTATTTTCTATTTTCCTCAAGTCTCCCTCTGTCTCTCTGTTTCTACCTCTCTCTCTTTTTCTCTCTTTCTAACTTTCTCTGCCATTTCATCTATCTTTCAGGTTAGAGATTTTCTTCAAATGTTCAGAATTCCTTGATTATCCGCTTGTGTTTGTGAAGTGTGGCCAAAACTTCAGTTTGATGTTCTGAGTGCCTGAATGGAATTTGTCAATAACGACCAGTACAATTGATCTGACAGAATGCCTTAGTTAGATAACATTTGCTATCAGTATTCTTAGACCTTATCTAGGGATTTCTTAGAAAAAAATTTTTCTGAACTCTGGCTGGAGGGCACAGAAAGGATTCGCACCTAAAGTAGACAAGACGTATGATTTATGCATTAAATTAATTATCCTCATTTTTAATAAATAATTCCTAGTCTCAGTGGTGCCTGGCAGTGTTTCCAAAGTAAATTATCCTCATAAGTAAAAAGAGACAAATTAAAACCGGCTTCTTGAGAGTAGGAATGAAAAGAGATGGCATATCTGAGGGCAAAGACTTGGCTGTGTGATACAGAGGAGGACATTCATGAATCCTGCTTCTCAGAAAATCAAATCTGTTTTCTCAGCTCTACACGCATTATCTTTTGGATGTTTCTAAAATGAATAATTCCAAAACTGAACATAATTTTCTATTCTGCTTTGAACTTGTGTGTCTTAAGTAATTTTCAGCTTCTTTTCTAATTGATTGCTAAATATATTAGGGATTGAGCCCAGGGTCTTTTCATTGACCTCAATTCCTAGATATTTTTATTTTGAGATAGTGCATTGGTAAGTAAGTAAGTTGCCCTAGCTTGGGCTGGAGCAACTGCATCAGATTCCCAGATTGCTAGATTACAGGTGTATCCCACTATTACCAGCTATTTCCAAACTTTTGAAACTTGGTCCCTTCTCCTATCCTCCGTGTTTTCTGAGTTCCTGAAGACAGACATTTTCACTCTGCACTTTTGTTTGAATTTGCAGTTCAGGTTTCTTAACTGTATGAAGTTATCATTATTTGCTTGGACTTTATTTTGCAGGCTTGGGGGCAGTGATTATGACAGTGATGATGACCCTGGTAAGAGGGAATTGAGTACAGGGCAAGCTCAGACTCTGCTTAATAGCACAGAGAACAGCATCTTCAAGGATACTTTAAATAGTGTGAAGTGGATCTTAAAATCTATACTTTGATATTTGACCTTTGACGGAAAGGTAGATGAGATGATACTTGAAATTTCAGCATAAAATATCTTCTTACCAATATTTTAACTCATTTTCATTTTTTTCTGGTGGCTACAATGCAGTTCGATGTTATACAGTAGTGGTGTACACTGCTTAAAATAAGCTGTCATAGGACTATCTCACTTTTGCCCCTGCCACCATCATATCCATGCCACCATCACAACTGGTTAGATTTCTGGCAGAACATAATTTATAAGGAAATTTGGTTCTACATTTAGCTTGTTAAGTGTTTTGGTTGTTTATTTTTTTAGAAAATTAAACTTGATTGTATTTTGCTCATTTTATTAAGTTTGCTATATAATGACAACTTTTACATTGATAGCAGAATCAATTGTATTAATAAGTGGCTTCATGTTCCATCTTTGAATTTTTACAATTAAACTTATTTGCTCCTCATGTACTGTAGATTCCATCTGTGTGAATTCTAGACATTTGCATCTATTTCCGTATGCAAATGAAAAGGACAATTTTCAGTTCTTATATTTTCACCTGACTTTGGTCTGCTTTGGAAAATTCTTTAGAAAAATTTTAGATGTTTTCTTTGTGAGAACATTTTTTATAAAGGGTTGCTTATTTTCAAAATTAAGAAGACTCACTAATCTAATGTGGTTAAAAGAGAGTATACAATGTAAGCTGTATCATAAATATATAGAAAAAACATAGGACATAATTATTTCATAAATTTCACAAAGTGTGAGGATGCTAGGGAAATTATAGAAGGACATCCCCAAGCTGACATTGGGCAATAGCTTTTATAGGGTAAGATTCCGTTATGTTGAGGATTTCATCAGTCAAAGGCAATAATCTTAGTGATAAGCCTACTCAACGATGTTTTTAAAATTAGTTCTCCAACCAGTCATGCATGTTGGTGAGTGATTAAGTTAGTAGTTATTGGAAGAATAAAGAATAGGCCCTGGTTGTCCCCTGTGGGACCTCATGATGGAACTGTGGGTAATACAGGGATCACTACAAGCTCCGCTTCTGTGGTTTTCAGCTCTAGAGACAGGACTTCTCTTACTGATCACTTTCTTCAGTGATTTGTGTTGGTTCCACTCCACAGCTAGCAGCTGCGTGTTATTTCCACTAAAGACAAATGGTGTTTTAATACATGTGCACATTGTGTAACGTTCAAATCAGGTTGAACACACCTTTCTCTTTAAGGTTCTAGGTACGATTAAAAATCAAAAAACTCTTTATTCTAGCTTTTTGAAATGTTTATTCTATAATTGATATCCATAATCACTCTACTGTGCAATGACATACCAGAACTCCTTGTTTCATCAAACTATAGCTTAGTACCTAACTGGCCCAATTAAAAAAAATATTTCCCACCATATATATATATATATATATATATATATATATATATATTACATGAATTGAGTATTTTGTGCATATATATATATATATATATATATACAAAACACTCAATTCATATATATATATTATATATATACATATATATTCACATACATATTCATATATATATACACACACACACACACATATATATATATCACATCAACATTACAATCCCCGCTCCCCATCCCCCCATAACTCCCACTATCACACTCATTTCATTCTATAGAATGCCTATGTTCTGTGTTTTCCAAATCAGAGAAACCATGCAATATTTAACATATTTAATTATTTGCATCGGACTCACTTTAACACTCAAATCACCACTTATGAGCTTGGTTGCTCACTCCTAGAATGGGCTGCAGTGGCCATATCTTGATACCTCTTTTCTGAGTCCGGCAGAGCCTTTTATTGGGGTAATTTGCCAAAAAAATTCTTTTTTTCCTGTATCTTACTATATATTTGTTGAGACTCTTAAATGTGGCTACACCCACCAGTCCACATAAGAAAAGAACAATGAAATTCATAAGGCTATAAAATGTGAAAAAGAAGAAGAAAGAAGGTAAATTTCAAATTCCTTAGCCGAGTACTCAAATGTAAATGTTTGCACATTCAAAAGACATTCAGGTTGTCATTACATCAATCACTTTTCTTAGGATAATCTTACCTCCAAGACGAAATGAGTAAATTGCTACATTGAATAAGTTTAAGTCTATATCAAATTCCTACATTAAATAAGTTTAAATCTATATCACATAAGCATATTACACTGAAAGCAATAGATAGAGTGGCATGCTTAGCATAATCTTTCAAGCTTTAAAAGACAGAAAGTGTCAACCCAGGTTGTTGTATACAGTAAATTTATCCCTGAAAATTGAAGAAGTAAACATTTCTTATGACCACGAATCTCTACGGATATTTGAGACCACTAGCCCAGCATCGCCGAAAATACTTGAAGGAATCTTCGAGAGAAGCAGAAAGACAATCACCATCAAAAATCATGGAGGAAAGGAAACACATAAAGAGAAAGTGTAACAAAAAATATTGGTATTTGAATTATTTGATTGATATCCTTTTAAGTAAATAACTTACGAAAGTTACGAACATTTGAAATATCTAAGCATGCCGCTCTGTCTGTCTCTCTAACTGGTCCACTTTACCCATCCATGTGTTCTGCTCCCTCACCTTTCTATCCACCATTCTGCTCTCAAGTGCCATAACATCAAAGTTTAGGTTCCACGTGTAAGTGAGCTCATGCCATACTTGTCTTTCTGTGAAGCTTATTTTACCTAACATCACGATCTCTATTTCCATTCACACTGCTGCAAATGACAGGACCTCATTCTTTTCAGTGGCCTAATAGTACTCCTTTGTGCATGTGCACCATGATTTGCTTATCCATTCATTTGCTGATAGATACTTGGGATGTGTCCATCTCTCAGTACTTCCAGGATCGTCTCAATGACTGCATGAGCACAGATATCTCTTTGAGGTACTGATTTCATCTTCTCTAGTTACATACCCAGGAGTGGAATGCTTACCATGCGGCAAGTTCTTCCTCCTCATTGTTTTCCATAATAGCTGTGCTAATTTCACAGGCCCACTCAAACACAAAACCTACCTTTTCTCCACCTCCTTAATACCTCCTTACCTCTAGTCATTTTGATAGTAACCGTTATTTTTCTTTTCCAAGGGAGGAAAGATTTATTTATTTTTAAAATATTTTTGACAGAGGGTCTTACTCTGTAGTCCAGGCTCATTCTGAATTCATCATGTAGCCCAGGTTGGCCTTGAACTCACAGCAATCATCCTGCCTCATTCTCACTAGGGTGAGGAGATATCTCATTGTAGTTTTAATTTGCATTTACCCCAAAACTAATATTATCAAGTTTTCTTCCCTTTCACATCTTTGCATATTTTCTTCTTTCAATGTAACAGCTTTCAGGAAACTCCAGAGTGTCTGCCTACACGCCTATATACTTGAGTTTCTTTGTGATCTTTTGCAATATAAGACTGATCACATCATTGCTTTGTTTATGATTTCTAAAGAGTTCCCAAATACTAAACGTTAGAGACAAAATCCTTGCATCATCTGAGTGGCTTAGCTCCCTGCTGTCCCCAAGGCCTAATCTCACTTCCACCCGATATATCAACTTGAATTTCCCCTTGCTCAATTCAAGCCTCTGATTAGCTTTCATCCTATTATAGAGAACTCCAAAATTACCAAATGTAAGGTAACAAATTTTGCTCACACTGATACTACCTCTCTCTTGCTTTTGTTTCTTTTTCTGCATTGCATAAAACAGTCTGACACATGGTGTACTTGCATGTTTTGTTTCCTGTTCCAGTCTCTAGAATGCGAGCATGGGCCTTTATTTTGTCCCGTCTGATTTATCCCTACCACCTGGAGTGGTGCCAGATACAGATTCTCATTAAATACTTGCTGCAATACTTTTCCTAAGATAGTTGCTATTATTCCTGCGCTGATCATTACGCTCATTACACTCTGACTTGTGCTACAGTTCACATGCACACCTGGTTTGTTTTGGATGCTACATTGCCGGATCTTTGAGCAATGAGATCATGCAAAACCATAATATGAGCACTTAGGTGTTTCATGGGTGAACGAATGTATAATGTTGAATGGAAACAAGATTAATTCTGATAATGAAGAGTGTTCTTATAGGAATAAAGAATAAATATTTTTTGGAGAAACGAAATGCACATAAGGTAACTTCTGTCCAATCAGGTAATCACGATGTTGATAGAAATCAATACTTTGACTGTATTCAGGTTTGGGGATATTAAATAAATATTTCTTTCTTTTATCTGCTTTGCCATATAGCTGGGATGCTTTACCTTAATAACTGAGGTCTTTTAAATTTGATTTAGGATAGTCTAAGATTGGTTTATAATGAAAAAATAATGTAAAGACAAAATAAGATGAAGTCATAATTTTCCTGAATATCTGTCCCTAGGGAAAGTTCTGCTTATTAATACTAGCCTGACTTGATCTGAAAGCTTATGAAGAGAAAACGAAGGTTTGTAAATGGTTCTGTTTGTTTTAAGTAAGACTGGGAATGCATGAATTTTATTCCCCAGAGGAAAAATATGCAGCAGCTAGATTCTGTTCTTCCCACCTTAGAAGCCAGAAGCAATTTCCTCATAAGCATTTCCGTTCTTTTCTCCAAGCCCTCTATTAAGTATTTTAACAGCAAAATGTTCACTAAAAGAAAAAGAGAGATTACATGAATGTGAAGTGAAAATGAGTATTTAGATTATGTAGGTTGAAAAGTAAGTCCGCATTATATACATGATTGTTGTAGAAAGTAAACATTCATTAGAAGTCTGTGGGAATATACCAAGAACACAGTCTCTGTTTTCAAGTATTACATTTGAGAGATATTGATTAAGTCAATCATGAGATTGATTATTATAGAAGACATTTGCGTATTTTGGCTTGCCTCATCACTTGTGTTCTAAAGTCACCTACAACTATGTGACTAATAGGATTTTTGCCTTGTGTATTTCTGTGTGGGGAGGTAGAATATAGGTGTTTTGAAATTTTACACTTCTTTTCATGTCATTTTTTCTACCAACTGAGAAAGCAAATAAAGAATTAGTCGGAGAGAGGCTCACCAACATCCTGAAGGGAGACACTACCTATCCAATTACTGATCCCCAACAGCACACAAAAAAAGAAGTTTGAGCTTTCTCATAAGAATAATCTAGTATTAACAATTATGCCTATCACTTTAGAGATTGAAATAAATCTTTTTCAGTGATATATTGTCAGAGGTCAGAATCTACTATAATGAATTAATAATTTATCAAAATTATTGACATTTTAATTAGCCCAAAATAACACTAAATATAAAATTTAAATATGCTAAGTGAAGTAGTTGTTTTTCATTTGGTAGTCATATTTTAATAGAGCACAAAGGAATCTCGATAGGGACATAAACAGTGAAAGCTGGTGCTTGTCAAATGAAGAAAAGTTAGAAAAGAGAATCAAAGTATACCAATGCTTTTAGAAGGTTTACACATACAAGGCATGGTGGGAAATTGAATTTGGGGCACACACACACACACACACACACACACAGATACACACATAGAATAGTGAGGGCTTTAGAAACATTATAAAAAAGAGAAATGACCAGGCTCGTGTCACTTGCTCAAGAATCGACATGAGTCTCCAAGAATGGTAAGAAAATATACGGTGTTGTGCTCTAGGGTAGCAATTTATGAGTTTCAGAGGTGGGGCCAAGTGACTCGACTCCTTAACAACTGGATGGCTGAGACTGTTAGCTGTAGATCTTGAATTTGTTAACTATAAAAATGGAACAATTATGGTTGATGATTAAACAATGATAGATTATGTATTTATCCGTCTATCATTTGTATATTTAATAATATGTAACATCACAAAATATGTAAAACAATATATGCTATATGAAAGAGTGGAGTCAAATTGAAGTCAGTGTCAGCACCGGTGATTTGGATAACAAGAAGAATCTTTGTAGAGATGTATGGAAGTAGAAATGAACCAAACACAAAAGACTGACTACAGATGGATATCCCTTTTATGAAATACATAAAAATAAAACATAAAATATGAGTGACAGGGTAGAAAGAGAGGCAATTATTAGCTAGGAAAGGGGAGAACCTCTGAAAAAGGGCATAGACACTCATTGATTCTCCAAACCCCATGTCTCCAATGTGTTACAGAATTTGGAATCCATGTATGTACAAATTTAAAAAGTCACAGAAGATATAACTCACAGTCCAAGGTGACGAGCATCTAACAGAAGACAGACACACATAAGTGGTTGAACAGGGCACTAGCTATGACAAATTACCAGTTCACTTGGAGGCAAGGACACAGAGAACCAGGTGAGACTTTTTTTTTTAAGGACAAAGAAGAAAAAAATATGAGAGAGGTGTATTTCATCCAAAGATATTAATGTTGTAAAACACAAAATGGCCATAATTTTGGTATAGGTTGAGAAAACGTTTAACAAAATAGGAGGAAGCTGGAATGATGGGAGAATGCAGATAATGACTCAGCAGATGAGAAGTCACAGTATTCATCCTG
Source organism: Ctenodactylus gundi (assembly GCA_004027205.1). Classification (NCBI taxonomy): domain Eukaryota; kingdom Metazoa; phylum Chordata; class Mammalia; order Rodentia; family Ctenodactylidae; genus Ctenodactylus; species Ctenodactylus gundi. The sequence goes on along the minus strand of PVKB01003174.1, from coordinate 197,492 downwards.
ATGCAGCTGAAAGTGAGGGTGTAGGAAAGGCGAGGTGGAGACAGATCTGTTGGCAAGTTGCATATTGATCATTCAGTCACATGTAACAAGCCTGTGATCTATATCACTCATTACAGATAAAATACTCTTCATAGAAAGAAAACGTGTTAGTTTAGAAAGCTGTCATTCAATACCTATTATTTGCTAGGCCCTTTGATAAAACACCAAATTAAAGAAATAAAATGCACCAATGACTGATGCAGAATATGAATGTTTACAAGTGGGCAGAGAGCTTACGGCCTCCCCAAATTCATATATTGCAACCCTAGCCCCTAAAGTGATTATGATAAGATATTGACCCTATGAGAAGTGGCTAGGTCACACTGGCCAAGTCCTAATAACTGGGATTAGTGACTTAAGAGTGATCGATCTCTAATTAAAAAAAAAAAAAAAACAAACCACAAAAGATCTCACTCACTTTTGTGCCACATCAACACATCAGGTTACTGTGAGCCTCTCACCAGACATAAAATCAACCAGTGTCTACGTGGAACACTCCCACGTTCAAAACTGTGTGAAATACTTTTTTGTTCTTCATGAGCCACCTAATTTGTGGCCATTTTAAAAAGCAGCCTGAATGGACTAAGACAATATTTGGATATATAAAAGAAAAGTTCTTGATGAGAGCAAAGAAGGACCACATGGAAAAAAAGGCTGGTTGAACTGGAAACTCAGGCGATACTGTCAAAGGTTTTGGGGATTTTTTTTTTTTTTTGCTATTTATGTATTAACTCACTCATTGCTTAATAATGCTATATAATACTTTCTATTAAAATGAATAGTGGTTAATCAGAAAATAAATAATGCTGTCTTAAATTGATATGACAGACAATATGAGAAGAATGTAGAAAGCAATGCATTATTATATTTGCTGTATGTTCTTCTTTTGTTCCATTGGGACTCTGCTGTGCTCCCTACTCTTGCCTGAGAGGCTGGTATTTAGAAATCTTATCAAGTACTCTTCCTGCCCTCTGTCTTGCGGCATTTTGAAAGAGGGAGAATGATACTGAATTAACAGAAAAGTAGTGTTTTAGTGACAGTTATCTATCTTTGTGTAGAACAGAGCACAGATGCAAACAGGAAATTCCTGTGCTCTATTCTCCACCGGAGGAAAATCTCAGCACTGCGATAGAACAAATTCCACCCAACTTTGAATGAACCTGAGATCATCTAAATCGTCTTTGTTTTTTTTTCTTTCCACATTGTATAGTGTAAGAAGGTTCTTAGCCCTTGAAGGCTGGTGCATATGAACACTACCAAGAAATGGCTGAGGCTGCATTGAGGTAGCTATTTCTGAGGCAGATTTCTGGAGCCTTTATTTCCCCATCTCTCTCTCTCTCTCTCTCTCTCTCTCTCTCTCTCTCTCTCTCCACGATTCTTATATATCATTAACATGTACTACCAAAATATATAATTATTACGGGGAACAAAAGAATAGAAAACTAACCTGAGACCAACGACCTAGAAGCTCACCAGCGAGCTTCTGGTATCTTTGTGTGCTGGCAGGATGAAGTAGCTGGCATCTTATGTCCCTGATAATGGCTGCACACGGCAAAGTTGTTCAAGCTCTACAAACAAGGGCCAGCTTCCTCTTTTTCCCCCCTTTCATTCTGTACATGTGACAAGCCCATTGAGTAGTGCCATCATTGTAGGATTAGGCCTCTCACCCTCAGTTTCTGGCTTATATACCAGTCATCTCATGAAACACCCCAAAGACACAACTGGATGTGTGATTAATGTCCCCAGGCAGAATGTGAAGAAATCAGGAAGCAAACTGATTTGGAATAAAATTGTCTAAAATGTTTGGCTTTTAAAGTAAACAGGCATGAGTTACTTAAGTCAACATGTTTGTTGTCTGTCATTAGAAAAAATTATTTCATGATCTAAATTGATTTATATCAAAAAATTTCATCTTTATGACTAGTATTGTAGATAGTTGTACTCACCATCACCCCAGTGACCAATTAACAAAATTTCTGCTTCCTGTCTCTGCAACCTCAAGCTCTGCTGGTCTAGAAGCTTTAGGACCAGAAGCGGGAAGGCTTGTACCAGGAGGCACAGCAATAATTCTACTAAACTGGAAGTTGAGACTTCCCCTGGTCATTTTGGCCTCCTCATACGACTGAATCAGAAAGCAAAAAAGAAAGTTAGCAGGGGTAAATGATCCAGACTCCCAAGGGGAAGTTGAATTAATACTCCATAATGGAGGCAAGGAGGACTATGTTTGGACTGCAGGAGATACTTCAGGGCGCCTCCTAGTCTCACCACGTCCTGTTACTGAAGTTAATGAGAAACTGACACAACCTGATCCAGAAAAGATAACAAATGGCCCAGAACCTTCAAGAATGAAGGTATGGGCCACCCCACCAGGGAAGGAAGCAAGACCCACTCAAGTACTTGCTGAGGGCCAAGAAAAAGCAAAAATAAGAAGGCAGTTATAAATACCAGCTACAACCACACGACCAGTTACTGAAATGGAGACTTTAATTAGATTTTCTCTCATTGTGCATATATATATATATATATATATATATATATATATATATATATATCCGTTAGTACTAAAATTTTTAAGCTACACTCTAACATAAAGCAGTTGAATGTCAGGAGAATAGGTCTTCTCCAAAGAGGAACCCTGTTCTCTATTGTGGGGAGGAATTTATTGTGTTTTTGTTTGTATGAAGTTCAGTTGTGCTATGTTAGGCATAATTACTAACTTAGCTATTGTACTTGGGAATTAATATGATTCAAAGAGATATGTCTATTTTTCAAGTTGACAAGGGGTGTATCGTGACTGTTGGAGAGATTGTGTCAATTTGAGGCAGCCAGGAACCAGCCTGGATTAGAATGAGTGATTTGTGGGCCGGTGAATGAGGAAAGAGCACCCACCAGGCTGTGGGAGGCCCAAGTAGAAACTTGAATTATATAAAAGGAGGGAAAAAGAAAGATTGTTACAGCTTCTTCTTCTGGGAAAGCTCTCCACCTTGCCAATGTCTACAAATGGACAGACGCTCTAAACCACGGATCTTCATCACTGATTCGTTTCAATCTCCACTTGTGTCTTTCTGTCTTTCACCAATCTCCAATCTCCAATCTTCACCATTGTTCTTGGAACAACTGAGATCTGCAGCAGAGTCTCACCGGCTGTCCTGCAGTCATGGCTGAGCAGCAATCAGATACTTCAGCTCTAGCACACGCAGGATGCCTTCTTGGACTATCTCTATCCCCAGATTTGGTAGGCCTTCAAAATAAGATCCTTTTTGTTACAATTCTGTAAATTTTGCCTTTTGAAAGAACCCAGACTAATACACTGGCCATTTTAAAAAAATAGCAGTGCTAAGAACTATCTCTTTACCAGTAAGTGGAGCCACACCAGCATTCTAACTTGGGGACAGTTATCTGGTTTGCAAACAAGGTGGGGGTCAGTGGGCTTTGGAGAAACATCACACGCAAAAGCAGAAATCATCTGAACTCTTCACAACAACATGGACTGGCAGGAGGGACTGCCTCTGGGAGACAGTACATGCAAGGACAAATAACTGGACCGAGGATTCTGTGCCCTTTAGTTTTTTTAAGAAAACATTCGAGGAGCTGCTGAGCAGAAAGAAATCACAAACTGCATTACACGATGATTGGATTTTGGAGTCCAGCTAGAGTTGAATCCGAACTTGAACTACTAACATATAAAGTTTCTGTCAATCTTGACTCTACCCACACAGTAAATGTTTAAAGTTACCACTTAAGGGAATGGTGGCTTGATTTAATCATAGATGAATTCAGTCCGTTTACAATTTCCACCTGATTGTTGCTCGACACACACAGAGAGATGTGTGAATATGAGATCTCAACCAAGTTGGTGGACACGTGAAAGGGCTTGAACTTTCTGAAAGATAAATATCAGTATGGATTTATTTTCCAGTGTTCAGTTATCCATAATTCAGAAAACACATAAATGCTAGAAAAACAAAGAAGCTGTGTAATGTGATAAGAATCAAGAGGAATAGTTGGTAAAAGCAGGCTCACGGCTAAGTGAGTCACTGGAACTGGTAGACCAGGAATTTGGTGTGCTTAGTCCACATAAAATAGCACATGGTAACTTCTTAAATCTTAAAAATTGAGGAACTGAAATAAATGTTTAAAAAAATGAGTGTTCTGTAGTACTACACCTGCATGTTATATCATAATGGAATAAGTGAGTGAAACGGAAGTCAAAGCTCAAATGTAGTAACAGGAAAAGTTAAAATCAGAAAAAGTTGAATATTCCAGATATATTGTAAAAAAACCAGTTCTCAAGCATTGGTAGTAATAAACGCAGTGAACCTTTTGAATAATAGTTTATACACAGTAGAAAAATAAAGCACATACCTATTTTTCTCTTTTACTAAATGACAAAGGAAAACAAGAAAATACATTCTCAAAAAATGTATAACATTTCGTCATATTTCCAAATTAGAATTAACTCAGAATACCTACCACATACAATTGATAACAGTGTTCCATATGTACATATACTAGAATACTATGCAGCAGTAAAAAGGGAAAGTTAGTGCTATAAATGCCTATTCAGGTGAATCACAAAAATATATGGTGGTGAAAGGAAATGACCTGTGGAGACCCTCTTAATAATCCCTAAATGTGAAGCTCCTCTCCGTAGTCCATAAACTGAATATCAGGCCTGGTGCCTCACAGATTGCAAAACGCCTCTTGGGAGAGGGTGTGCCCACCTGCTCCTTGATTACCTCTATCAAGGCTAAAACTCGTTTTTCCACAAACTACCCTACTGTAAAGACACTTCAGGAATAGCTGTACACCTGCCTTCTGGTCACCCAGTGAACTGTAAGAATTCACCCTGCACTGTGATTTCCTTACCCCTACCTGTATGCTACGATTTTTAAAAAATCAGCCATTGTGTAAAACTCCTGTTGACTTTTAGGAAATTTTGTGATTCTTCACCCTGTATGTTCTCTTTCCAAAAATACGTGAGAACAGACTTCTACTCAGGATGGCACAGCCAGCTCCCCCTTTCACTCTGAGGTTCCCAAACTCTGTGTAAGAACGTGTCCTTCACGCTTTTTTCCATTTTTATTTGTATATATATGCGATATACAGTGCTGGAGAATGTTGTACATAATTATATTGTGACATCAAGATAATTCCTTCCCTGCCTTTTGCCCTCCTGTATCCTTCCTCCTCCCCCCCAACTCCAAATGTCTCACTCAATTTAATGTCTCACTGCATGTATTCTCGTTTTCTCGTAATAATCACGTGATATTTAGCCTCGTGAGTCTGACTGACTTCACTAGGCATGGTAGTCTTCATTTGGGTCCATTTACCTACAAACGCCTAAAACCTATCTGCCTTTACGGAAGAGCACTGCTCCACTGTGTGCAATAGCGGATTTTTTTGTACTCATTCATCTGTTGATGGGCATTTCAGCACCTCTCGTAATTTAGCTAGTGTTCGCTGTGCTGCTATAAGCATGGGTGGACACGTATCTCTGTGATAAGTTGCTTTTAACGCTTTTGAAAGGGTACTCAGAAGAGGCATCACTGGATTGAACGGAATATTTACTTCCAGCTTTTTGAGGAATCTCCTCCACACTCCTTTCCATAGCGAGTGAACTAGTTTATAGTCCCCCCATCAATATGAAAAGGTTCCTTTTTTTTTTCTCACAACCTTTCCAGCATCTCTTGTATTCAAGTTCTTGGTATAGGCCATTCTAACGGAGGTAAGATGGTATCTTAGTGATGTTTTGATTTGCATTTCTCTACCAGCTAAAGATGCTGAGCATCTTTCCATATATTGGCTGGCCATTTGTACTACTGAGATCATCTATTCGCTTCAGTTGCCCATCTTTTAATTGAGCCTTTGATTTTGAGGGTTTTGTATTTCTTCACTTCCTTGTATATTCTAGTTATTAGCTTCTATTAAAGGTGAAAGTGATGACTTTTTCACATTCTGTTCTCTCTTGATTCTGTTAATTATTTCCTTTGTCATGCAGCAGTGTTTACATGGATAGACTCCTTCAGACCTTCCTTCTCGAATGTTTTACAGGTACCCCAAAATATATCTAGTGTATAATCATCCTTCCATTAGCCTCTAAATGATAAAGCTAATTTATATTGATATAGTTTAGAATGGTGCTTACCTGTGAGTGAATAGCTGGTTATTTGCTAAAAAAAGTACATGGAAACTATTTGCAAGAAAACCTACGCCTTGATCTGATACTGTTAATCTAAACATCCACAAGCTATACATGAAGATTTTTACATATCTCATCACAATAAATAAGGCACACTTTAGCACATGTTATTAGAGTAGAAAAATGATATTTGAGGGTCACACAGCCAAAGAAAATTAGATATTAAAATTCATAGCAAAATCACAACGATGATGTGTTTGGAAATTGTCAGATTGTTGAGGTCTCCTCTTTGAAATGGTTACACATTCTAGGATCTTGGGGCCTCTGTTAAAATCCTCACTGCTTTCCCGTCTTACCTGTAGAGTCTGCGTTCTGAAGCTTAGTTTCTGAGTTTCTAAGTCATTAGTGCAAAATAGAGACAATGATAATATCTATGGAATAAGAACATTGTAGAATAAAATGAGGAAATATGTATATAATGATTAGTGGAGTCTGTGGAAAATGAATACGCTTCAGTAAGTATTCACTGTCATTTATTTTTAGTATTATTTAAACTTATCTTTTTCATACACAAATATTGATTAAAATATTTCAAGTAACTTATAAAGAAGTCTAGAGATAAAAAATAATATTTTCATGTAAAATATTTCTGGATTTATTTTCTATACAGAAAAACATACATAGGAAGGCAACCTTCAATTTCTTACATAGAATGATTTAGGAAACTGAAAGTACTTTATACATATATGTACTTGCGAAGATGGAACACTTTATAAATGGTAGCTTGAAGATTTCCACAAATTGAAGATAAAGGTCATGGACTTTAACATTTGATTATGAAAAAAGATATCCAAAATTTGTAAGACCGTGTTGCACTCTCCCCAGCCCTTGTTTACAAAGCAAATCCCAGAGTCTTAGTCGGGCGGGTCGTCTTTGTTTGGCCATGTTTGGAGATGAGCACTGCTGTCTATTGTCTTTTGTAGAAGAGTTCCTTGGACTCTCTGGATCTCCAGTGCATTTCCTATCATGGCATTTCGTAGATTTTACCACAGTTGTTTGCTTTTCTTTCTCTCTTGCTGGACTATGAGCTCCTTCTGGGTAAAAGTCTTATTTTATTCAGTTTTGTATTAGAAATGAGTGCAATAATAGGAAGAATGCAACAGGCACGATGAAACCATTTACAGCAGACTTATTATTTAGAAGTTTAGAATTTACAAAAGACAGTGAAACATATCAGAAAACATACAGCAGGCTGAAATTGCTAGAAACACACACTCCTCGATTCACTACATACTATGTAGGGCAGGAGAGCCAGTGCTTTCCTGAAGGAAGGATATGGAGAAATAAAGATTCAGTGGCAGATTTCTTTTTATATTTACTGAAAAATAAGCTGCTATGTACAGCCATTCAGCAAAGATTATATAGGGAAGATGTGTTGGGTTCAGGCTGTGTTTTTCTGAGGCCAGGCCTGAGCTTCCATGGGAAACAACCTTGGGAGGGATCTCAGGGGCATGTACTCTGCATCCGTCCCATCTGCTCCGTAGTGAGAGAGTCCTTGTGGAAGGACTGGTTACTTCCCTTTGCAAGGCTAAGGAGCAACACCCTCCCGTGCTTGTGGCTGAGAACAGGTCAGCGTGACTGCTTTGGAAATGTTGGTTCCTCAGAGCGATAGCCCACTTTCACTGTGTTCTACTTTCAAAGATTGTTAAACAAAGATTAATTATTGCTTTGCTAAATTCTGCATTTTTCTCCTATGTTTTGCCTTAATAAAAAGGGTTGGGTCAGAAACCTGAGCTGCTCTTGAGCAATGAGCCTTGGGTCTTCTGGTTTGCCTTGTCCGTTATACAAAATCTCCTCCTTCACATCAGCCAGAAACACCGAGGGGGCTGACAAAGTTGAGAGGTGGTCATGCTGAAATATGGCAGCTGCAGGCTTACAAAAAGAGTTATTTTCATTTTTACTACAAAGGAAGGGAAGAAGAAAAGAATTCTAAAGTTTCATTGTTGAAAATTAACACCTCTAGACACCAAGTTTTGAAACACATACAAATCAGAACTTCTCCACGATTAAAAAAATTCCACAAATTCAAAGAAAGAGAAAAAGATGCCACAAAAACAAGAAAGCAATGGCAAGATGACAACTGCCAGGTTTATTAAAAATGTGTATTTTACCCATCAGAGTATCAAAAATTTTGTTTTCTTATTGGCAAATTTTATACACGGATTATAGTTAATATTCTTTTATTTAAAAAGATTTTCTTTTCTCATGTTGTTTTATGGACTAGTAGTCAACAAGATTTCAGGTTTAACCTGTGTAAGAGCGCTAAGATCTCTAGAGTGCTTTGGACAATTGTCAAAGTAGCAAAGCATCCATCTCAGTGTACTCTTCTGAGACTTAAAATTTCTGCTGATAACACACTTTTACCTAATTAAAACTTTTGATTGACAGATCTGATGCAATGGTATTTGAGGCAAGCCAGAGATCTTTTACTACTGTGGGAGATTGACAGACCATTTTATGAAAAGTTTTGTGAAGTGCCCTTTAAAATGTCTTTCCATGAGTGCACCTGCCCTCTCCTTGAGGGAAAGTATATAAGCAACACTTTGTCCTTTCTTCATAGTTCAGCAAATCATTTTCTTTCAATTTAATCTAATACTAAGATTGAGGTTTCAAGCTTTGAAGAGAGAATTTCTACCCTTTGATTTAAGTCCCAGTTTTCAGAAGAAGTGAAATAATTTTCCTAAGCATCTTTAATGTATGATAGATTTAAAAAGACCACAAATTACTTGCAATTATCACACTTTATTAGTTAGGGTTCTCTAGAAGACTCCTGAGGAACAGAATGTATAAAATATGTATATGCAAGGGAAATTATTAGGTAGGATTACAGGATCAAAGGCAGGAGAATCCACAATGGTTGTCTGCAGGTTGAACAGCTAAATGTTCCAGAAACTGTTTAGCCCAAGAAAATGAAAGCCACAGAACAAACGACACCAAGGAGACAGAGAGACTGTCAGCCTAAGGTCATCAACCTGGAAGGGCACTTGCAAGTCTCAATTCTGAGTCTGCTTCAGAAGCTTGAGGAAATGGGAAAATTAGATATTGATGTTCAAAAATGAAGGCAGTAAAAGACACACCCGTTTGAGAAGCCAGGAGCTCTTTGAAGCAAGCAAACTTTATTCTTTTTTCTTTTTCTTTCCCACCTAGACTACAAACAAAACTGTTGGTTGGTGACACCTATGAGTACCCATGGTATGTCTTCCCTTCTCAGTTTGCTGGTTTACATGTGAATCATCCACAGACACACACCAAACTCTGTGTTAGAAGTCTGCCAGGCAATTCTTACTCCAATCAAGTTGACATACGACCATTAAGAATCACAGTAACTGAGAGGAAATATAGCACTCTGCTTTCCATCACTATAAGAAAAGCCTAGATTATTAACTTGTATAAAAAGGAAACCTTGACTGCTTTCAAGGCTCTTGTCCATAGTTGATTGATCTGTCCCATTTTAGGGGGTCTGTGACGAGAGAGCATGCCATTGGTGGGAGCAGGGGAAGGAGCCAAACCATTCAGCACGTGGCTGGTAATCAACGAGGGGAAAGGGAAAGATCACGATCCCTGGTGACCTAAAGACCTCCTAGTAGGCCTCGGCTGTCAATGATTCTGCTGTCGTCTGGTAGTGATAACCCGGGAGGCACATCTTCAACAGGTGGCACCCTGGGACACATTTAGAGTCCTGGAAAAATGGAATTCACAAAGAATAGTACAAGAATGTGGCAGAGTTATGTAATAGGTAGGTTGTAAGAAACAATTTAGACCTCTTACTGTCACTTTGCTTTGGAATAATTGCTTTGTGATCCTAACCTGCTGTGTAAGAAGCTCAACTATCCTGAGGTAGCCATGCTGTAAGAAACCCATGTTGCTCAAAGAGGCTCCTAAGGAAGTGAACCATGTGTGTGCATGTGGGTGTGGGTGTGCGCATATGCATGTACACATGCAAGTGTGAACTCTCTCATGTGTATGAGGTATAAATAAATAACACCAAAATGTTCAGACTTAGGAGTGAAAATAGCATCTTGGAGGTGGTCTGCCTAAGCCCAGCCATCCTAGTAGAATGGGGCATAGGCTTGATGAGCATTTCCCGTATTCATGATCCACAAAATCATTAACAACAGCAAAATGTTAGTGTTGAGTTAGGAGTGGTGGCACACACCTGTGACTGTAGCAGTCTGGGAGGTTGATGCAGCAGGACTGCAAGTTCAAGCCCTACCTGGGCCACTTAGTGACTTAGCAAGACTCTGTCTTAAAACAAGACTTTAAAAAGTGCTGAGTCTGCAGCTCAATTAAGATGTTGGGTTAAATGTTCAGTATTGAAAAAAAGAAAAAGAAAGAAAATTTTAAAAAGAGAGAGAGAGAAAGAAAAAAAAAAGTAAAGTTGGTTTTCAGCCACTAAACTTTGTGTGCAGCAGCTTGTACAACAATAGCTAATCAGGACAAATGAGAATCGAGCGAAAAATTGAAATACATTTGTAAAACCAACGTCTTTGTCTATTTTAGCATTTTTTCCCCAGAGAAATGCTTCAATAGAACACTTGAAAAATAATGCAATGATTATTAAATGACCAAGACAATTAAAGTCATCCCATTTGTATGTATCAAGGACAATCCAAGTGTTCAACCAAAGGAGAAACCCTGGTTACAGAAAAAAAGAATAATAAAAAGTGATATTCTTTACATCTGTCATTAATTTTTCCCAAGCAATGATAAAGTGGCAGCATTTCCAACTTTCTCAAATTTTCTGCTGAATGGTTTGTACCTTTTGACCCGGTTGAGAATTGATGAGAGAAAAGGATGTCAAGTTCATAAAAATGACAAATGCTCCTGTCACTAAAGGATGCATTAATCTCTCTGTTAGAAATTTTTTTTCACTTGAAGGGTAAGTTATATGAAATCCCAATGTTGAAATTCTATTCTTATTAAAATAGGTCTTAATAATTAAATTTTTATTTTGCCTAAAGTCATATTTTACTTATAAGTATAGACATTTGACTTAAAATAGCTTATTTCTACCCCCAAAATGGAATTCCAATGTATAGTTATGGACTGAAAAATAAAACTTGAGGGATAAAATTTGTATATACTCATCTAAATATCTAGGCAGACTTTTTTAGAAGAAAGTTTCTAAGAGTTTTCTGTACAAAAACACTGAGTCAGACTTGATTGTTACTTTTGCTTTTTAAATATGTATTACATGCTTACTTCATTTCTTACAATTAATGTAAAGGTAGGCTTTCCAAACCTGCAGTTTATGGGTCATTGGTGGTACAGAAAATCATGGGAAGGGAGAAGCACACCCATCTGATATCAAAAGACAGGAAAGTGTGGTTAGTTCCTTACTTGGATGTTAACCAGTGTCTGTCTCTGGAGACTGTCATAGCATGGCATATGCCATCATATCATTCGAGAACAGTGGGTGTCAGGAGAAAATGTTGCATGAATTTTTTATGTCTTTTCCTAGTCTGAGATTTCTGAACAGATCAAGCTATCAACCAGGTAAAAAGATGAATGAATAGCAAGCACAGTTTGGACGCTAAATTAAGATGCGCCCGGAAGAAATTTATGAATTTTTATTCCCTGGAACCAATGAGATGTGTTTAAATTATAATGGATGATATTTCTGGAAACATTTTCTTTCTCTCCCTAGATAGACGTTGTTTACATTGGAAAGATAAAGTCTCCCTTCATGAAAAGGGAATGGACTCGCATGCCAGGTTTCCTGTGAAATCTCAGAAATTTGAGTTTATTTCATGCTGCAGACTTGCCCTCTGTCTCAGGCACGCTGGGTATATATGAATTCCATCACATCACCACTTGAGAAGTTGAAATGTGGGAAGTCAACACAAGATGTTCTGTAAGCAAGGAATCGGTGTACAGTCTAGTTGTTAATTTCAGAAGCCTCGTGCTTTCTGTCAGAACAAACGCATACAGCTACAAATCCTTGACATGTGGTCTGTGGGGCAAAGCTTCTGTTCTTGCAGAAACGTGTGGCACTCTTTGGATTTTGGTGTCATTGAGCCTGCCCAATCAGGTTTCTATCATTTTTTTTCTACCAGACCAAAGTATTTTTAAAAAATTCAATTGAATAAGTGTTGTTTCTTAGAAAAAATAAGCTAGGACAAAATTAAACATATTTTTTAAACAAAATGTTATAACATCAGGCTGACTCTATAAAGTACCAAAATTTGGAAGTAAGTGCTGACTAGTCATCGGCGTGTACAAATCTATTATCACTATTTATATAAAATGGATGAAATTGTTGGGATGAAGTGCAGGTTACCCCAACTTAGTATCTCCAACCCAGCCACTGAGCCCTGTGTTAGTCAATTCTCAGCAAACTTTAATGGAAGTAAAGAATAGTAATACTTTGTCCAAAGACAAAATTTGCATGTGTGTGGATTCTGGGACTAGAGTGACATCCTCAAACCTCATTATAGATTTGATAAAATTACAATATCAAATATCATAATAATATCAAAAATCTGTAATTCAATCATATTTATTATGTCCACTGTGAAGAAATGTTGTGCTAAAAGAAAAAAAATGGTCTGTGTAGAAGCTAAAGTGGAAGGCAGGGAGCTTGACAGAAAGAAGTTATCTGGGCTTGGTAAGCACTTATACTCCACGACAAAGGCAGCTGAACAGAAGCTAGGAAAGGTCAGGATAAAGGCCACACGTGCCATTTTTTTTTGTATAACCAAACTCTTTTTATTTGTTCATACATTTGTGAGAAATTTAGCACAATCGTTTGTCATTATAGTGACTCATCACCTTTCCCATTGATTACCTAGAAGATGCTCCCTTCCTGTACTATATCTCGTGTTTAGTAGCAGAGCACACATGTAGTTACAAAGTGCAAATAGCTGACTTAGAAAAGACTGTGTCATGGGAGCAAGGTCAATGCACTGCAGATCTGTGATCATTTTTATTCTTTGCTTTCTTTCAGCCTGACCATCATTCACTGATGTATATTTTTGTAAGTGAGGGTTTTCATAATCCGCCCTCGATGCTATTTTATCAAATACAGTTTGATAAATTCTGAGGTTAAACATGATATCAAAATATAACTTGATAGATAGACTTGCAGAATATCGTGTCTTTCATAAATGATTGATCAATGTACAATAAAACTGTTATCAAAATGGCACTTAATGAGTGAAGCAGGAACATAGAGTGACAAGCTTGTGTTTTCTTGTAGCAATAGAAGGATGAATACTGTCATGTAAGATAAGATTCAAGACGTAGAGAAGCTGTGGTAACTGATTATTTCATTTCCTGCTTTGCAGACGCTCCTCGTCCTAGCAGGTCCACTTGTACTGAGGGCAATATGGCTTAAAATCATCTATCTTGATGAACTCTAGACCTGTATTTACCAGATTCAATTTCCTTTTTATTTTGGCACTGTAGAAGGCTTCGTATTTTGAACATTTGAAGGCTAACAATATGGAGCCAACCAATGGTTCTTTTGAATAAATCAGAAATTATTATCTTTGTTTTAAGGAGTTGTTGTACTCATTTTCTTGTTACTGAGCACAATACTTGACACCCAAAACCTAAAGCAGAAATGTATTTTAGCTCACAGATTCAGAGGTTACAGTCTACACACGCTTGGCTTGCAAAGAGCTAATCTGGAAAAAACTGCTTCTCGCATGGAAGCCGAGAACCAGAGAGAGAAGGCCAGAGCTGAGAACCCGGATACAGGACCACACCCTTGGTGACTCATCCCTCCAACGGGGTCCTGCTTCCTCACGGCTCCTGTGAAATCATCAATGGGCGAATCCACTGAAAAGCTGCACCTTCATCATCCAATCACCTCCCAAACACACGAGACTTTTAGCTTTCATTTTAGGTTCAAACCACAACAAGATACAATTGAAATTCCGTATGTGCAGTCAATCACTCTCACAATCCGTCCTAAACCCTTTGCCAAGGTAGAATCTAGGGACCACAGAGTCACTAATAGACCCCAGAGCTGCCCAGAGTTCACAGAAATTCAGAACCTTCTCTGTCACAGTTCTGAATCTTCAAACATAGGAGGGTTGAGAACAAAGATCAAGTTACAGTACCTTGACATCCAGAGACACAGATTGTTTTCACATTCTGGAAGAAAAAAAATATATAAAATTTAAAAAGAACCCCTGCCAAGATGAACAGAGGAGGAGGAAAATTAGAACCAATTAATATCCCTGCGGATATCCTGTAGGACATTTTTATTTGGAGATGTTTATTTTTATCTTGTCGTTATTACTTTAAAAAGTTATTTCTTCCTTAAGAAATACTCAGTTTCTGACAAGAAAAAAGTCTCTAATGAATGAGTCAGGAGTTAAATAAAGCTAAGACGATAAAAAATAACATAATCAATATTAAAATGGTGCGTTAAGAGAAAAGAGAGATTGAACTACAGAGAGAGACCCCATCTCAAAAAAAGACAGAGAAAAGAGGGATTAAAGAGGATATAGAATTAAGGAAACAAAACCAGAAAAGAACAGATGCAAACTGCCCAAGTTGCTTATTCTAATAAGGTTAGTGCACTTTTCCCTGAGACCCCCGCGTTCAGCTGGGCCCTGTTCTAAAACCAGAAGGCCCACCATTGAGCAAATGGGAGCAGTTATCCAAATTGTCGTGGAACATATTATGTCAGGAAGGATCCAAGGCACAGGTAATATGTTTAACACAATGGGTGTAGCAAAGTCAGTGTGAAGAGAACAGAGTGGCAGCAATTAGTTCAAAGGAATCAACTGTGAGGTAAATGAAAATAACGTGGAGAGAGTGGCAGAAGAAGCTATTTAAGAGTAAATGAGCAAAAATACCTCTTTGGTGAGGTGAAAGGTAAGGTGAGACCTAAATTACAAAAAGACTCTAATCACAAAAGGATTTCAAGGACAACATATCTCAACTCAGGAAATAACCAAAGGCCCAAAGGTGGAAAGATGCACTTGGTATGCATACAGGCCAGGCAGAGGTCGGGGCGGTGGGAGAAGGATGAGCCCACTCATGTGTGGGCAGAGAGGCTTGAGAAGAGGCGGGGACAACACCAAGACCTTTGTTAAAGGCAGGGCAAGAAGTTTAAGCTCGTCTCTAACTAAATATGGAAAACTTTAGAAAGTTCTCAGAAAAGAAGTAGCAGCAAAGCTATGCTTCACCTAAATTCTACTTATTTAGAGTTTTATGACACAATCTTGAAAATTGTTCGATTCTGATGGAGGTGGAGGCAAAGTTTCCTCAAGCATCATCTTACAACGAGACAAATCTAGTGATTTCTAAGGCAATTTTCAGCTTTCCAAAATACATGAATGTTTAAACGACATTTGACTTCATGTGAAAAATGACAAGAGGATAGTATTGTGCACCTCTGATTCATATTCAGATGAAATCTTTTTCTATTAAAAACACTGTATAAAACTCTGTTATTAAATATCTGTAGGAAGAATTTTGACAGAGATGGTGAAATGTAACTACCTAAATGTCTTAAGTTTGTGAAGATTCTGAAAAGATCAGTTAGAATGAGATAAAATCAGCTGCTCTTCCTACATGACAAACAGCCACCAGAACAGGAGAAATAAAGGAGCTACGGGTCAGAGAGAGATCCTGCTTGAGGAATATTTTTCCTCAGGAAAAAGGTACTATTATTAAACCCACTGAGGAATAAAGAGAATATGGAAAAAAACATAAAGAAACACAGAAGCTGGAAAAAGGCAGGGACTCATTTCCTTTTTAGGATAGCAGAGAAGTATGAACTAATATATTTGACAGACTTATTTGTTAAGAAGTAAGTTTAATAAACTATACATTTCAAAAAAATTACATAGCACGTGATTTTATTATAAAAGATTCTGTGGAGCTTTAAAGTCTTTCTTGGAGAAATTTGTCTCGCTATCTTTGAGTTTGTTTTTCATAATATGCTAATTCTGTTTTCTAGGAAGTTTTGTCGTGAAGTATTCCTGAATTATGGCACTACGAACAATCCAGTCCCTTACTGTAGATCAATGCTATCAAGACAGTGTTTAGGACAAAGTGGAGTGTTATCCTAGCGCATTGCCTCAGAGAATGAATTAGCATATATTTGGCCAGAGAAAGAAATTATTAAGGAAGGAGGAAGGGAAAGTGAAAAGGTAAAAAAGCTTTCCTAGAAACATCCAGTTGTCATTCACATGTCATTAGTACAAATGCATCTAATCCTACTCAAAGGAGAGTAGGCGCACCTGCCATCCTGCCTGACTTACCGTGTGTGCGTTTGAGAAAAGTGTGCTTTGAGCTCATTTGCTGTAAATGCCATTTGACTGTGATTGTGACCCAGCTCCTCCCAGGCATTTGCATACATTCCATTCTATTTAGTCAATGTCAAGTAAATCATAAGATTCAGACTCACGTTGTTCATCTGTAAAATGGGGACAATGATACTTCATATAATATATAGCGCAATAAAGTTTCCTAATTTACAGTGCAGAAGAAATAAGCATGTAATGAACAGTAGCCTTTATGATAATAAGTTGGATGTTATAAACACGTGATTTTTTGATGAAATGATTATTTTACTCATTTATTTGGTGGTGGTAAAGATCAAAATCTTGGCTTGCACCTCATAGGCAAGCACTGTACCACTGAGTCAAATCTCAGACCCTAAAAGTGATTTATTGTACGGAATGATAAATACAAGTGAGTGAAGACAAAATGAACTTTCTTTAACTCAACTCAGGATCAGGTATAAAATAAAACAATTATGAGCAATTATGACTTCCTTCTCAACTCAACTCATAATGTAGCATATAAAATGATGCATATTATTGATATAGGGAAAACAATGATAATTGATATTCTTAAATGTGATACAATAGCAGCGGACCAGGAAAAGCTTATACGTGAATGAGTTTTAAAAACATTTTCTAAAAATACACACTAAGAAGTATTTATGAAGTTTCCTTCATTTAATGAATTAGTGTTTAATTTAGTAAATATTTTAATGCAATGTATTTTCGTTTAGTCTCAATTTAATGTTTAACAGACTACTTGAGAAATAGGAAGCACTGAAAAGGGACCAAAGATTCCAAATCTTTTTCTCTCTTTAGTCTAAACACTCAATTGCCTGTACACAAAAATCCCTCACAAGAAAAAGAAACAAATTTTGGCAAACCTTATACAAACTATGGTTGTCAATGAAGGAAGAGTTAAAAATGTATGTTAATGTCATCATTAAAGCTCCTGAGTTATGCAATAACTAATGTAAACCAATACTAGAAATATATGTTACAACCTGTCTATAATGTGTGTCAAGTACTTCCTGAATGTGGGAGACAGAGAGAACACAGTGGCATAAGAAAGGTAGAAAAATACTAAAATAAGAGAAAGCATCAGCATTTTAGAATGACATGAAAACCAGTAAGCAAGTGATAGAGAGGAAAATGTTGTGTTCTCTTAGTACTATGTCTTTAACATTTTACTTACCACCAATTCAAGAATTTTCTTTGAGAAGTGGGTGTTGGAGCCATGTACGTGGTATGGGAGGGAAAGTAAAATATATTTGAAGGTATTGTAGTCATAGAATGCTTCCTAGATGTAGAAATTTGTTGGAGGTGCTAGCCAACTCCAAGGTTGAGCTACTTACATTTTATTTTATATGAACTTTATAGCTCTGCATTCATTTTGATCAATGTCGAGTTGAAGCTCTAATGAAGGAATTAAAAGAATGTGGGAAGATTCCCTTTCTGTTTTTGACATGCGCCTATTTTCTTGGATTCTTTTGTATATACATACACTTCTCTCCACTTCGATGAACTAAGAAATGTAGTTTTGTGGCAATTTTTAAAAAGGAGTAAGAAAAATTTGAAAAATAGGAAGAGCAGCCCGCAACAGGAAGCCAGTGAGCACAGGGTTTATTTTCAGGTGATGCATGCCTTCACAGGCTTGAGCGTTCCCAAACAGGTTCTCAATAAATATCTGGCACCAGATTAACATTACTGTAGCTTTGTTGTTGTTGTTGTTGTTGTTGTTGTTGTTGTGGGTTTTGTTGCTGTTGTAAATCTCTCTTCTCAGGATATGATTGTTTAATATAAAGTGTCATCATCACTCTACTATTTTTGGCATACTCACCAAACCTTCTCTAACCCTACAACCAAAGGTTGAGGTTGGGTGGTAATGGAAGTGTAAACATGCATAACTGTGTATAATAGATAAACAAATTTAGTAATCTCAACTTGTATGTCAGCTTATGAATGTAACCTATGTTGTCTTGATTTGTTTGAAATAGAATCCTGCATACAGTAGAATCCTGAACACGGCCCAGACCTTGGTGCCTTCTGAAATCAGAAAGGAAGAAATAAGCAGACAGTTGGATGTCAAAGTGAAATTGACACTAGGGTGTCCTGGCACCTCTGTGCTAGCACCAGGTGGTTTGCAGGTTGAGGCAGATGTGGGCTATGTAGCCACCTGGGGGTATGAATCATCACGGGTGTCTCCTATCAACCTCCCCATCTGTCATGGCAAACTCGGCAGCAGGACTGCATCAGAGCGAGGCTGTGGGACAGACAGAGGCGAGTCACACTGGCATAGTCAGAGGCTGTGCCCTGGCTTCATAGTTGCTATTGTTTGAAAAACTAGGAGACTCCTAATACCTCAGCATAAGCTGGAGATCATATTCTATGCATGAAAATAACAAGTATGTTGATAATGGAAAGGGGAATGTGGGTAAGTTATTAGCAGTACAAAGCGTTAGCAAATCCCTTTTTGTTTCTAAGGAGATCATTTTATCCATTCAACCTGCAAGATTCACAATCACAGGCTACTTTCTGAAGGGATCTGCCTTTGGCAATTAACAGCACATGGGACTTAAAATGGACAAATCTCCAGATTACTTGCAGTTCCCTCTTGGAGATGTCTCTAGGGTGAGGCACGCTAGATTCTTATGACGTTCAGAACAACAGATACAGTGACATAGAAGGTGAGAGGTGTTAGGGAATCAGAGTGTTTGGCCACGTAAGGCACAATATGTAGGAAACTTCATTTATCCAAACAAATCTCATTGCTGTCTGGTTACTAGGCTTGCCCTTCTATATTTTACCTAATTATACATATTTCCTGCTGGATGGGAAGAAGCGAAAAATAGAGGAGAGCAGATCTCTATCCTAGGTCTACTTTAGGGAACCGTGTCCAAGGAAAGGCCGTCAGCGCTAGCTGAGGACTCAACACACAGCTTCTCGTCAGACCTGGACAAACTGGTAAGAGCAACTTCATCTTTTGAGTTCTACTCCTGGAGGAAAGAAATGCCCAGGGCTAACAGAAAATGAAGCCATAGTATCCAGTCGTGGTGCTATGAACAAAAATGGGCCTCCAGGTTTCTAACGCTAAAAATAGGTACTTTATAATTTATCTTTTCAGGGAACAGTTATTCTTTTCATTGGATCACCAGTCCATACATTTGTGTATTTCTTTCCTGTTGTTTCTAATATGTTAAGTTGGATATAGAGATCAACTGGTGAGTTCAGATCTATTTCAGTACAATGATACTGTTTGCGCCAAGCCTGTGTGGGTAAAATGACCTAACGGGCCAGCAGTTACGCTGTGATACTCATCAGTTCTGACAGCTTGTGCACTCAGGTTGGCTGTGATGACGTAGGCCTGGAGATGCCATTTAGGGACTTGGAGCTGTTTTGTCCTGGCAGAAGTCCAGTGACTTGTGTGCAGGTAGACAGAAAGAAACTATCTCTTTCCTGGCACAGTGCTGCATAGATGGCTCTACCAAAATGGTTGAAGGTTGAGATTACAGCCATGGAAAGCTCTAGGTAATCAAACACCTGCAAACTTAGCCCCATCCAGAAAAAAAGCATTCAGCAGAAGGAAGCTTAACTGTAGATTAAACATGCATGGTGTCAGCAGAATCTGTGCTCCGCAGTGTTTCGTACATGCCCCCAGCCGCTGGAAGCCGTGGGGTAGAGTGTGAAGACTGACTCATAAGTCAGCATTTAGCTTACACCTGTACCATACAGCCTGCTCACAGGGCAAACGCCAACAAGCTGCTTAGTCCATCAGGCCCTCTGCTTTCTTATCCTCTGAATGTATAAAATAATATCAGTATTCTGAGAGCTGTTGATTAAACTTTAAAAGAGAATTCGCATAAAATGCATAGTGTGGTGTTTAGTCTGAAATAAATGATCAATCAGATGAGCTAATCAGATCGTAATTGGGGTTACTTTTAACAGTACCACAGCTATCCAGATAATACAGTGCACCATTATGCTTCTGGTTAAATCATAGGGCTCCACCTGTCAGTCTGAAAGGCAGTTAGCCAACAGATACTGCTCAGAAAAACACGGGGCTTATTAACATCATCTCTTTACATTTTCAGTCAGGGAGTAGTGCATTGCCTGAAAAAGCTCATAGGAAACTTTAATGTAAATTTATAAAATATATCTTTAAATGCACCTGTTAATTCTGTAGAGTGTGCATCATGTGCAATTAAGCAATTATACAATGTTTTCTTTGTGTAGTTCCGTCAGGATTATAGAGAATGCCACTCATTCCTGGCAGCTGCCTCATAACTCTGTAGGACCTGTAAAGTGTTAAAATAAGCTTTTACATTTACCCCTCAGTAAAATTCTCTCATCTCACTTAAGCTAAAGAATAAAACAGATTCTAACTTCTTCACTAGCAAATTATTAATAATTATCGTTTCATAATGTCTTTCCAAGTGAGCATCATTACTAGAATGTTATTATGCTGCTTTCTCCTTGGAAAAGCATACACCCCACTAACGAGCTGAGTCACGGAATGTCGGAAAACAAGAAAGGGCTTGTGAAGGTGTGAGAGAATATTACAGTAGAGATCAACTTTAAATTGTTGCTTCTGTCAAGATGAACATCTTGAAAACTAAAAATGCCATTAATTCTTCTCAAATGAATTTGACATTATTACGCTTACATATTATGACCGAGGAGACCGTCCTCATATTTTTCCCAGTACTCAGCAGTGACGTGTTCTAAAGCCCCCAAAATAGCCTCACTAAAAGGGGTCCTCACCATGTAAGGCATCCATCAGTAAGACGAATGTTGTGCCACCTTGCGGCAATCTGTTCCAAATAATGGCAGCAATTTAGGACCATCGTCCATAAATTAGTTTTGGTGCAAAGTATTTTCTCATTAGGTGAAAATAATTAAAAGTGTTAAATGTTGTGTATAAAGCTTAAAGCACAAAATATGTCTCTTTTTTGCTTTAGAGACTCTGGAAAGACATGCATGTGAACGCACGCGCACCCCGTACAGGGGTCACGTGTGGTGGGGAAGGTCTTATGGGTCTTGTTGAGGGGCTAAGAGCTATGGACATTTTTAAACTTTTTTTTAAATTTTGGAAACATGTAAACAAGTTACATTTTTATAAGAGAAAATTCTAAAATATTCCTTCGTATGATCTTGTGAGAATATTCATTTTTCTATTGCACTTCTTGAACAAGATGATAATTTTCTACAAACCGGACACCATTGACTTGAATCAAAGACAGACTGGCATGTAAAATTAGGTCAAGTATTTTTCTGTGGTTGGTATAATTGTAAGAGAATGCCATACGCAAAATATTTCCAATGATTTTTATATCTTTGAGGCACCTTTCTACACTACTCTTGGGTCAGTTAGATCCCTAAGCGGCACAGTGAGGAGAAATGTTTCTTTTATGTTGTAGGTCATGGGATAAAGAAATTATTAAGTACTTATGGAAGAGTTTTTAAAGCGTAGCTATACAAACAGGATACCCCCAGTTCCTTCTTAACTTGCCCGGCCTGTGTTCTCATAATACGAGCATTAAGAAATATATCATATACAACTAAAAAACGAACAAATAAACAGATTTTTTCAGTGTTCTTGAAAAAGAATATGGGTATACCTGTGTTTTATTATAAATAAACAGGTTCTGTCATATTTTATCTTCTTGCCAGCAAATGAAGGACATTGTTTCATAAAGCTTCTAAAATGTACATGAATATTTAATTAAATCATATTTCCTTGAGAAAATAAAGTTCATTCGCATTTATAGCAGACAGGAGTTCATAATTGTCATAAGACCATGGTAGCCAGTACCGGTTGCTTGTGAAATAAAACTCCTTAATTTTTAAAACATTTTTTTAAAAAATAAACATACAATCATAGGTGCTCATTTACTTTAAAAATTCTAAAGATGAAGAAAATTAGTGTCTATTTTTTAAGTCCTTGTATAAATTACAAAACTCAAGTTTATGTTACAGAGTTCCTTCCCCATAGGAAGCATAAAGCACTTTTGTGGTACCTTTCACCAGTAAATATATCTGTATCACATTGAAGTTGACAAACGAAATAAAAGTTGATATTGCATCTTTAAGCCCTAAGAGAACATCTTTCTCAGCTGTTTCTCATGATGAATGAGCTTCAGAAGTCATTTGATTGTCATGATTTAACTCAATCTCAAACAAAGGTGTACAAAAGTAATACACATGTCGACTTCAGTAGAACTCTGAAATATCAGTGAACCGCAGACTCTTCGTGCTTGAGGTCAATAAACACCCTTTGGAAAACAACCAAGAGTAGTTTAAGACCATGACAATGAAATAAAATTATTACAATAATAATAATAAAAATAATAACAAAAATAAAATAAAAATAACATCCAACAATGAGGTAAACTCCCCTTAGAAAAGGCAATATGTGTTGCCTGGACTGTCAGGAGAGAGTTCGGTTGTACCTGACACCCAAATGTTTTTCTAACCAGAGTTCAGCCAGCTGCATGGTTGAGGCAAAAGTACTTGCTTTAGATCCTAAACACATTTTATACTGCTTAGGGTCCAAGTTAGGATCACAATGAACTGGATGGAAAACATGCACCACTCCTACTTCTTGGCTTCTGAAAGGCCTTAGGCCAGATCGAATAACTTTATTGTAGAGATCTACATCTTCTAGTCCCCAGCCTTGTATTGAGGTATCAAATCCACCTGCACCCAGAAGATCACTTTTGTAAATACAGGTGATGCCATAGCCATAGTCTCTCCAAAATCCAGTCTTCTTTGAGAATACAAAGTCATCCTCAGGGGGAGAACTTCCCCCATTGGTTACCTTTGGGTCATACTGACTAAAGATGATGGGATAGTACACTTGTTGTCCCTGAATTGTGTTATCTCTACATCGTTGAAGAAAATCTTCTCTGAAGATCAAGTCAACATCACAAAATAGCAGCAAAGTATCATTGTCAAACTGTGAGGAAGCCATTTCAAGACCAAGACCTCTGGAAAACTCTCCCTTCATTGGAATCAGTGTCATTTCTGCAGCTGGGTACTTGATTTGGTATTCTCTTATCAGCTCAATGTGCTCTTGCGAATCTTGGCCAGGATCCCTACTGAAAAGAATGATGACTAACTTTACGTTCTGCTTTGGGATAAGACAGGTGGTCTCAAAGTTCTCCATGAATCTCAAGAAAATGTCATACCTCCCAATGAGGGGAACAAGAATATGTATTTTCTTTTCACTATGTCCTCCCATTCCTTTGACCCCTTGAAGAGAAGATAATATCTTTAAAGAATTAGATATAAGGGAGAATGATTGAGTGTCACTGTTAATATTTTCCACAAGACCGTTGACATCGAGCTCTTCCATTTCTCTGAAGAAAGGCTTGCTGAACAGCTGCTGAAGGTAGGCGTGGCGTCTCACTGGCACAGTCAGCTTCCTTCCTTTGTGCCTCTTATATAGGAGCAGTAGATCCAAAATGTACTCCACCCCATGCATGGGGTCAACCCTACGGTAGCCATACTGAATTTCCTTGAAGTCAATGAGCCGCCCTCTACTCTTGGCATTCTCGTTGATCATCTCCATCACCTGGAGGATGGTGTCATCCAGGGCGGTTCGAAGGATGCTGCTGATGCTCTGTCGAGGAGGCTGGTTCTCAGCGGCTGAATACAGCAGCTTCCCTGTGAGGAACTCCCACTCTACAACTTCGTTCCTCTCCCGAGGCTGGAAGTGGTTGAAAGATGGCATGACCCCGAGCTGCTGGTCTTCTTTGCTCACTTCGCTGTTACTGAGTTTGCTCATCAGAGCGCTCTCTCTGTGGAGCTGGATGGTGCGGTAGCGAAGTTCAGAAATTTTGCGGCTGAGCATGTAATTATGCAGCCTGTATTGGTACGCAGGTCTTTTGTTGGGATGGAGGGTTATGGCTGCATGGATTTTACTGTTGTGAAGGTCCTGGATATATCCCTTCCGGTTGTGTTCATAATTTTCATGAAATAGTTGTTGCATCTGAAAGTAGATAGAAATTAGAAAAAGTCACCAATAAATTAAAACATTTAAATTTAAATATGTATATCCACTCATTCCCCCAAATTAATTATGTGTTATAAACATATACTAACAATAAACAAATAAAATAGTTAATAAAATTTAATTTTTATATATTTCAGAATAAAAGCTTGTGCAAAATATGTTAAATAGAAAGTAGAAGATTTATTTTTTTTAGGTTGCCAAACATTGAATTTGTCATGTATGTTTTGAAGTATATGAACACTGTGGAATTAGTAATTCTAGCTAATTAATATAATTATCACTTAATATAGTTATCATTTATGTGGTGGTGACACTTAAGATCAACTTAACATTTTTAAAAATACACTATCTTGAATTAACTCCAGTCATTAAGTAGTACAATGGATTTCTTGTACTCATTCCTCCTAACTGAAATTTTGTGTCCTCTGACCAACATTTTACCCAGTCTCCCACAAATGCCCTACCCTCTAATAACCACCATTCTAAGACCTCTTTGAGATCAAACTTTTCAGTTTTCAAGTGTGAGTGATTCATAAATTTTCAGTTCACATGATCAAATACAGCAAACTAAACTCTAGCTATATACTGTGAACTACAGAATTTTTGTTTTCGTACTCAGTCTGAAGCTAACACAAAGTATCAAAGAAGACAAATGTGAGATATTCCCATAATTCCCCAACAGACCATCGAATAGGAAGGAGGTAGAGGTGGAACAGAATCCATCCATTCTCCAAAACAGAGGGTTCATCTTAAGGAGTAAAATGAAAAATCTGCTGCATATACTCAATAAACATAAAAAAACCACTACCTTATTCGTTATCAGTTACCTTCCACATGTGACTTCAAATCACAAACATTCTGTGAGAATGGTTAAAACTAAATACATTAATGATACCAAGCTTCATCAAGGAAGTAAAGGGCTCAAAACTGATGTGCTGCTGTTATAACTTGGTTCAACCACTTGGGGAAAATTGTATCGATTGAAAGACACATAGTGGCTTCAGCATTTCTTAGCCATTCTCCGGTCGATGTACTTCAATCTCAGTTTCCATACCCATAATGTGGAAAGATCCCAACAATTTCAATGTCTAGTACAATGTTATTAAGTAGTCGAAAGTCTCTTAGGTACTTTGCATTGTGTTTGTCACATAGAAAGCACCCGATAAATAATAGCCACGGGCAGGTCATGGACAGTTCACAGCTACGCCCGCCCTCTCCCGGGATGGTGCTTCTTCACTGGAGGTCCTTAAAGCACAAGCTGCACTCTTCAGTTAATGTGTTTTTTGTCTTCGTTTATTTCTGGGGCTGTTTTGGAAGAGTTAAACTTGGCCAGAAACTCACAGCACTTTAACTTATTTAACTTGCCATTAAGGTAATTACTTAGAGAAATGATTGTAGAGATTTCAGAAAATCAAAGTTTGCAGGGGTTATGTTAATCAGGAGTCTACCAAGAGTGAGGAGATTAGGATTTTAAACTAGAATTCTTATGATTGCCCATTTTGCTACTTATCAACATAGATTTTGCATATGGCAACATTGTTTTAATAAAAATGTAAAATTTATTTTTAAATTATTGTAGCTTATGACAGTTTATTATAGTTATGGTATTTTATAATAATTCATAACTTCTGATTTATATTAACATCCTCTTCTGTAAAGGATTATTTATATACCTCCAGAGCCCTGCACTGTGAAGGAAAAATTATTTTGTAAAGAGAAATGACAAGAACAATTAACGCCGATACATTTCAGTTGATTACAATGTTTTAAGTGTATCCTCTGCAATCTACCCTCACAGAAAATTTGTTTGAAAGGCTTTAGAGAAATCTCTAAAAGAAATTAGAAGAACAATAAATACTAAGAAAAAAATTGTGTGTTGTTATTATTACTCTTGGACCATACTAAACCTCATTTAGTCACTTAAAAGTAATTAAAAATGAAAATATAGCATAAGTAATGTTTACAATTATCATGGCAATGCAAATGATAAACTTAAAATGTAGTAAGAAGTTGACTAGAGGGAGGCAAAAATTAATGTTTGGAGCAATGGAAAGTTTGTAAAATCAGATTTGAGAATGGCTGCACAAATTTACTACATAGCATTAACCTGTACACTTAGAAAGAATATTGTCAAATGTAAATTATACTTTTGCATGTTTATTTAAAAAACAATACAGACTACTAAATGTAGAGAGCCGCGGTGAGCGGTGACAGCGTTCGCCATTACAAGATGGCGCTGGCGCCCGGTGCTCCCGCAAGTAATAAGTGGACTGCGCATGTGCAAGTGGTGAAAGCGTGCCAAGTCACTGCCCAACTCGGGGCGTAATACGAGGTAATGAGCAAGCAGCCAATTAGAAGTGAGCACGCTGCTCTAGGGTGTATATAAGCAGCGCCTTTTCAGGGCAGGGCGTCTTCCTCTTTCCATCGCAATAAACGCTTGCTGCAGAAGGATCCTGGTGCCCGCGTGTGTTCTTGCTGGCGAGACGATTGCGCAGGTCACAACTAAAATGATAGCCAACTCCCATTTCAAGAACTCAAATACTGAAACCAAAACATGAGTAGGTTTTCCAGGTGCTACCGAGATAGAGCAGGGGCATCTGGGAGCGAGGAGGAACAAAAGGCCAAGAGAGGGAGGCAGTGGAGTGCACAAGAGTATTATAAATATGTACAATCTAAAATTGCAGGGCCAAAACATCTATGCTACATTTATAACTGGGTTCAAGAGCTCAGGTTAGCCAGGCTGGTGGAAGCAGCCCCGGATGGCAACACTGGGTTTCAAAAAAGGAAGAAAAAGTTACAGAAAACATCAAGCACTTAAACCATCTTCCCTCCATGAGACAGGTTTAATCGGAGACCGCAGAGAAAATCAATGCCTTTTCTTTGTGGAAATCAGCAAAGATAGAACTATAACAAACACCCTGCCAAAATAAATTGGTGGTGAATGTCTTATCCAAGAAAAAAAATATTATTTTTCAGATGAGTCATTTAAAAAAGAAAGTGTAGCAGGAACAAAATCTCAGTAAGAAAAATAATTAGATAAAACACTACCACGACTTCTTCCCATCCAAAAATAAATAAATAAATAAATAAATAAATAAATAAATAAATACATAAAAGCAAAATCAAGCCACACAATTTAAAAAATAGTAATTGTCTTTAAAAAACCATGTTTCATATTTTATGTCAACCTACTGACTTTAGAAATAAAAAACAGACAAAAATAACTATCACAGACATGAAAGTAAAATCAGAAAAAATAAGTGCTATGTAAAGCTACCAAAAGATAGACATGCAAAACATCAATAAAAGTGAAATAAAAGTAGAATTATGATGGCTTAGAGAGAAATTATCACAACAGAAGGTAAGCTAAGAAGGACCAGAATCACACATGACTGATAAAATGAGACACAATAAGACATGTTTAAAAACACAAAGAAAACATTCTTGAAGTAGCAGCATGATATCAGTGTATTAAACACTTATCGCATACCATATAGAGTTAATCCAGAATGTTCAACAAAATAACAAAACCTTTTGAAAGGTAGACAAAAAGTTTAATTCAAATTCCAACTAAAAATAGCAGTTTGGCAGTAATTGCCACATTTACTATTTCAGGAAGCAACTAAAGAAGAGTACCAAAAATTTAAAAAATGCATATATCTGTGTATATATAATATATATTATATACAATATGTATCTGTATATATGTAATATATATATATATATATATATATATATATATATATATACACATCGAGAGAGAGAAGAGATAAAAGAAGTAGATGAAGTAAAGGGCATTATCATTATTGAAGTTGATTGCTCACACATGAGTAATAATGGATTTTGGAGATTACAGAAAATGAAATCTTAAATTTGCAATGGGAAAAAAAAAAACCAAGAATCAGTTGTATGGAAACTTTCAAACTCCTTAAGTCTGTAGAGATAGGAAAGAGAGTGGAAAGCGTCAAAATCAACTGATTATGAGGCTAACAGTGGTCCTCTCTGGACAGAAAGGAAAAAATAGCCAAGCTCATTTCTTTTCTAGCATCTCTGGATAAACAGTCACTCTTGTTACAGTGAAATCACCCAGTCACCTTTTCAGGAATTCTATCCATAGACACCAGCCATCACTACAGAGGCACAGACTTCAAGTGCAAGAGACAAATAAGTAATTAATAACATCAGAAAGAAGACAGAAGACATTGAAAACACGGCTCAAGATCACAATATGTCTACATGGCCATATTAATACATGCTCCATCATATCTATCATCATATCTATGTATCAATCATATCAAGCACTATGCACAGAAGAAAACAACACAAATCATTCCAAAATTAAAAGTAATAGTAGAAATTTTAAAATCCAAGAGGAGTTGGAAAATAACAGTCATAAATCTCTTAGAACGTTAAGCAGAATAAAAAGCTAAGCAAAAAAATTGAGAAATTATAAAAGATTACAAGCTCAGTCCAGAAGACCCGACCTCCAAGAAATAGCAGTCTTACAAAGAGTAAACAGAGAAAAAATTTAACAGCAAAATAATATAAAAAATATTCCCCAAATACAACAAGCAAATGGTTCTACTTCCTAAGTTCAAAGAATTTATTATTAGAAGCCACAATAGATGACACTAGACTCACAGGAAGTATATCCTGTGCAATTTGAACCTTGAGGCGGGGAATGCAGGAAGCCTTAAGGGAGGGAGAAAAGGCTAAGGGAACCACGTGGCATTTAGATCAATGAAAATTGGAAGTAAGGAAGCAACGGAACCACATCTCAAAATATGATGGAAAATAGTTTTTAATTTGCAAGTTTATATCTAACCAGGATATCAATAAAGTGTTAGCAGGAAATCAGCTCATGATCTTCCTTTAAAGGATTATCTCTCAAGCACATTTCTCAGAAAACTATTAACAGAGTGTTCCATCAAACAGAGAAAGCCAAGCAAGAGAGACCTGATAAACATAGAAGCATGAAAGTTAAGCCGCCCAGCTGAAGGACATCAGAAGACCCCAGAAGGGATCCTGCAGCATACGAGATGGGAAGGACGCTGGTGACTCTGGAGAAGCGGATGGTGACGAGGGAACAAGTACGTGGCTGATTAGGGTGAGTATACACCTTCTAGGAAGGGATTGCGAGCAAGATATGCATTCGTGATTGGGGAAGGAGGTAAAGTCAGCTAAAAAGTCAATAGAAAGCTGGACTCAGTGGCATGAGCTTGTAATTCCAGCACTCTTAGAGGCTGGGGCAGGAGGATCACAAGGTCAAGCCCAGCCTAGGCAATTTAGTGACTGAGTGAGCTTCTGTCTCAAAATCAAAAAATAAAAGAAAAAAGGGCTGGAGATGCAGCTTGGTGCTAAGGCTTGGGGCTTTATCCACAGCATTAAGAAATAAAAAAGTCAATAAAAATGACTAACAGTGAAAGAGAAAGAACCTTACAAGCAAGTTCCTTGAAGATGTGATAAACAATAGCTAATGTTTTAATTCACTATTTTTAAAATCAAAATTAATGTCAAAATAATGGGAAAATATCAAAATTTAATGCTTTCATTCCGACTCTGTACTGGTAGCGTTTCACCTTATTTGTTTCAATCTAGACCTATAGCGAGCACTAGCTGATGTCCCAGGAAGCATGGCCCTAAGATCTTCCCTACAAAAGCTGACTGTTCATTTGCACAAAGTTTTAAATCATCTTGTATGAAGTTTGTTTATAGTTGAATTTTGTTTTGAATTAAGTTATAAAGATCAGCAAACACTTGATTAATACATTATGACAAAATACAAACAAAAAACATGAAATTGGCTAAACGCACAAAACAGAGAGAAGCCATAAATAAAAATGTAACATGTCTAAGAAACGAGGAAAAAAAAGATTGTAGTAAGCAAGTAAAAGTGAGATGCTCCAACACAAAAATGAGTTCTCAGAAATTAAAACTGTGGAAGCAGAGATTTTAATACGGTGTCTCAGTGACTTTTTCATTGCTGGGACACAATACCCGACATCCACAACATGAGGAAAGAAAGGTTTATTTTAGCTCTCTGCTTAGAAGGTTTCCGTCTATCCATGGGCAGCTGGCCATGTGGAAGCACGCAGCACAGGCCCAGCTGGCGGAAATCCATTTACTTTATGGCAGACAGGAAGCTCAGTGAGCAAGGAAAAAGTGGAGCTAGCATATATCCTTCCAGGTCATTTCCCAGGGCTCT
Source organism: Ctenodactylus gundi (assembly GCA_004027205.1). Taxonomy (NCBI): domain Eukaryota; kingdom Metazoa; phylum Chordata; class Mammalia; order Rodentia; family Ctenodactylidae; genus Ctenodactylus; species Ctenodactylus gundi. Next base: position 166,785 of record PVKB01003174.1, on the reverse strand, counting down.
GCCCCTTCCGGGTCAAGCCCCATTTCAGATCCAAACCACAATTCAGGGAAAAATAAGGCAAGAAACATTAGCATTATGTCTCAAACCACCATTAAGTTTTTAAAATAAAATAGAAATATCTTTGATATAAATGAGTTCAAACCCCTAAATTATTTCTGTGCCTATAAATTATGATTAGATAATCCATACACAAGATTTACGCCTTATTTCTTAAAGAAATTTTCTATTATCGTCAGAAAGGGTTTAACATGGTTAACTAAGAGCAGCTTCCTTTATCTGTTCTCATTGTGAGGAAACTGGGTATCTTTTTTTTGCAGTATCTTTTCCCCTTCTCTCCAGCCAGGCCTTCTGTTTTACTTTTTTCAATCCTATCAACATACTACAAATTGTGAATCATCACAAATGTTACCACCTTTTGGACCATATGCTGTGGATCCGCATTTCTAGAAATACCCAGAAAGGAGATGTTTCTTTCTAAAGAGCTCAGAATTCCTCCAGCTGTGAGACTGAATGCCTCCAACCCGCCACCAAGACACTTCTTAGTTATTTCCTTTGAAATTTCAAATATCCTGTAGGAAAAAAAGGAAAAAGCCAGGCACAGAGAGCTCCTAAGACAGTGCCCCATCCTGTCCTCCTAAGTCTGCCGGGAAATGCCGGGAATTGCTACTTCCTTACCTGGTCACATGACTGAGCTCAGGTTACTTTTTGCTCACACTATATACCTGTGCAGACACTAACTTTTGTGTGTCTCTCACTGAGATTCAGAAAGTAACGTATATCACCAGGAAGCACTCAGATTTTGATCCAGGCTGTCAGGAATGGACTTTAGCACTACTGAATCTTAATAACCGTGTGACCATGTCAAGTTGCTTCACTTTACTGTGCCTTGGTTTAACTCCTAAGACAAAGAATAGAACAGTGTGTGGCTCATAGGGCCCTGCCAGTGTTCAAGGTGTGTCTGTACTTGAAAGTCTGATAGTAATTGCTATATAAGTTACTATTATTATTATTGTTGTTTCTGCGGTTATGTTGTCACATGGTTTTGTTGCTATTTACTTTTACTTTGATTATTAATGTAAGTACTGAATAACTAAGCAACCAAGATTGGTCTTGATCAAAGTTTTCCTTAGGAAATGATTATAGCCATCAGCTGACTTTGAGAACTAAGAAGCTGAATTGTCTTCATGATTATTTGAGGGGGAAGAAGAGGCCATGCTGTTACTGGGAAAGCTGTTTGTAAATATTTTTAGTATATTATATTAAGAGGATAAAATGGAAATAATTATTTCCATTAAGAAGATGATTTCCTTAATTTGTTGGTACAAAGTAGCATTTCAATCGGGTGCAAGCTCTTTTTCTTTCATTCTGCACCATACTTCTCGTGATGAGAAAAGATCTTCTAATTTGGGAAATTCTATTTGAGTCTCTTAAGCATGAGATTAAGGAAGACTTGGAAAAAGGAGGTATTCTTGCTTTAGAATGTATGGACTGCAAGTAATAATGATTATAAGAGGTATATAGGGCAATAATAAATCACTAAAATAGTACAAAACGTAATGGAGAGGATATAGCCACTGATTGGTAATTTGCATTGTGACTATTTAAATTCATTTAACTTTTATGATTTAGTTATATAATACTATGTAGCTAAATGGGGGCCATTATTTTCCTTAATGCAAATGTCTAATGATATTTCTTTTATGTCATGTGAATTAATATAAAAGTTCTAAAAGGAATAGTGAACTTTCAAATTAACACTATTATTTCTCCTCAATTACTGCTTTCAAATATTAATAACAAGGTTCTTAAAATGTGTCCTATTTCTCTGGCAAAAAATGAAACAGTAAAAACAGAACTTGATTCTAACTCTTAAAAGAATTTTGAGGAAGGCATCATGGCAGGACTGGAGGTGGGCAATGCTCACAAGCCCCTCTGGTATACTCCTTCAAATCAACAGGCATACGGCTGTATGAAGAGAAAGGAGGAACGTAGAAAATTGCTGGGTTCCAATTTGAGCAAGCAAGTGACCAGGAATAAACCAGAAATCTTGGCATTTAGAAAGATAGATGAAGTAACGTGAGAAGAAGAAATGGCACATCAGTGGGTGAAGTTACAACCCCTTCAGCAGGACACTAGAGTAAATCTCTGGATACTTAGGAGCAGTGACTTTGCAGTTGAACAGATAAAGAGTGTGAACAAAATGTGACCTGAGCCCAGTCATGCGATCAGTTAAGGAAGCAGCAGTTCTCAGAATTTCCCTGAAGACTTAAGAGTACAGGATGGGGAGCTGTCTATGCTTTGCCTCAGTACCCCACGTGGAAGTTGGATTTAAAGAGTACCAAGATGCGGAGCTTTCTTAAGCAGCTCTCTTTGCTTGGTAGGAGGTGTGGGAGAAAAAAAATAACACCCAACATTTTTAATATGCTCAGGCTGCAACAGCCGTGATGTAGGGAGGCAGTGTGTATTCTCCTTAGGAGTCAGCTTGGAGTCAGGAAAACTATAGCTATGACACAGAAGCAACAGTCACACAGCAAAAATAAATGTTCTCGCACATGGGTCACAAGAGATCAGCCTCCGGAAAGCATGAAACCGTGAAACCTAGCCATCAGATAGATAATGCATTCAATCAGGCACAGGAAAATGACAAAAACAAAAATCAAAACCAAACCAAACCAAACCAGAAAAGTAGTTTGACCATTGTGAGAGAAAGACTTCAGCCACACGAGGTTTTGTAGGAGGTGAGAGTTTGAGCCTGGAGCATCTCTGAAGGTCAGCAGACGTCTGGGCGCTCAAGGTTTCTCATTCGAAAGCAGATCCTGTGTGCTGAACTCTCTCCATGTTGTTTGGAGGCATTTATATCAAGTGTAGCAGTTCAGACACTGCCCAGCCATGTCTTCAAAAGTGTAATCTCTGATTTCTGGTGGGGCTTACAATCTGGAACTGCCACAGGTGAGCGACTTGGTGGACAAGCGCATTCTTCCTGTACCCCTGTTACCAGGTATACAAAAAATTTGGGATAGTGAGTGTGATCCAGTCCTATCCGTGATAACCTTGACATCACACTCATGAATAACCATGGAAGCCTCCAGACTTCCCTAAATAGTTTTTCCTGCTTGGACATACATTGAGAAGAAGAACTCTAGACAAATATATATATATATATATATATATATATATATATATATATATATATATATATCTTCCATTTTTAAACCTCTCACAAGGAGGGATGTTGAACCTGTTCTTTGTGTGTTTATGTGCATATGTCACTCCTTGTGATTCTGTAGTGTTCTACTTGTTGTATCATGGATTTTTCCATTAAGAGTTGTTGCATACTCATTTCTAACGTTGTTTTTCTGTTAGTTCATTAATTGGATTCCATCTCTCTATTGTTTCTCCCATTTTCCACTTATATTTCTTTTTCTTCTCTTTCTTTCCTTTTTTCTCATATACACTCATGTAATCCTCCTCTCATTTTTAGTATAAGGCTTAATTATTAATGCTTATTTTCTCTACGCAGCTACATTATCTGTTGATATGTATTTGGTCCTTTAGATAGGAGGTATTTCTGGTAATTGCCCAGTCTGCACAAAGAAGCTCTAGGGAATGAAACTAGGACTTTGAATTGGTTGAGTGGAGACTTTCTTACTGAGACATACTCACAGCCTAGGGAAATCACACAATCGCTTATAAAAAGACATCTAGACCTTAGGGGTAAAGCCAGTCATCCCAACTGATCTGCAAATATCAACACACAAGTTATGAGAAAACTGAAAATGATATACCTCCCTACATTTATAATGCCACAAAACTGATCACATACAAGTTGGAATGAATGAAATTCCAAATTATTTTTAAAAATTAAATGTTTAACTAACCAATGAAATCAAAGGAGACAAACCCCCCCCCCCCAAAAGAATCAATTATCAAACTAACCAGAAAACTCAAGATATAAACAAGCAGCTAAATGAATTGAATAAGACAACACAAGTTGTAAAAGATCATTTCGGTCAAAAAGAGAGATTTCAGAAAAGAACCGAAAATAAATTTTGGAAACATAAACATCAATTAGTCAAATAAAAAATCTCAGCAGAATCAACAGTAGGCTTTGTGAATCATAAGACAGGATATCAGGGCTTGAAATCAAGGTGGATACACTAGAACATTTTGACAGTGATACAGAAGGAGAAATAAGAACCAACAGAGAGAGTATTCTGCAACTCTAGGGCAATCCCAAAGGACCAAATTTAAGAATGTATTGTCTTGATGAAGATGAAGAAATACACGATAATGGGAAAAAACCCTAATAATCTGTTGAAATTATAGCAACACATACATGACCAGAAAAACATCTTCATGATATATCATAATAAAAAGCTCAAAATAAGAAAAATATTATGAGTAATGAGAGAGAAATACCAAATCTATTATAATGGCAAACTCATCTGAATTGCATCAGATTTCTCAGCAGAAACTCTAATGGCAAGGAGGGCTTGAAGTGATGATTATGGAGTTCTGAAAGAAAATAATTGCTCGTCTAGATTATTATAACTTGCGAGTCTATCCTTTGCAATTGAAGGGGAATAAAGATGTTTTAAGATAAACAGAAACTAAAAAAATTAATGACTACCAAACTACCATTTTAGAAAATATTAAGAGAATCTTAAAATCAGGTGAAGGAGACAGTCAGAACATGAGAGCGATGGAAAGAATAAATCTCATTGAAAGAGTAGATAATCAATGAGAATCAGGAGTGAATCAAATATTTAAAAAAACCACCAAATTGCCCCAATTAGTACGCACCTTTTGATAATAACATTGAATTTAAATGATCATAATTAAATAATGAAAAGTCAGATGACAGTTTGGATAAAGAGGTAAGGATGCTGATAATACCAACCAAAGAGAAACCATGAAGTTCTTCCTTTAAGTGAAAAGATAAAAGTTCTTGAGTAAATAAGAAAAGAAAAAATTGCATGCTGAGGTTTTTAAGATCTCTGGTAAGGACAAATTTATCCATGAAATTGTGAAGAAAAAAAACCATGTGAGTTTTGCTGCTGAATCTCAAACTGCGTAGATTTGGCCAAAGTGAGTGATAATGTTTAAGTTAGATGAAAAAGACATTAAGGATTCACTGCTACCTGTAGTACTGGGGATTTCACAAGGGGTCTGGCAGTGTATCCAATACAGATAAGGAGGGCACTCTAATCATTTGTTAATTTAACACTTGAGTGTTAATTAAAACTGTTCTGTTAAAAGCGAACTATTACTCCAAAGAAAGATAAAGACATTAAGCTAATCATAACTGAACTTCGATAATCATCTACTTGCATGTTTAGCCTGATGTTCATACCTTAGGACAATGATCATACAGGTGCCACCTGGTGTGGAAAGATTGTAGTAGATGATTAAGAATACATAACTCACCTCTCCTGAGGACTTTCAAAATTGACAAATAGTCAAGTAAAATCTTAACTTCAATATTTCCTTTACATTTTTTATCATCTCATGATTGATTATTGAAAAGAGGCAAAAAGTGCTTTTCAAGCTGCCGTCATCTTGCAACGATGCAGGCATTCTTTATTCATGTAACTGCAATATAGCATAACTACCTTCATTGTTGGTGGTTTCATTTTCTCCTAAATGGTTGGTTTACACCATAACTAGTAATAGATAGTGGGAAGGACAGAAATCATTCATTCCAACCTAGGCTTTCAAGATCTTTAAAAGATGGAGAAATATTTGTTGCTAAAAATTTCATAAAATATTAACATAATAAGTCAGTCTACATATCCATTGGAAGAAATATTATGATGCCACTGATCATACAAAATATATTATACTTATCACATTAAAAATAAATTTTGACCTTTTGTCTAATTCATGAATTTTATTCTAGTTATGGAAGTTTTCAAATTTCAAGCTTCCTCTTTAACCAAGGTGCTGAAGACAAGTGTTTTTATTATTGCATTCTAAGAAAAATTTGCTTTCCTGAAATTTAGCTACCCAACCACTTAACCCCAAGAAAGTCTTAAAGGGAGATGCTTTAATCCTGTGAATATTTTCACTTTCATTAATATTAGAAAGTATAAGGAAGGTCGAGTAGTGACATCGAACATAATTTTTCATTTGATAGATGATATACATTCATGTGATTATGAGCTTTGGCTTCTTGACAATTTTTAGTGTTCATCATTAATGCTCCAATAATAACTTCAGGCAACCTGGAACATTATGTAAGGAGCTGAAATTCAATGCCCTTCCAACAGACAGAAGAAGAGCCATAACGCAGTATTCAGTGGTAATTGGTTTTTGTGGCACTTCTGGTGTCAGTAGAGGTGTGTGTCAAAATATATTTTGAAATTCAAGTAAGATGATATTAGAGTCTCAAGATATAGAAGTGAAAAGTTCATGTTTATAATATTGAAAACTGACTGTAGCTATTGGCCCATCTTTGAATGCAGTCTTCTTGGATAAACTAGGTAGGGGATATATTACAGTTCCACATACATAGTAGATGCTCAAGAAGGCTCAAGACTTAATGAATATGAATGCTGACACATGAGAAAGATTCTATGAAAATACCACAATTCCTTTCCTGAGTCCATTGTCTCTAACAGTTTGGTAGCCTCTTTCACATGCAGCTATATTCATTTGTTCATTTACAAATAATTTATTGAATTTCTAAGATGTGCCAGCTACACAAGACAGAGAAACAATAACAACAAATGACCCCTGCTCTCAAGAAAATAGCTAGTGGGCAAGGCAGTGCTAAATATATAAATTCAAAAGCAGCTGAATAATTTTCATTAGTGGTCATTACACTACTATAATTCATTTGCTGCTTTACTTGACTGCATGCCTTTCTCGATAGCCATCCAGCAGGATTCTTAAAGTTGATAGTCAACAAACCATTTATAATTTACTTTTAATACATGAGTATGGGCATCCCCGAAGTGTTATAGTTTATCCCCCAAAGAGGGATCAAACACTTACTGTAAGAATTTTTTCTAGAAAACTATTCTCAGGATTCTGCAGCATTTGCATGCTAAGTTAAGTTAAAAGAGTGAAGTGTAGCTTATGATTATATACATCTGTGCAGATTTGACAATTATCTTAAAGCATTTGTATATTATTTATGTAGTGACTCAGTCCAGTACAACTGTACCATGACTGATGAAAGTCATACCCTTCCACTTGTCGTGTAATTGATGCAGTCATCTGGGCAGGGAGAAAGGTAGAGGACAGCCACCATCCTTTCTGATTTATGACACTGGGACCGGAAATGATTGTCAGAATCTTAACCTATATTACCAGACCAGAGTCCATCACATTAATAATTTCTACACAAACAAATGAAATATTGCTTTCAGAGCACTTTAAGAACAAATGCTGAGGGGTGTGGCCCCTGCCACCTTCAGGAAAGCCGCATCGTCTTTCACTCAAGAGTCAGAGCAGCAATAGCTCCTGCAGGGGTTGTTAGTGTGGCATTAGGCCTGGTTTTTGAGGACATTTCAACGACTTCAATAGAAGAAGAACCCTACGCTACTGCATTCACCTCTCTTATTCTGCAAGCATGCACTAACACTTGTCAATTCTAGACCAAGATGCTGTCCCTGGAGTCACAGGTCTGGTTTTGAGATAGGCTGGTCCACTTCCGGGTTAATCTTGGACATGTTAGACCTCTCTGTGAAAAGAAGAGCTCCTGATACTACTCTGCTACAAAGATAGACATATTTGATAAATTTGTAGGAAGATGGATGTACCTTGAGACTGTTAAGCAGACACAGAAATGTACATATTCCATGATTTCTTCAAAGTAAGAAATCCATAATACAAGTAAGAAAAAGAGTGGAATAACAAAGTCATGGTAGAAAACATGGTGATAGATTTGGTGGAGAGGAAAAGGGAATATGGGGAGGAAGGAAAAAGGGTAGAAAAGGGGAAAGGGCAGTAAAAATAATCATGATGGGTTGGATATGTATCAGTACTAATTTATCAAGGTGAACTAATTATGTATCACAAATACATAGTGGTCAAAAGAATGACTTGGGGGGAGAATCAAAGTTAAAGAAAGAACTTGAGTTTTGTTTTCCATGATAATGTGTTATGTGCTTAAAACCGTATGAGATAAAGGAAGTACTCAGTATGAACTGTGACTATTTGACACATTTTAAACAATATATTCCTTGCACTCTACACCATTTTGCAATTTTAAAATCCAAATTAGTAATTTACTAATGAGCATCCTTAATTGTAGAAAAAGGTTTAAAGATTCTAAGATTATATATCATTTACCTACAAGAAAGGACTTACACTTTTTGATCACTTGCACAGCATAAGGTAAAATCTAGTAGTCCATCAATCAGGTGACATGGATGGTTACAACATTTCTCTGACCTTGAATATACTTTAAGTAGCTTCCTTCTGGACTATAGGTCCTAACCTTTCCTCTCCAACCTTTTTAAAGAGCATCTACTTTGGAAAACTTAGAATTGTTCCTTTCAGATACATACCTTCCAGCCTTTTGCCAGATTAGCAACCCAAGAATGTGTCTTAAATACCCGTCAACAGACCAGTGGATACACAAATCGTGGTATTTACACACAATGGAATACTATGCTTCTATAAAGTCCCACAGCGTGGAGGCTTTTGCAGGCAAATGGAAGAAGCTTGAGAACATCATGCTTAGTGAAGTGAGTCAGAAGCAGAAGGTGAAACATCAAATGATCTCTCTGATATGAGAGTCCCAGATCACAACTCTTATGGAACTTAAAATGAAAAACAAAGTGAACCAAGGGTGGGCGGGGAGGATTGGAGGGGTGGGTAGGGGGAGGGACAAAAGGAGAGTGGGAAAGTCCTTGTCACCTTGACCAGATAAGTGTGTGCACAAAATGTTCAACTCCATTGTAAACCTTAAATTTTGCACTTATCCATATCAATAAAATGGGGGGGGGGGGGGGCTGAAGGACGCTGTGGAAGGACAGCAGTCTAACTCTGATAAATACTCATTGGCAAGCACAGACGACCTGTTCACAGTCGTCAGCCTCCTCTCTGTTTTCCAATACTTGCCACTGTTTTATGCTAGCACCTAAAAACTCCCTTGGAGCCAGGGTCGCAGACCTATAGGCTCAGCGTTCTGGGGGTTCTTAGGCAGGAGGACCAGAAGTTTGAGCCCTGCATATGCACTTAGTGACTTAGTAAAACTGTCTCAAAATCAAAAATAAAAATGGGGTGGAGCTATAGCTCAGTGTAAAAGCCCTGGGCTCAATCCCTGATATTACAGCAAAAGAAAATGAAACAAAACAAAGCAACATAAAATAAAACAAACAAACTGTCTTGGAATAATGGCTTCAGTATATATATATATAATATATGTGCATTATATATACATATACACATTATATGTGTAGCAACCATCATGTTGCAAGTCTTAAATTTATTAAATAACACAATGAGATATAGAGAGAGACAGACAGAGCAAAACAAAGGAACACCAACACAATAAAAACAATCTCCTTCCTTTTGTTTCAGTGGCAGCCAGGCTCAGTCTCTATCCCTCCACTGAATAATCTTGAGCAATGTTTCTCTGGCTCTTTACTTCACCTCCTGTAATTTTTCTTTAATGTGGGTCATGGGCAACACTTGGTAATGCATTACATTAGAGTGCTAGATCCCTCGATCCACCTAGAACTCATGCTCTCATTAACGTAAAAAAATGATAGAAAAGAGACGCTTAAATTAAGATCTTCTTCCTTATGGTGTAATCAAGGAGATAAGTAGCACTTCCTTCCAGCTGATTTTATTAACATTAAAGTTTTATGATAAATTATGAAGATCCCTCGAGCTAAACACCCAATTACAATAACGTAAGCATGGCAAGATGTCTATTATAGTGTTTTTCTAAGAATAAAATTCCTAATTATAGCACTGCAGACTTCTGCATGGGCACAGCATTGCTGAGGGAAGGGATTGGAGCCATGGCTCTAATTAGCAGGTGGGTGTTTCCAAGTGGACATATCCAAATATTAGTGAAGCCTAATATTTTAGAAGTCAAGAGTATTTTTGGAAATAAAAAGTATGACTTGAAGTACTCGAACAATCTTACTGGAGTCCAGTTTAGCTTTTTCTTTCCATATATAAATTTGTCACAACAGAAATCTAATTTATTTTAATGACTAGTAAAAATACTTTTCATGAGACTCTGTAGGCTTCAGAGTGAACTCCTGGTCCCCACACATGAGCCACAGTAAAAGACTGAGGGACAATTTGGGAAGAATAAATGGTGATTTGGGTTTAAAGTCACAGAATCATCTTTTATAACAGATCAAAAGAGGCTTTTAAAATATTTTTTGTCAGTATAGGTAAGCCAACATAAATGTATTATTTTTAGTGCTGAAAAGCAAACGTATATTCCCAAGAGGAAGTGGTAAGATCTGGACAGCTGTGATTACTGCCATCAGTGAACTAAGTAGCTGTAATTCTATTAAACAAAGCTACCCTCTACATCCTACAAGCTTTTGGATTATTTTCATGGCCTTATTTATAAAGGAGGGCATTTTAAACTTGCCTCACATACTATTTGTAGGATTATTTATTTTCAAACAATTTATTAAAATAAAAATCTTCATATGAATAGTATGTTTAATATTTTACTATACTAGGGCTATACTTTGACATATTTGTTAAAAAATGAGTCATACAAGGACAAATGGCTTGGAATTACAATTTTGGCAGAAATTTTAGAGCAATTAGCTCTTTACGAGAAAAAATAAATTCAGATCTACACCCACCTCGTGTATAGGCATATACATGAATAGCTCTATGTATAGATACATGTATGTATGTATGTAGATAGATGTGTCTCTGTGTGTCAGATATATGAAAGACCCCTTCAAAAAGAAATGAATACTGAAAAGGAAGGGGAAAAAAAGTATTTCCTTTTCTAAGCATAGAGAGAAGTTTAAGCAGAAACAAAAATATTAAAAATAGAAATGATGTACATTCGCAATATATAAACATTTAAAACATCTCACATGAAAGGTGTAACAAAATTAAATGGCAAATGTTGCATTGTAAAGTGATTTTTGAAAAATATGACACATTCCGCATCATTACCGTTGATAAAACACATTGCCGTAAATCACGACTGTGCTGTTCTCCTTTAACTGCCATCACCGACCCCAACCTGTGTTGCCTCTCAGCTATCTCCTGGATCTTGATTACCTCCATGTACGCAGGGCAGCTCCCTTCATCCCAGAGGAGAACTCCTCTCATCAGAACACTTCAATAGCTTCTTTTTTGCCCATTTTATTGATATGTACATTTGTGATACACAATGTTGCCATTGAACTTGAGGATTTTGTGCACATGCATATCACGTCAGAATGACAAGCCCCTCCCCCTTTCTGCTCTCCCTCGCCCTTCCCCTCCCCGTTAGCTCCCACTACCTGCCCCTGCACTTAGCTCCAGGAGATGACTGTGTTCTGGAATTCTTGTATTAGAAAACCATGCGATATTCTTCAATAATTTCTTAAGGTTGCAATCAGGCACATTTCAAGAGCCAAGGAGGATGGTGTGACTGTTCTCCCTGTCAGTGCCCCGCGGTGGTATCGCAATACAAAGCTTCTAGCAACTGTCCGTGCACTTCTCCCTAGCTCTCTTCTTAGCCCTCGCTTTCTCTGCTCCTGCCGTACTGCCCCTCCCAAACTTCTCTGTACATCCTTCCTCCCTACCTGAAGTGTTTTCCCACTTCCCAATCCCATTTTGTACGCTTAACTCTTAATAAGGTTTAACTTCCCTGCTACATGGATAATTTCTCTGGTGAAATCAGGACCGTTATATGTTCCTTTGACACTAGACACTATTCTTGCCGACTACACAACCCAACTTTAATTATACATTTGTTTAATTGTTTGCATATCTCTGCTTCCCCAGCCAGCTTAGAGGTTTTCAGAAGCCTCAGACTGAACCATCATTTCCTAATTCTATCTCTAATATCTGATATACTGGGAACAGTGCAGAGACAAGCTGTCTGGAGAGGAAGCCTTGGCGAGCATCACATGCTATGAGGAGCTATCAAATTTTCAGAAAAGACAGAGACTTAAAAGTTCCAATGACAATAAATCTGATATTTACATTCTTGTTCTAAGCCCAACTTACAACGGTGGCATATGCAAAGAGAGGAAAAACTGAATAAACCATACAAACAATAAACAAAGAAACATACACGAGTTCTTTGGCTGATTTCCCAGCTTTCCATGTTTTACAGTCTTCTTTCTGAGTACATATTCATCACTGCAACAGCATCTCAGACCCTTCCTTTCATTCTCTTCTCTGTGTCTCAATCATTTCTATTTTTTATAGCAGCTTCTAATTTTTTTCCCGTGTATAATTAGGTGGACCCTGGGTCAATTTGAATTGTTGCAAATCGGGCTGTTGGAAAATGGTGGAATCACACTGCAGAGGCAAAGCCAGAAGTGGAGAGGAGCTTCTCACAGCATGCCAGAACAGAGAGAGTTCAGGGAGGAAGGGCAGAACCAGCCCACGTCCTCCAGCTCAAGCCCCAAGCATCTTCCCTGGACAGCCAGACCCCACCTTACGGCTGTATACAGTATCCATAAGTCTGAGGCTTTTGAGGGACACTCCAGATCCAAACCACAGCAAGAACTTTCCTGCTTTAAACACCTTAATGCTTTAGAGTACAAGTTATAGTTCACTTGAAGAAAATGTTATACAAAAAGGAAAATAAAATGTTTAAAAGTCACTTTTTCTCTCTTCAACAAGACCCTAATAATTCAAATGCTGTCTCTCTGCATGTTCAGATATATTCCTGTACACAGAAACAACTTTCACTAATTCCAAGACACCTTGACTGTTTTTGTAAGTTATTAGAGAAACCATCATATCAAATGGTTTTGTATTTGCTATAATATCAAGCTCCCTAATTTAGTATTTAATCAATTAAGGATTAAATTATTTAATTTGTTAGTTACACAGCTAATTAGCTATGAGTTCTATTCAGTTGTCCACAACTGTTAAGTTGTAAGTTTAATTTTTTTGGTGAAGGGACTAACACTTTTTTCATTGAGCTCATTTTGACTAGTGTTGGAATAATTAAGTATGGCAGACTTCAAGTGATTATGATTTTCATGATAAAGAAAAAGAAATAGATTTTCCTAGGAAAATAATTTTTTTGTAGAGAAGGAGTTACAATAAATTGGAGCAGCTCTTTGGGACTTCAAGTGAAGAAACACCTGGAAGTTTAAGGGACACTGCAACTGCTGGCACCTTGGGAATGAATTCCAAGAGGCTGGCCAATGTCATTTGCAGGAGGAGGTGTGAAGCTCTCCTCTTTCTGCTAAAATGTTTTCTTTGCTAAAACAGTTTTTCTATGAACCTCTAAGTTCTCTAAAAAAAGAAGGAAATTTTGACAAAAATACTTTATTTTTAACAACTATTTTATTTCTATATTAAGTCATATATCTTGTTAAAATTTTTAATGCACTCTTATCATATATAGGTTTTTAAAAAGAAAATAAAAGTTCTTACTTTCATTCTCCACATTTCTTCTATGTAATATTTCCTTGAACTTTTTCTTTTCCAAGGGTGAAATGGGGTTGAGTCCAAGAAAATGCATAAGCAAATTAAATACTCAATAGCCCAGAATGTTTAATTTGCACAAGTGGCACTGATTGAAAAATTGCTTGTTTGATAAACTTGAAGGTAATTGCAATTACATAAAGAAAGCACACTATTGCTGCATTCACATCCCCTGAGTATAGATCCTTGTTGATTACAGGTATGCAAATTTATCCTATCTGCATTGTGAGGCACTACAACTGGCATGGAGCTTCTCCATCACCCCTCACACTTGCTTTCCAGGGGGTGTCTTCATACCCCTATCTCAAAGAGGCTGCTTAATGAGACAGTATCATACAGAGAAAATAAATAGAAATAAAACTAGCAATCTAGAGAGTTGGTCATATGACGTTCTAAGAAGGAAAACTAGGAAGTAGCTGGTGTGACAAGGTGGACCCTTCAGCTAGGACTCTGTTGCTGAGGTATGAAACAGCAGGCACAAGACACTCTGCGAAAATTGTCACCTACTAAACGGGGAGCACAGAGTTCCACAGGGAACATTTATTTGAATCTATTAAAATGTATTTGCACGTGATGCAGTATTTAAATAAATGGCCTAAAAAGAGAGGTGAACCTCTGTTTAAATGCTTTTTGAATGTCTCAATAAACCAATGAATGGCGTTTACCAATCACACAAGTGTCAATAGATTAAAAACTATTGAAAATAAGAATTTGACAAAATAACTGATGCAATAATTAAAAAACATATTTGATATAAGTTTGAAGCACTGTACAAGGACACTTTAAAATTTTCAAGTAAAAATAATAAAGTTTAAATGATGAGGAAGGAAATAAGTGCTTTTTCTTTATTCTAGTCAGGTATAACAATTTTATGATCAATTGATACACTTTGCAAAGGGACTATGACAAAGCAAGAGCAAACTCTGGAGAAATGTACTAGAATTCTTAAAAAATGTAAAAGTTCATTTTTAAATTTAATAAAATGTCTGTTTTTAAAGTATGCAATTCCAAAAATATCTGAACTTTTAAAAGTGAAAGAATAAACATTTCTTAAAATATGTTGTTTGCATAAAACCAATGAAAACTACATATATATAAATTTTTTTCAGTACTAGGGATTACTGAGCCTCCACAGAGCTGAAACTCCAGCATATTTTTACTGTTTATTTGAGAGAGTGTCTGGCTAAGTTGCATAGGCTGGGCTCAAATTTGTACATAGTGTGTTAATGGTACATGGTCAGACAAAAAGATCAATAGCCGAAAATAAACCAGAAATTGTCCTACATATACATACACAAATTTAATATATTTCTAATAAAGAACATTTCTAAAATTGGGTCAAGGGGACACGAACCAACAATTATATTAGGAAAATTATCTATAATTTAGGAAAAATGTATTTGGCTCCTAATCTAGAAAATATCCACAAATATACAAAGTTATTAATAACACATGTAAAGATGCTATTAGGTGTATTCAGATCTGTAGATGCCACTTGAGGAAAGTACTTTCCCTCTTCCTTGCGCCTTCTCCTCTCTTTTGAAAGAAGGGCTAGTTTGAATGACAGAAACTTATTTTGGTGGGGGAAATAAGTTAAACTATTTTGAGGATATACACATCAAAAAATCTTCAAGTGAGCATCAGGAATTCTGTCTCTGCTTCTTTGGGATTTTGTTTTCGTGTGAAATGACTTAAATTAGTGGGTTTTACTCTATGTTTTTAAATCAAGTCGAAAGAAGTGACTGTCCATATTCTCCAGAGGAAATGCAGGATTTCTTAGTTAGATTCTTCAAATTATCTTTTCCAATGGGCTTCAGAGATTCTTATTTATTTCTGTTTCACTTGAGAGGCATTCACAATGTTGTACTTGACTGTGGCACTGGGTCAGTCACTGGCAGCAGAATACCTGAATTTGGCGTTTGTTCTACCTAATATGATCTTAGACAAGTAATTTAATATTTCTCAATTTTCTCATGTGCAAAATGTGGAAAATTTATACTTATCATGAAGATTAACACACAGAAAATGTTCCTAAGAATCTCCTGGAATATTGTATATTCAAAACATAAGCATTTCACCACAGAAATAGTAATTAAGTTTCATGAATAGCCTGTAATCTATAGTGGAAAGTAACTAAAAAAAGGACTTTGCTCCATTTTTTGGACCTGTCCTCTGGAATCTTCCCTAAGGGTTAGCTGCAGCTGGAGCAAAACCCTTCTGCTGGCCAACCCTCCTTCCCAGCACCTCATCTACCAAGTGGTTAGAACCTTCCTGACAACCAAACACATCTTTTTGAAGGCACATAGCTCAAAGCAGTGTAAGTCCCTTCCAGTTCCAGGTAGAGCATTCTACTTAATTTGGGAGAAAGAAAGTTATTAGAGTTCTACATTGAGAAAGTAAAAGAACAGAAATACTCTTTAGCTCAGAAGCAGCAATCATCAAGTGGGAAGATACCAGGAAAATGCTGAGTGGCCGAATCTGTGCTCAGCCAACAGCTTAATGAATTTTGAAAAGAAAGAATAATAAAAAAAAAAGGGACTTCCAAAGGGAGGGAGGCATGGCGTCAGAGAATGAAAGCAGGCCCCAAGCATCAGCTGATGCCTGAACCTTCTATAGGAAGGAGGATGTTTCTTGAGTTTCAACAATGAAGAGTGAAGACAGAACGGTGCTGATGTGGGCACGACTTAGTTCCAGGGGCGGGAGAATGAGAAGTGTCTTCTATCAAGGTTGCTAAGCAACTTCTAAGTAAGGCAGGTATCAGGAATCAGATGGACCAGGCACTCGCTTGCCCCAAATTTAACTGCGCTTGCCTGAAATGAGGAAATCTGTGGTTCCAATTTACATAATCTTTCTATGAATAAAAATTGGATGCAAATACTCAATCTGCTCCAGATTTAGATCCAAACTGCAATGCAAAATTTTACAGAAATCATCTAAGATGGGATAATCTTTAAATGATGCTAATAAGTCTCAAAACAGAATATCTCCAAAAACATATGCTTCCATTTTCTTTAAACCACTGTGTTGTCTTTGATCTTCTTTAAAAAATCTCTTCTACTAGGAATTCTCAGCTGGAAATGGCCTGTGTCACATTAGGGAGGGGCTTGTACCAAGAAGCCCCTTCCTGCTCAGTGCTGTTGGTAACTACTACCCAGGATGCATTTCTGCAGATTTCCAGCAATCATTGATGCCCACCTTGGCTGCTGCCAATGCAATTGTTATCAGTGTCCTGGATCTCCCATCACTCACACTCCAGTCACATGTGCAAATTTTCAAGATGAGAATAACTGACATGTGCTAACTAGACTGTTTAAAGTTATCAGGGTTAATTTGCCTTTCCACAGGGAAAATTCATAATTATATACTTCAGATTTTTACTTCAGTTGTTGCAATGTCTTGATTGGAAACAATGAAAAGGACAAAAGAGACAAGATTTAATAGGTGAAAGAGAAGAATTTATAACTAAATTTAAAATGGTCTCAAGAACAACTTCTGCACAAAAGTTGTTTTCTAATACAGCACTAAGAAACAATGTTTCTTATTGTACCCAAAGTCCCTCTGACTGACAATTTTCTCCTTCTCTCCTCACATATACTTAATTCCTTTCAGTGATTTCCTGAAAAAAAAAATCTTAGAACAAGCTATCAGTCAACCTATCATCTCCTATATATGCTAATATACCATGGTTCACAAAATTCATTCCTTTAATTAATGGCTGCCCCTGACCTAGAATCAAAGTTTTCTAGGCTACAAAGTTTGATACTTTAAAGCATTTCTTATCTAAGCCTCTGGTTAATGTTAAATGCATTATATTGAATTCTTTTAGATCAAGAAATTAACATTAAGTATATACCAGCTTTTATCTGTTGACAACAAAGTGCTACAAAAAGCAATATAAAGTATACTTTCATATTATCTGTTTGGGTTTTTTGTTTGTTTTGTTTTTGTTTTCTGAGAATGAACATCAGAGCAATTGTAGATTTGGGGTTCCAACTCTGGCAGGCTAGGATCCAAAGAGGCATGCTTCCTCGTTAGAGGAGGAAAAACTTCGATGACTGGGATTTGGTATCTCTGCTCAATTGACATATCTTGGACAGTTACAACTCAATTATTTGTATCCTGAATTAAAATACTTAGCATTTTAGTTCTTAGCCACTGATGCTAATTCAGACACCTGTTGTTGCTGTGCTAAACTCAGGACTCTGTTCCTTCGTTCATGATATCCCTTCATGAGAAAGACTTAAGTCTGGTCACTCTGCATGGTTAGCAGATCGGATTGGCAGATCAGGTCTCCCTCCTCGAAGAATGTTTTTGCTGAATTTAAGACTTCTGAGGTTATAATAATCAAATTTAACCCTTAATTGTATGCTAGGTATAGCTGATAAACTGGTTTTACCTAAAAATATCACCCTTACCTAAATACAATAGATTTTTAGCTAACATTTATGCTATCAATTACCAGAAGTTTTAAAAAGATGACATGTTTGCTGTCTATATCTCTATCTGAGTCACTGATAAAAAAGAAAGAGTGAGACTGAAATTGAGGTCACAGAGGTCATCGCTGCGTGGCTCCTCTGTCTGCGTCATACGTGTATTTTGAGATGACAAGTCATCTGTGAACTTAGGTTTAAATCTCACCTCACTTCAAATCAGTCAAGTAATTTGGACAAGAAGTTTAACTCACAATCCTCAGCTCTTAATCTCCAAATTGGGAATGACATTATGTCCTTACAGCTCTGGCAGCCATGACGTTTGTAGATTGCAAGATAGCTTTCACACAGAATATTTGACAAGAAGTATTTTCTTGCTGTTGAAAAAAAATTTTCCATGCTGTTGTCATAGAGTGGGTGTCAGGACACTTAATCCTATAGCCTCAGTCAGTAGCTCTCTGTGTGGTGCAATTTGCTTATGTGTGTCTGATTTAGTTTCTGGCGTGATCAATTAAATCCCCCCATAATTGTTTCTCTGCTGCTTGAGTGAAGCTATGTCTGCATTTACTGATAAATCCCCCCAAACACTGGAGAGGTGCCGATACTCAGAGGGTGCAATACACTTGACCTTTCAGGCCGGTGCCACATGTCCATTCTTGGCTGACTTTGACTTGTTCTATTTCTTCATTCAAATAATTCAGCTCCTGTCATCCCACTTTTCTGATCTGTAAAATGGTGATAATGGTATTGACCCATCTCCTAGGAATTCTGTGAAGAAATGCTAATTAATGTTCACAAACCACTTTGGGAACACAAATTGCTATTTAAATGCTAAATATGTGTATTCAACAGATGCCAAGCGTACCTGGGGATTAATGTGGCCTAGATGCTGAAACACCTTACACAAAGCGGAGAAACCAAATAAACAGCCTGACACCTGCTCAAAATTCATCTCTCTATTCTGTATCAACACAATTTTTATAGATTCTATGACTGAAGCCTAGAAATAAGTAGGGACTTGAATGTCTCTTGTAAAAGGCAGAAGATATGCTTCAAGTGATAGTCAGAAAGAAAAGTGACTAAATTGCTGTCTGGAGAAAAAAGAAAAAAGAAAAAAGAAAGAATGACTCCAGGTAGTATATGCTCTGGTAAGAAATCTGACTGTTCTTCCTGTAAAAACTCACTATTATTAATAAAGCTATAACTGCATTCTTCTCATACAATAAGATCATTGATTTGCATTAAGAGCTACAGCTGCACTCAAACTCTAAACTGTCAGGAAACATCTGATATTGTAAAATAGATTAGAGGTGTAAAAAGATTTAAAACCAAGAGATTCCAGGAGGTATTGGCCCTTTCTGCTAAGGAACCAAACAGCTGCTCAGCAGAATCTCACCAATGTATGCCAGCCGGCAACTACGCAGTGGTCTCCACTGGCTTCTGAAAAGCAAGCTGCCGAACATTCCTCGCTATGACTTTCTACCAAGTCGTCCAGCTTGGGATCCTCCCTTGCTTTGAGGACATAAAGAACACAATGCCTAAACCATCTGGAAATGTTTTACTTGAGTTCTCCTTTTTCCCCACCAGGGGCTTGTGGTAGGATTTGCATGTTCAAGGCGTTTCAGTTTTAAACAGTTAATCATCTTAGAGGATAGGGATATGCAAAGCTGGCAGTGTTTCTTGGGAGACTCAGAGAAACTCAGGAGAGGGGAAAAAACATTTTTAGTTTGAAGTGGAAGGTTGCATTAAACATGAAATAAACACTCCATTCCTGTGCTGCCAGAGTCTAAAAATAGTCCTTGAACAGATTTTAAAGTGCCATTCTATGCTTTCTCCAGTGAAGCCACTGGCACTATTAGTCTTATTGCTGCACAAGGAGTGGGCCAGATGGCTTGCCCTTGAACTGAAATCAAAGGGTCTTCTTTCATGAGCACACTTCTTTCAAAGTGAGTGATTCCTAAATGTGTGACGGGCACATGTTTACTATACAAAGGAAATCTGCTGGCCCATTATAAACTCTGTATCAAGAGCTCACGACTCAGTTCTTGGCACACTGAAAAATTAAAACCAAAGTAATTCACAGAAATGGCTTCCGCCTTCTGATGGCAGTGGGTCCCAGGCAGAGGTGGTATACCACTTAACTAACACTGACTTCTCTTTTAGAGAGTCAGATATGTTGGTCTTGCCATTCAAGTTGTCAGTGTGACTTTACTTCAGAGAAATGTTAGAAATGCAGACTCTCAGGCCCACTTGGATCAGAAGCTGCAGCTTAATAAAAGATTTCAGGTGCCCTTACATAGAACAAACATGATATGGGTGCCAATTAAGGTTTAAGTTGCCATTAGATAGTTACCATCTGATTTTTGCCCCCCAGAAAGATCTCTTACTCTCTTTTTCATTCCATTGCAGTAGCCCACACTCTTCACAATAACTTTCATTTCTTTTGCTACAATATCATATTGGACAGAAAATAGATTAATCTGTGAGTTACACTAAAACTGCATAGACACCTCCATGCCAAAGTTAGTCAACATATCCTCTGTGTGATGTGTAACACACACAGTGAAGGAGACACAGTCCTACTGCAAAGATCTTCAATAGGCACTTAAGAAGATCCATAATGCTGGATAGACAGGCCCAAGGAAGAACGACATTTAAGAAAGCACCAAGGCTTTACTAAGGGAAAAATCTAAGAGTGTGGGCAGGCTCATTTGAGACCCAGACCAAGACAGGTTGGGATTAGGCATGGTGAGGCTTTGTCCATCATTGTCCACTGTAAGTGGGACACTCCATCTAACACCTGCAGGGACACAAGTGAGTAAGTGAAGAGGATTAAGTGGAAAAAAATGTTTGTCCTATGCTAAAAAGACAATCAGTCTCTAAAGCTAGGTTACTGAGCCTGATTTACCACATCTTCTGATTTTTATAAACAGACAAAAATACAGATTTGCAGGGCATATGCAATCAACTAGTGGTTAAATATTGGTTACCAGTTATAAGCACAAAACAGGCAAACTAAAACAACAGAGGAACACAATCAGGCACCTCTGTTGGCTGAAGGTTGCCAAAGACCAGTAGCTTGCAATCTTGT
Source organism: Ctenodactylus gundi (assembly GCA_004027205.1). Classification (NCBI taxonomy): domain Eukaryota; kingdom Metazoa; phylum Chordata; class Mammalia; order Rodentia; family Ctenodactylidae; genus Ctenodactylus; species Ctenodactylus gundi. The sequence goes on along the minus strand of PVKB01003174.1, from coordinate 145,662 downwards.
CTTTAAATTCCAGAGCACTTCAGCCCCACAGAGGCTTGGCAGTGGCCTCACAACGGCTTTCACATGGTAACTGGAAAGAACCAGCTGCGAGACTTGGACAAGGAGACGCAAGAGGATGCTCAATGTGACACAAGCTGGTGTGGAATCCGATGTTCACGGAGCTGAGGATGAAAAGGGGGAAAAACCACTGGTGGCAATGAGGGAAATGTTTGGACATTATCAGCTGTGGTTTCAGGATCGCAAGGTACGAAACAGAGAAGAGAGGTGGTGGGAAATGTATTCCAAGTCAGGAAGTCAACCGTGCAAGGCTTGGAGGCTTGAGAGAGAAGGGTAGTTTGATGAGACATGAATGTCCAGGAGGAAGGTGCATAAGGGCAACAGAACTTACTTGATTTTAAAGAGTTAGTGCCTGCTACATAATCTTTCTTTTAAGCATGGACACTTTTTTTTTCCCAAATTGGGTAAAAGAAACAGAGGACTTCTTTTCTCAGTGGCTGCTTTGATGTCATGTTCCTGTGATTGACTGAGGCAAAAGAAAGCAACTGGTTGTAATATTTTACCAGATATACAACTAGTATTGCTAGACTAGCAAGTCATTGCTAATAACTTCTTCAGTTTTCAGAAATTATGAGGAAGAGAAAAAATAAGAAGGAAAGAGGGCCTTATAACAGATGTTTAAAGGGCATTAAATATTACCAATCAGGATGATTTCTTATTTCTTTGCCAAGCAGCATTTAAAAACAGCTGGGATTCTTTCATATGCTGCCTCTAGAAGAAACTTTTATGTCTGTTACTATATCTATAGTTTTAATTGTAGGTATTCCATCTGTGATTTTTAAATTATTTATTTATCTCCAATTTTAGCAATAGAGGAATGTAATCTCTTCTCACTCATCACAGAACTGATAGGATAAATTTTCAATGCTCGTTGGTAAGGAAAAAATCAACACAAAAATATCTACAAAAATTAGAAGAAAAATGATGAAAGAGTATTAAAATATGCTGTTAAGCAAGTTTCATTAACTATTTCAACCTGTGTTCTGGAAATCATTTAATATAGGCAGCCTACAGCTGCTTCTTTCCAAATACAGTGTCGCAATAAGACCAAAGCTTTTGTGGCAAGTCAACAGTTTTGATTATGGTCACAAGGTGAGCAAATTACAATGGCTGCAAATATTTTGCTCTCTGTGATTTTCTCCTACTAAACACTAGACACAATCTCTGAGGAAGGTTTTTAAATTTTCATGTGAAGAGTCAGCTGAGGTGCTTATTTTAAAAAAGGCAGATTTCCAGGTTTTTCCTTAAGAGTCTGATTCTGATGTCTTAAAGTGCCCTTCTGATGCAGATATTCCGAGAATTCGATTTTGAATAATGCTGGACGGTTCGAGGAGCCATTGTATTTCACATATGACACCACCTCGTCTTCAAGTGAACTGAAATAAAAATTGAGACACGAATGTAGTGGCTGCTAGTGCCTGCAAGCTTCCTCAGAGGAAGAACATGGCCTGCTTCCTTCACAGCCAAGATCCCAGCACTGAGAGCAGCACGTGGCACAGAGAGACGGAGAAACTTGTTTGTTGAATGGACACATGAAAAAGTGAATTGAACACATCAGCGTTTGCTTACTGACACTTATGCACTTCACTTGGTCTTCTGTTCTATACTAACCACCAGAAGATCAAGGACCTGTGTCAAGCATCCACCAACCCACTCTTTGAAAGGAGCATGCATGGACTGGGGGATGACGACATCTTTCAAAGCGGCAGGCAGTCTTTTGGTCTCAGTTTTCTTCTCCAGCTACCCATAACACTGAGAGGGTACTGGCAGAGCTGCAACCTTAGCAAGTCACTGTAGTGGACCGTGACAAATCAGACCCTCCCGGCAAACATATCCTCTAACTTAACATGTGCAACATGACATCCAAAAATGTTCATGTCGTGTGGTTCTTAATGGTGCTTAACTACAGAGTTCTTTCTTTCTTTTCCCCAGAAGTTGTGAACTTGTGAAATGTTTCTGCATGAGCTGTCATGCTCGAAAACAAATTCAGTGAGGGATTTGAAATGGATCTTGTAGCGATGGACAGGCAGGTTCACATAAACACATGTTTTTTAAAATCAATCTTTTATTATTTCTCTAGGGTACATGGGAATATTTTATGAAAGCTTGGACCTATATAAAACTCAGCAGATAAAACTAATATAACCATAAGCTTTATTTCTCCATGGAAATTTAGATAAGAAGGAACATTTATGGTTTTAACCACTGGAGTAGATCCAGTTCCACTTCAAATATATTTTTTTTACTAAAAAAAAAGGGTTAATTCAACTTGTCATTCTTCCTGAGGTCTGAATTTGTCCTGTAAGTTGGCATAATTTAGTATTAAAATTCATAGTATCTTTAGTATCATGAATGAAGACAAAACATGTAAAATGATTTTAGCCATAAATAACACATACTCATCAGAATTCTTTTGTTACTATGTATTCAATTGTACTCACACTGTATTGACTATACTGATTGAATGAATATTTCTCGGCTTTTCCATAGTATTTTCAATGGTTTTTCCAGCTGAACATTATTTCTGTTAACATTTTTTCTACTTTAAAGTAATAAAAAATTATTTCTTTAAAAATTGAGAAATATAAAGATACCAAAGTATACTCTTGTTGCCAAAATTGCACAAGAAGAAACGATAACATTTTATATACTTTGTCTTTTCATATATCTGTACATAATTGCAATCATGAAATCTAAGCTCTTTCATATCTACTTTAAAAACTTAGTTCAAATAATTCATAAGCATCATTTTCATGGTTGCATAAAAGTCGAAGCATCAAATTACTGTTATTTTACACATACCTGAAGGAACATGGACAAAGATACTGGTGCTTCTACCAATTGGTGTCTCAGCAGGAATTCTGTTCAATTCTAAGAAATATATATGACACTTGTCATATAGGACTTCTTGTATATTATGCAACTCTCAATTACTAGGTGCTAAATCAGTCTCGCTAAAGAAAATAACTGTAATCAGAGGGCACCGTTATGTGTTTGCAGTTAAAATGCTCAGTGTTGAGGAACTTGAATTCATAAAGGAAATGCTACATTCAGGTAATGCCTAGCAAGGGACTTAAGTCTTTTTTTCTGTCATTCTCTCTTTTTTCATTTTAAGAAACTAGCATTTGGAATAAGAAATTAGCAACAGTATTAGCTATCAGAAACTAACAAAGCCCAGTCTCATTAATCAGATAATAATAATAAAATAGCAATAAAGCTCACAACTCATATGTACTTCAAAAACTCACATTTACATGAAAAACTTTGCCTACGCCGAGGAAGAGTGGTACCGCTGCTGCCACTCTCCACATCTCTAGAGCGGCCCAGCGGCGGACTCTTCCGCGGAGGCGTAAACTTTTCACTTCTCTGAATCTCAGTTGCAATATGAAAGCATAGGGCAAGCACTACTGTCATTAGTACTGATATACGAAAAATATTTGCATTTGCAAGATTTTCGATGTGTTCTAAAGTATCATTATTTATATCAAAAGTCATTAAAAGTTTTGGCATTGATAAACATCAAAACATGCCTAAGTGTTTCTCATTTTGAAGAAGATATCTGTACAGAAGAAATCTCTCCTTTTTTGGAGATAGTGTCTGGCTTAGAAGAAATATCTCTTAAGCCTTTTAGGAGGCCAAAGCCACCTACAAATCATTATTATCAATGTCAAGACATTATCAAATAAAAGAACTAGAAAAAGACAATAAAATTAAAGTACTGCTTTGATATTTCCTTTAACACATTTAGGTTTTTAAAAAATACAACAGCTATTGTAGTGCTTCAATAACAAGTGGCACTGTATGTTTGGCAGTATTCAATAATAGCTGAGCATATTTAGACTTCATAACCATTAATTCCACTGCCTGATATGTTCACCAAATGACACAAATTTTTCATAGTCATAACAGTATGTAATGGCCCCGGTAGAGGCAATATTCCCAAATTTGAAACAGCACAGTATCAGTGGAATGAATGAATATGTCAAAGAATGAACAAACTGTTACCCTGTGAAGCATCATTAGTCTCTCAGACGTGCTGCTAAGGCACAAAAGAGCACATCCATATGATTTTGTATATTTAAAGATTGAATAGCATAGATTAACTTGACCTGGTTTAGAAATCTTGTACCCTAGTGAATCATTTATAATCTCTCTGATTATCCTAATCATCTTTTAAAGTCCCTCTGTTTTAAGCTCTGTTTATCCTACCTATTAAACGCAGTGGTACGGAAGTACATGACTGTGGAAGGGTATTTTATTTTTGTTTCAAGTGATGAACTTAAATTAGTTCCAATGGACAAGTTTTAACAAAGGAAAAAAAATAGTCTGAAGACTCAGTATGTAAGGCAATACTGACACATTTACTCACACACAAAACAATTCTCCTTGATGTAACTAGGGATCTATTTTTTTCAAGTAAATATGCTGAAATCCTAGCAAGTCATATTAGTGAGAAAACAACATTCACAGGTAACAGATTGCTGTGTTAATTAAAGCCTTAAGACAACAGAATGCAGTGCTAGTACTCAGGACAGTGCTTTAGCTCTTTTTTCCCCACTATTTTTATTAATATACATACATAATATATAGTGTTTACAGTGAATATGGGTATTTTGTGCACATATGTATCATATCAACTTTACAATCCCTTCCCATTTTTCACCCTTCCACCCCCTCCCTATCCTTCCCCCAACTCCGGCTATCACTTCATGTGGTTCTATAGAATGTCTGTGTTCTGGGTTTTCCAAGTCAGAGAAACCATACAGTACTTAACATATTAATCTTCCGCACCTAAGTCATTTCACTGAAGTCACCACTCTAACCCAGCTTCCGATTCCTCAAATGGGTTGCAGTAGTTAAATCTTGATATCTCTTCTCTGAATCCAACCAATCCTTTTATTGGGATATTTACCAAAAGTTTTTTTTTTTCCTATATTTTGCTATATCTTTGTTGCTATTCTTAAACCTGGCCTTACCCACCAGTTTACATTAGAAAATAACTACAAGCATGTAGTTCAAAAGACTAGTAAATTTGGGAGAGAAGAAAAAAAAAGTTAAATTTCAGTGTTGAATGTGAGTTTATCCTCTTTGAGAGGCGGAAATATAAGCAGCATGAAAACAGCTTGGAGGAAAGGTAACATCTAAAGAGAAAATGTAATAAAAATAGATTGGTAATTAAATCATCTGATTGATACACTTTTAAAACAGTACCAGTTCTTCTATAAAATCTGTGAAAACTCCCCACATTATTATTAGTAATAGTATAGTAGTGTGTAAAATAGAATAATTTCTAATTAACAATGCAACATGGCGAATAGACATAAAATCTCTTAAGAATCCAAATGTATGAATATATGGATGGATAGAGAGATAAAATTACAAGCCAAATCTAGCAGAATGTTAGTAATCTGTGAAATATGAGTAAATAAGTTATGAAAGTTATAAAATTCTGAAATAACTAAATTTGCCTTCATATCTGTTACTTTAAGTATACTTATGTGGTATAGATTTAAGTTCATTTAATGTAGCAATGTGCTATAGTTTTAACTTTGTTTTATTGTAGCAATTCACTTACTAGGCCACTGATGAAAATTTATCTTAAAAACTGGTTGATGTAAAGATAACCCTGTGAATGTACAAATATGTACCTTCCAGTATTCAGCTAAGGCATTTGAAATTTAACTTTTTTTTCATAGTTCTATCTCTTTAGAGACAATTCCCTTTCTTCTGGCTGGCTCTGCCTTCCCACCATTTCACACGTTCTGACTGATGAGAAATTCTGAACTCCATACACAGGGGTCCATCTGACTTTGCCTTCCGTGGTGGCTTTGCTCTTCCAGTCTAACTGAACACTCACAAGACAGCAATTAAGGTGAAGGCCATAGATTCTCCATCCTAGAACCATGAAAAGTTGGGACTTGAGCAGATAGACTTGGAGCTCCCTACACTCGCCAGCATGTCAGATATCCGTTATTCTTTGTATTGGGAGCGCTCAACATCCTCTGAACTCGTAGTTTTGAAATACATAACTGATTGTTGCTAACCACAGCCACCGCACCACGCTGTAGAATGCGGCTTCTCTTCCCCAACTGCACTCTGGCGCTCTCCATCACTCTTTCTCCATTTCTCCCTTCCGCACGCTTCCCCCACATTCTGCTCCTTACTTGTGTCAGGTCTACTTTTCAGCTTTCACATCTAAACGAGAATGTGCAGTATTTGTCTTTCTGTGTGTGGTTCGTCTCACTTAACATAATGTCCTCCATAATCATCCATGTTGCTTCAAAGGACAAAATTCCACTTTCCTCTGAATCAATGATACTCTAGTGTGCATACATAAGTCCACAGCACATCTTCTTTGTCCTCCGTTGATGAAATCTTAGGTTGATTCCGTGTTTTAACTATGCGAATAGTGCTTTAATAGACACGTTTCTCCAATTTCTTTTGGATATCTTCCTAGAAGCGGGATTACTGCCTCATATGCTACTCTATTTCTAATTTCTTGAGGCTCCTCCATTCTGTCTTCAATGGTATCTATGAGAGAGCCCCTTTCTTTGCATCCCTGCCAGCACCTGTTTATTTTTTTTCCTGGTCTTTTTGATAGTAGCCATTCTAATTGAAGTGTCATGGTGTCTCACTGTGGTTTTGAATCACATTTTCCTGATGATTAATGTTGTTGAGCATTTTTCATATGCTTCTTAGCTGTTTGCACTTGTTTTCTGAAAAATGACTATTTAAGTCATTTATCCATTTTAAATGGAATTATTTGAGTTTTTGCACGCAGTTAAATACTTGCATTCCTTATATATTCTGCATACCAATCCCTTGATGGGTGAACAGCTCATAAGTATTTTCTTCTATTCGCTAGGATGTCTCCCCATTCTGTTGATCATTTCTTTGTTGTGATTTTTTTTAAGTTTCATGTAACTCATCTGTCAAATTTTGCATCTCTTGTCTGTGCCTTCAGTAGTATGTCCAAAGCTACCCTTGCTCAGACTGATCTTCTAAAGCATTTTTCGTGCTCTTCTAGTGGCTCATATCTAAACATTTCTTCAATTTTAAGTTGACTTTGTATAAGGAACCCTGAACATTTTAGCAGCTGAAGCTTCCTGTTTTTTTATTGCTCAGAAACAGTCTCAAAAGGAGGTTTGCATGATCTCAAGTCTATGTTCTCATTTATTTCTTGATATTATACAGTCAGTTTCCTCAACAATATTGACAACAAAAAATCCTTTAAAGGCATTGATTTTGATGCCTTTATTTAAATCGATTTCTTCAGACATACTCATATTGCAATATTTTGTTGCTAAAAACACTTAACAAAAATAAAGTTTCAATTTTCCAACTGGAACACAAAAATTATAAACACAAAGCTAAGTGTTACAACAAAGAGTGAACATTTGATTTGCCTTATACAATCATAGTAAACCAGTGAAATTCTTATTTATTTTAAATAATTGTCATGTATTTATACTTGTGAGTTTCAGAGCACTCTGTGAAGGTCCTCATCTCCTCACTTTGTGCTGTAAGTTTTGGCCATATTAACCAGTTCAGATTAAACTCATAAGACTCTGATTGCTAGCCCATTTATATATGACAACTACATTATAATATGATTAATAAAAAGGCTTCAAATTGCCATCACTGAACCTGACTTGCTAACCAACAATAGTCATAATGAGAGGCGATTAACACTCTTGAGGTGAAGTCTATAGTTAACAAAACAGTTGGCTTAACATTGTCTTAGGATAATATTATTAAGCAATTGAACCCTATAGAAGCCTTGAAGACATTAGCCATGCTTTCCATTTTTCTGCAAAGATCAACATCTCCAGAATGGCATCCCTAATGTGAATATTCTATTGTGGATATTATTCACCATTTTTAAAACATGGAATTCACAGTTTGGAGCTGAATGGCTTGAACAGTCTGCTATGAAAACTCAAAAGGGCAGTCCCACATTCCCTCACAGCACAGAAGAAGTCTTAAACTTAAAATGAAGCAGCTCTGAATCTTTAAAAATACAGTTTTGTTAACAAAGTGTTGCTTTCATGCATTATGACAGCTTTTACATTGCCAGAAGCCTAGACTTCAATATCAACATGCAAGGTAACCACGTACCATTCTAAGCCGGGACTCACACTGAGACTCCTCATCCTGCAGGTGTCTGACAGCCCACACAGCTTGCTGTGCGCCTCTGAACTTGACATGATGAGAAAGCATCATCGCCCGCTGGTATCGCTGCTTCTCTCTTCAAGGTTGTTTTCAATGTGCAGTGTTCAAGGGAACTCTTGGGCCAAATGAATTCTAGCCTTGACTGAATTCGTTTTCTATGGATTGTACTTTTTTAAAAATAGTCTCACCATTGCTCCACTTTAATAAAAGGAATTTGGGTCCATCCTACTGGAACTGTATGAGCTCTTAGGTTAATATATTCTTATCTCATCTTTCATCACCATTTTAACAATCTCCTGCTGATGGCTAAATCAGATTAAGGGTTCAATTTCTTTGTGGCCTCTATTATCTCCATATTATACTTCCCAGTGGTTGTAAAGTAGAGCCAAACCTGCTACAGGATCTGTTTTCTACATATTAATGCATAATTACTTCTCAAAGTATTTTTTAAAAGGAACTACTTTACAACTGTAATTTAACAGCTTACATTTATATACCTGGATTTGAAGGAGAGTAAAACAGTTGTCCTAGAAAATGTTTAAACCACATTGCAAACTGTCCAATTTTGTTATTTATCATCATTCTCATTAAAAATGCATTTTCTACAAGCACAAATTCATTGGAACCTCTTATTTATATATTTTTAGAAGACCATAAGTCACTTTTTCTATTGTGAAACATTTATCCGCTCAACAGACATGAATGAAGCATCAATGTACAGTGAGTGTCACAGGATATTTGGAAAAACAGAAAGAAAGTCACTGATGTGGTAGCTACCCCCCACCCCCCAGATTTCCATAGAGCTAATCTCATTGACAATATCAATGTCACAATATTATTACGTCTCATCAGGATTATTATTATAATTAGAAAATCAATTAGTTTTTTGTTGATGATTAAAATATTGTAAGAGTCCTTTTCTTTATCTTTGGAAAACAGATAACTGCACATTATTAACCCTGTAGCAGTAGTGGGAGATCATTCCATTACAAAGTGGCTACGGCAATAGACTTGCTGATTAGACTTCCAAAAGACAAAATTAATAGGTGAACGAGTGAGGTTTTGAAGGTGCACCTCCATTGCAATTCTCTGATCCAGAGTTCCTCCCTCTAATTGCTTATCCCTTTGCAGGACCCCTGACTTCCTAATAAAAGCATTTTAAAAATTTAAATATTTGAAAATCTAGCCAGAAGAAAATAAAAAAGAACAAGAAGGTGTCCTGACAACAGCAGAGACAGGCTCTCTCCAGGATATGCCATTGAGGGAACACTCTCTCTATATTATTTTATATATTGAATATATCCTATGTAATCTTTCTCTTCTTGACTGCACTAATGTTCAGTGTCTGGAACACTTTCCATTGACAGTTTCATTGCTCTTTTTAATAAAAAAGGAGATACATGCGTACATTCCTATGTGTACATCTCAACCAATACTTAGTTCGTAGGGTTCTTAGGCAAAAATGCACATGCCTCTGTTGAGCATCTGTTTCTGCCACGTCCCTGCCCCCTCCTCTTCCTCCCTACTTCCCATACCGTCCCCCAGGTCTCAGGGCTCAGAGGCTCCATGGCACCTCAGCTCAAGAGGCAACCCTGCTCCTGAGCATAAGGAACATAGCCTGGTAATTCAACACCATGCGAGCCTTTCTGTCTTCTCCTTATTCTACCTCCTGCTTTCTGTCTTACCCTCTCGCTGAAGTTAACCCCCTGCCATGTAACTGGTTCCAGTTTCAGATTTCCCATTGGCTTGGCTGCTTGGGGGTTCCCTACCGGTAAATCAAAGGTTCCCTACCTTTTTGGCAACAGGATAGACAAGTTTAGTTGAAGACTGTTCTTCGCAGGACAGGGCTGGGGGGTTGGTGAGCTTGGTTTGCAATGGGTTGTGGGAGGAGAGCTCTGAACGAGCAAGCAGCAACAGGAGGGGAGCAGGGAGCCAAGCTCTGCCTCTGTCAATCAGCAGCCTCATTAGAACCTAAGAGGAGCTGCTGACAGGAGGCAGAGCTTCTCTTATCCCTCACCTGCTGTGAGGGGCTCAACTGTCCCCACGGCTTGTCCTTTCAAGGCCGTGGACCCGACCTGTTTCCAAGGCCACCCACCTGTCGTGGTCCACACCCGCAGGGCTAGGATCCCTGCCTAAGCCATACCCCTTTCTAGTACACATCTAGGCCCAAGGTCAGACTTGTTAAGCCTGGCAATGCTTGTGAAAAGAAGTGAAAGACTTCCCTTGCTGGCAGCCCATGGGTGTCTCTGACTACTCTGCCCGCAGTCTGCGCAGGATTGTGAGGAGGAAATGCAGCCTCTGTCCCACTAGATGCTATCCTGGAACCTGGTGCTGGCTTAATGGATGCACAGCTTCCTAAGCCTAGAGGTGCTTCTTCTTCTTCTCCATTCTGTTGCCAAAAGGCTTCAATTCTGAAAACAAACCAAAACCAAACAAAATCCATAGCAGTGATTGGCAAGATGGAGTTACCAATGTGCTATTTCTGGCTCACAGATGTACTTATTTACGTACTTGGTTTGGTTAGCACGGGGTTGACACACACTTTGTTTTTCTCTCTCTTCCTCTTTCCCTCTCTCCTTTCTTTTCGTTAATTAACCACCAAATTTAAAACTTAAAAAAATAAAAAAATAAAACGATATCCAGGCAGGCTTGAAAGTGGAAATAATAACAATGTCAGGTTCACAGGACCATGTATGCCTGACGCGATGTTGGGTTAAGCTGCCTCTCTAGAAGTGGTAGTCGCTGCCTCACTGTGGTCTGCAGTGACTGAATATTAGTGACAGTTGACTGTTAGCCTTCTACTGTTGCTGTTTCTATATGGGAAATTTGAGATCAAAACATTTAAGACTTAGATCTAAGATTTTAGCTTTCAGTTAACGTATTCTTTAACCCTGTCTCCTAGAAGTGGAAAAATAAATGGCTGACATAGCTACATGTGAGAGTAATAGGAGACAGGGGCAGGAGAAAGAGATCACGTATTCCGTTTCTCTCCATAATTATTAATTTTTAATAATACCTAGTAATTATATCATCTTACTGAGTGGGTGCACATGCACATTAACACACATTAAACATTTTTACTTTCCCTCCCTCTTTCTGCAAAATCTAGTATTTCTTAATGAAAGAGAAGACTATTTCTAGATATTTAAGGTGCAACATTTCTGAGGAAGCCACAGAAACAGATAATGCATCCTCATAACCTGCTGATACGTACTAGCATTCAATTTTGAAAAAATTACGATAGATTGCTTTGAGGGAAAGGATTAAGATTGTAAAAACGATTTAAAACCAGGAGAAATATTGAAAAAAATTAAATGGACATAATAATTACCATAAGATCATGTTATATGTGAAAGAAATTCTTCTTTTCTATATTCATTTCTGACAAAATAGATTAAGAAGACACATCAAATGTGAAAAATCACAAGACTTGAGTTCTCCATCACTGCACGTGGGTAAACAAAGTCTATAAAAACACAGAAAGGCTCTGATTGGCCTTTCAGCACCAAATATCTATGATTTTAAATAGTAGAAGACTTAATGTTGAGAATAGAGCCTTTTTTCCCATTTCACTTTGATGAATAAAGAAATGTACCCAGAACAAATAAAGTCAGGCAACAGTTTTGATCATTGGATATTGTCTCGGAGATCCTAAGGATTGAAAAGGCAGGCCAGGCTTTTGGATGTTAGAATAGGGGAGAAAGAGAAAAGACCCTCTAATTGATAGTTACCTGATATTTGGGTAACTGAGTAAACATTTTTATTATTTTGATTTATGTCTTAAATAAATGTTACATAGGTTTTTGGTGCACATAACGTAAAAGAAAAAAATCCAAACAAAGTTGTTTTGGAATAAATTTCAAACATTTTGTCTCAAGTGTTGCAATCAGTGATACTCTGACTCAAATCTGAAGATAAGTGAAATCTCTACTTATGAAATGAAATACTTTGAGTAACTCAATAACATAACAATACATATATTATAACAATATAGTGACTAGTGACATGAGCTATGTGAATGTAAAATGTTTTACTTTTTTCTGAAAGTGCACATGCTTGAAAATAACAATGAAGTGGAAATTACATATCACAGCTATATAAATGAAATTACAAATGGTGTGAGAAATTTAGCACTCGCTCAATGTTCAAGTATATCTCAAACACCTAGTACCTCTCAGGCATAAATCAAGAGTTGGAAATACAGTGGCAATCTAAGGCAAGATTCTGCTTTGTGGAGCTTCAAGACAGAGAGGATTAGGAGAAGCAGTGGGATACGAGATGAGCCATCTGATGGAACCACAGTACTGTGGGTTATAACGATAACAAACTTGTGGCAATATGCCACAGACGGTAGGCATGTGAGTGGTGGTCACTACACAAGCTGATCAGAGATATTCTCTCTTACAACAGGACCATAGAGCAAAAACATTTCTGGAAAAGAAATTGCCTTAAAAGGGAACTAGACAGAAGTATTGGAAAATTAGCACAAAATCTATACAGATGAAGCCAGCTATGAAGTTGGAAGAGTTCTCTGGTGGAGATCTTGTGGTCTTGCCCATCTTGAGGAAGTTTGCCACAATTTTATTCACCAGCTTTTTCAGGGCTCAATCAAGACACTTTTTTGCGCGTTCTGTTCCATCTCCTTATGCATAACCTCTATTTGAATCCCATAAATCTCAGATATTTTCTGTATCTCTTCTCATGCATACAACATCGTTAGCGTTCAGTGTGATATATTCAGCTACTAACTAGACTTAAATTGGATATTTCGGCAGGATTATAAGACTCAGCATCAAAACTTAACAAAACACAGATTTCCCATAGTGCATTTCCTCTTATGTTGTTCCTCATCTTATTCACTGAATTGGCCATTTCAGAACTGGAAATCATCCTTAACTCTAACATCCCCTTTACCCTTATAATTCATGACTGTTACTAATTTTGAACTTTTGTTTCATTTAGTTTTCCATTCCATTGCTACCATTCCGTGAGTAATTCCCACCCACCTTATATTATTAAATTATTGATCTTCTGAATGCTCTTCTACCTACTTCACATCTTGACCCCCGTCCAATCTACCTTCTACGTTACCATCACAGTAAGATTTTTAAAAGGGCAGGACTGGTTTAAAACTGCTAAAGATTTTCTTGCCTAGTAGGTGAAGTCTAACTTCCTCACAAGGCATCTGTTTCTTGTCTCCTCTCCATGCCACTCACATGCCAGACTCTGGGAAGACCCAGCCTGGCAATGTGTTGATGAAAGGGCCAACTCTCCCTTCATCCTCATTGTACCTGGCATGTACTTCAATTGCGGCATGGAGAATATGCATTGTACTTCTCTAATAATTCAGTTCTTTTTTTTTTCATAAGCTCCTGAATATTTAGGACAGAGGCTGCAGATCCGTAGGTCTTGAGAACCCTCTTGTTGAATGACTCAGAAATGACTTAAGCCTTGTCTTTCTAGAAAAATCTGAAACATCATTTTCTTTCCATCATTCTTCCCAGTGTTTAGGTCTGTGTTCCATCAGCTGTTGCCTGTTCCATGTTAGAAGCTTCTGAAATGGCCCACTCTCATCTTTCTCAACTATGTCTGCAGTGCAGCTGCTGGAGTTGAAACCCATTTATACTGCTCCCTGCCTTAAAACTGAAGTTGCTCAAAGATTTTTCATATCAGGCTTTATGAATGTTCCTTGGACTTTTTGCAGGAATCATTAGGGGCAGCATACTCCAGTCACACCCAAATACTGACAGTTTTCAGTGACAGTATGCTGCTTCTTGGACTTACCCCTTATGCCTGGACTTCTCCCCACCTCCCTGCTGCCTCTTGCTAGCTTAATCGTCTGTACGACTAATATTCAAGTCAAGCACTAACTTCCTTTTGGAAGCTTTCCTCAAGTTAACCCCCTATGTGGCGCTGTTAGACACCTTTTTTTGGATTTCCATAATATACAATGAACATCTTCACTTTTCAATAGTGCGTCCTCCAGATTTCTACCCGTTTTCTTCTTTCTTTTAATAGCTTCAGTGAAAGCAAGTCTGGGAGTTTTCTTAATGAATCCTAACACACGGCATAATGCTCAGAAAATGGAAGGCCTTAAAATACTTAGAATAATAAAAGAAAAATCTAACATTTTTTGTTTGGCTCTATGGGTTACATAATTTCTTTAAATGATTACATAAGCAAAATGACAACAGATTGCTCTGTTTCCTTACGAGCCTGAAGATTAGTAAGGACAGCAGAGCAACCTTTGTCTGTCTTACTTTTATTAAGAAATACATAAACAAACAGGTCCTCATTGAGGAATGTTAACTCATTTCAGAGAAATTAGTGATGTTTTCGACACTATTTGGAAAGCCTGGGAGCTTCCTGAGTGCTGTTGTCAGCGACAGTTGTGACGCGCAGGAAAGCCAATTCATTGTGATATGGAGAAGCGGCACAAAAGGACGGTGACCACATATAAAATTGAAAGTGAAAGTCTGAAAAGTAATAAAAGAACATGATTGGCATGGGCTCCAAGGCTAAATTAAACAAATGGAAAATATGGACAAGGAACCTAAAGTTGATTTCATATGGCTTCAGTATTTCATGATTGTCTAAAGATATACTTCTACAAACTACTCCGTGATTCATTTTGCAGTCCTAAATGGAAAAAAAAATAAGTAAATATGTACAAAGCAGTAATTTTAACAAGATCTGATTGGGTGAAAATCTAAAGTATAGAACAATATAAACATATACACACATATATACACACACACACACATGCAATACATACAACAGCGTATATACAGCCTGTATACATATCTACATTTATATATAACATAATCTCATTTATATTGACAAGTAGATAACATACATTACAATGCCACATATACATATGTGTATATAATTACGCATCTGTGTATTTATACTTATCTATGTCTATTTTGCAAAGAATATGACGGAAGAATAAGATTCATTATGCAGATCACTAGAGAAGGGAGTACAGGGTCTGCTGTTGGGAGAGAATTATGTTTTTTATTGTGTACCGTTCCATAGCTTGGGAACTTCGGAGCCATTTGGACATAAAAATTGTAGGAAAAAAATGTACACCAACACAAAGAAATAAAATAAGAGATGAGTAGGAAATTTAAGCATTCACTTTATTTAAGAAAATTATGTTTCAGGCATCCTAACCACTAAAACACTGATGGCAGACAACTAATAAGGATAAAATATAGGACGTTTCTTTAAAAGTAGAACATTCAATAGGAAGATGTTAAATAAATCTGTGCTGTCATATTATTTGTAATTTTTGATTTCAAGATTATCCAGTACTTCTAGGATAGTATTTTTAAACTGAACTAAATGTTTCTTCCCAGCAGATGAAATCCTTATTCTAGAGAGTAAACATCTTCATTATATATAAATGAGATATTGCACAGTTCGGGATGATAGATCAAATTTGGTGAATAGTTAAGGTGCACGTCAACAGAATTTAGAACAATGCTATGCATTCTTGACAATTGCCTGCTACTATGAAAGTACAATCCTAGACCTTTCTGTGCCTCACCGTAATATGTAACTTGCACCCTATATTTCAATTCCTAAAGCTTCCTTTCAATGCTATAAATGTATGACTTTTTAAGTGGAGGAAAAATAAATTGTTTAGACATTGAAACAAATTATCCTGTACACTAATATAATAAGACAGAGATCAGACGATGGTTTTGTTACATTCAGGCTAACTGGACTTGAATCCAGCTTTTCCATTTGTAAGCCCTCTAAGTATAGGAGAGATTGTTGGCTCTGTGAACCTTCTTGTTTCGTTCAGGAATGGCAAATATTTCTCCTCAGGTTATTTCAAAAGATGAGAAGATTAGTCGGAAAACATAATATGTTATGTAAATGCCACAAAATTAATGCTCAAATTTTAATAAGTAGAACATTTAATGGTTATTAGCAAGAACAATTTGGTATAATTTCTCTGTAATCATTAAAAATCAAGCATTAGGACCATGGGATAGCTAATTCGAAGCAAGGGGGTGTGTATTTGGGAACAAATGTAAGACAGCTTTCTCTTTTGTTGCAATTTTTCTGAGGTTGACAGCTGTTCTTAGGGACCCTGCTTCCTGTGGTTTGAGTTCACAAATTTATCTCTGTTTTATCTCTTCTGGAAAGATTCACATTTGGGGAGATAAAAATCGTCACATTCCACTACTTTCAAGATTCTGACAGTTTAAAGTATATATCGTATGTCCCCAATAGCACCCAAGGCCACCAGTAGTCACTTATGTTTATGCACCACTAGGATCAACTCCAGCAATTGCCAGCAGGCAAAAAAAATATCTTACCAGTAATCTTTAAAATTATCTCATAGATGATCAAATATTCAATGGAAGCTTAATTATCAAAACTCTTTGACTCATTCCCTTCTAATAGTGGTAAGAAGACACATCCTTGTTTTGTCTACCAAGAGGAACTTTTCAAATTGCTAAGTGACTATAAAATCTTTTACATAAAATCACAGGACACATGTATCTTTAGGGACTACATCAGGAGATAAGAGGAGCATAGTGTTTCTTGTGCTTCTGCAGTATCATAGCATAACATAATAAATAATTTTGACTGAATGATACTTAGTAAAAAAGTTTTTGAATGGATTAATTACAGCTTTTACAATGTTTGGAGAGATTCCACAAGTGTAAGTCCTTGGGTAGTATTGAGATATTTCAGAGTTTCCTAACTGTGATACTATTGGTATTTGGAACTAGAAAATTATTTGTTGTAATTGGGAGAGGCCTCTTACTCATTGTAGGACATCTGGGGCTTTCATAGCTTTTACTAACTAATGTCTTGTGCCCCTTGTCACAATACAAATGTCTCCTTAGGTGGGAGCCAAATTTCTCTTGGTTGAGAACCCTGAGTTTACTGTACAGTCAGCTCATTTCTTGCTACTCTAGGCATATATATGTATTGCAAAACAAAAGGTACAGCTTAATATCATCTTAACATCCACTACATTTTGGTCACTATATCTTAAGAATAGTGATAAAAATAATGGGTAATGACTTATTCTATAATAATTTATCAAATTATAAAATTATATCACTGTGGGGTTCCCATGCGGTAATTGCCATGCTGAAGTTCTTGAACATTTCCACACACAGAGCTTGTCTTTCTGTATATGACCTTAGCTTAGAGACAGCTATTCGTTCATTTTTTGCTGGCCAAGTCAATAACCTGCCTTCTCTGGCATAGCAACGTTTTGGCCTCGGCTGTTGGCTGCCTGATGATGATATGCTGACCTCCTTTGGGGATCTGTCTTCCTTAGCTTATAGCTCACCTGACTACGCTCTGAATGTATCAGGAAACTCTTCTTTGTCCTCTCCTGACCAATCCCAGTCCCACACACCAGATAAAGAGTTCAATTCCTGACCCTTATGCTGGCTAATCTACCCACAGAACAAAAATTGGACTCACCCCATAATTGGCTCCTGTTTTATCCCTTTATTTCTTATTCCTTTTTCCTTTATCCCTTAAGCCTTACCCCTTATCTCTTATACCTTATACCTTACACTTTCCTGCCTTGACTTGCCACCCAGATGAAAGGTCCCAGGGCAATAAACTAGCTCCAAATTTTCTTGCTGTTGGTCATATTTTTGGTTCTGCTGAAGTTCTTTACTTAATGACTATCCTATTTGTTGTTATTCTTTTCATTTCATTCTAAACTATGAGCTTTCTAAAGTTTAGGACCATATCTATCTTGTCACTGTGGTATGTCTATTTCCTAGCATAGATCTTCTCTATAATAAATGAGTTAGTATTTATTGAATTTAAGAATGCATCAGGGATAATTGTACTTTCTGAGAGTCTGCCTCTGAGCTTCACATTGAAAATGGAAAGTTGATTCATCAATAAATATTTCTCGAATGCCTCCTATGAGAGATTCTGGGTTTGCAACAGTAAGAACATCTAGGTCTTTGTGAAGCTTTTATTTTGACAGGGAAATCAATACAGAAAATAATGAATTGATTTTCAGTAAGTTTGAATTGGGATCAATGAAGTGAAATGAATTAACTGAGTAATGAGGGAAGCATTTTCACACAGGCCTTACTGATCAAAGAAGGTGTTCTGGTGCAGTTTGGGAATAAGGAATAACAGTTTAAGGAAAGCTAATTGTTTAAGTTCTGGGGACATGGCAGTGAACCAAGCAGAACTGGCCATCTCTTTCATTGTGCGATTTGCCTTCTAGTGGGTGTCATGAGGCTGAGTGGGTAAGCAATGGGCACCTCTGCAGAGCGAGCACTTGAGCTGCAACCTACAGCACTCACAGGATGGGCTCTGGGCTATTTGCTTGGATTCAATCCTGGACTCAGGAGTTACTAGCTGGATGACTCGAGACAGATTTCCTGCCTTCTTTGTGCCACAGTTTCCCTTTCCACTTAATGAGAATATTAATATTTGCTTTAGATGGCAGTTGTGATTAGATAAGAAGGTATGATTGGCTTGGGCTTTGGGCTTGGTAAAAGTACTAGCTTCTAAAGACAAAAGCAGTCCACTTTAGATTTATGTTTTAAGTAGCTAAGTGGCATTATGTGATTTGCAATTTTGGGTGCATTCTCTTGCTGCTGAGTGGAAAGATCAGAAAACACTGAGTGAAGAGAGCAGAAAGAGGCTATGAAAAGAGGGTCAGTCTACAGGATTACAATAGTGGCAAGAAGACTCAGAGTGGTGAGCCCACAGAGAGAGTGCTAGGGAGCAGTAAGTATGAAAAACAAAAGCCTTGGAGGGCTCCAAGGACATACTACCCTTTCGAAATTGCCCTATTCAGTGATTTCCTAAGGTAGAAGAGTCTGTGAAGAAATAAACGTAGGGAAGATACGTTGACTCTTCTGTGTCAGTAGTGCCTGAGGGATCTGAGTAAATGGTGAGAGGGTGCTGGGTAGTACAAAGGGTGAGAACAATTGACCTTCTGTAGGGAAAGCGGAGAAGCCCGTTGGTGGCGCCCTCAGGAAAAACTGTGCCTAAATGGAATCAGAAAGCAGAACTTATCAGTGATGCTGGCAGCGAGGAAGCAAGGAATATGGCACAAGAATATTAAAAACTTCTAGAAAGTTGAAATATTAAAAAAATTAGAGGTCATGCAAGGAAAGACAAAGTGAGAGAGTATAACTGTGGTCACTGCGGGAATGACTTACTATTTGCCCAGTGTGATTATAGGAGAGTGTGGGGCATTTCTGCCTTTCGCCAAGTGACATGTGCAGGAGGCAGAGCTGACAGTGAACTGGGACATCACTGAAAGACTGTCAGAAACTGAGATGAGTCAGGCTCCCAAAGGCAGGTGATGAGAAAAGGAGTTCTCTAAAAGGGTTAATAAACACTGAGAACCATTAGATGAGGTAATTGTGTGGCACCTCAGAGTTGTGAAAGCTCAGAAGAGAACCTGAGAACGGAATTCCAGATATCTGCCACAAATTGAGGAATGTGGAATTTAAAAAGATCCCTCTGGATGGAATTCTAGGAAAAGATGGCTCCATGGAACTGGAAATTCAGAGATGAGTGAATTAAGAGAAGTCATGGTGCCTCCGTGGTGTTTGAATCTGACATCAGAGAAGCAAAACAGATCAACAGATCAAGGGAAGCAGCAAAGGAGAACTGAGGAGGAAGAAGGAGAGGGATGGCTGGGGGGGCGTTGGGGGGGTGGCAGAAAGGAAGGGAGGGAGAGGAAGCAGGAGAGAGAGAGAGGGAGAACATGGTGTCATGATAGTCTGAACACTTCGTAAACGTTAGATGATCTTTACCGTAATTAAAACATTAAATATATCTGCTTTTACTTTCCTATAAAATTCTCTTGGATAAACATTTGTAGAACTTATTTTTCTTGCCATTACAATGCTTTCCCATTGGAAGCCAATTTTTCCCCCATTTTATTGATATGTATAAGTGCAAAATTTAAGGTTTACAATGAAGTTGAACATTTTGTGCACATACTATCTTGTCAAGGTGACAAGGACTTTCCCACTCTCCTTTTGTCCCTTCCCCTCCCCTTCCCTCCCTCAATCCCTCCTCACCCTACCTCCCTGTTTCACTTTGTTTTTCATTTTAAGTTCCATAAGAGTTGCGATCTGGGTCTCTCATATCAGAGAGACCATTCGATGTTTCACCTTCTGCTTCTGACTCACTTCACTAAGCATGATGTTCTCAAGTTTCTTCCATTTGCCTGCAAAAGCCTCCATGCTGTTGGACTTTATAGATGCATAGTATTCCATTGTGTGGGCAAATGAAATGAAGAGACAGTTCACTCACTAAGAAGCACAAAGGGCCAATAGATACATGAAAAGATGTTCAACATCTCTAGCCATAAGAGAAATGCAAATCAAAACAATGCTAAGATACCATCTCACCCCAGAGAGAATGGCCTATATCAGCAAATCAAATAGTAATCAGTGCTGGCTAGGCTGTGGGGAGAAAGGAACCCTCCTGCACTGCTGGTGGAAATGTAAATTCATACAACCACTTTGGAAAGCAGTATGGAGATCTCTCAAAATACTAGAAATAAATATCCCCTTCCATCCAGCGACACCCCTCCTGGGAATATAACCATAAGAGATCAAAGCAACACACAACAGAGATATATGTATACCCATGTTCATAGCAGCATGACTAACAATAGCTAAAATATGGAAGTCACCAAAATACCCATCAACAGACCAGTGGAAGCCAATTTCTTTTTGCTTAATAGAGGGAAAGTACTATGCTAAGGACTTATCCATGATACTTATATTTGTAGCAATTTCAGTTTATGTGGGTCAGTGCCTTAGAGCTTCTAGAGGACATTCTCATGGAACCCCTCACTGGGTTCTGTGGTGAGTGTGAGAAAAAGCAAAGTGACAGCACCCACGAGTCACCAGTAAGGAAAGAAGGCTCAGCATCTGCAGCGTTCCCTCGGGCTCACACAGCTGGTGAGTGCTAATGCCAGCTTCAAAGTCAGAGTTCTGACTGGTCACCCACTACTCTGTCATTACAGCAGCTTTTATGACAAAATTAAAAATTAATATTTTAAACATTTGTCTTTCAAAACTATGTATATTCACAGCATCCTGCCTCAAAAATGAGATAAAAGCTTAAAATCTGTTATCAAATTTTTAAACATAAGAGAGGAGATTGTTATTTTGTCTTTCTGTGTGGGGCAATGGAGTCATTGCGTGTTATAAATTAATGTGTGCTATGTAAATAGGATTATTTGTGAACAATGACATGTGATTCAGTTGCTTGCTGAATATTTGAGTACCCTTATACAGACAAGGGGACCCAGTTTTGGGTGGTCTGCCACTGCTCTGACGAGGGTCCTTCAGTAAAAGAAAGATCTGAAACCACAGAGATGATTTAGAGCATACCAAGCAGTAGATTTCAACACAACAAAAACAAGGACTATTCACAGCACTGGTTCTTGTCATCTTGAAGAAAGTTGCACATGGCACGCTCTATGTCTACACTTGGCACAAGCATTATTAGAAGGCAACTGTGTGGCTGTGCCTATTAGCTTTACAAACTGGCTTAAGCCCTAACTTTGCTTGAGCATTCTCTAAGGAGAGGTATTGAATAGAGAGAAAAAAAATTCAGCGTCTCATCAACATACATACCATAACAGAATTGCCCTTCTTTTTCTAAGAAATTAAGGTACTTACCGAAATATATTGAAAAATCACTTTTTGACCTATGGTTGACTTATATATTTAATGTATGTAGAGCATACACAGTCTACTACATTATGATTACTTTAGAGTTAAACATATACCCAAGAAATCATTAATACCACTGAGGCCATTAGCTGTGTTTGTCACTTCCTGAAGTTTCTTCCATACTTTTTCCTATTATTTTTGTATGTTTTAAAAATCGATATATGATGTATTTCATTAAAGTTGAATATATAACATCGTATGGTTCCCTAAAGGTGGTACGCTGTTTAGTAGAATGTATTTATGCTGCATAATTTAAATTTTGTGCCCTCTGGCCATCTTCACCACAGTTTCCCCTTTCTTCAGCCCTGGCAATCACCATTCAACTCTCAGCTTCTGTGGGTTTGAACATTTCAGATGCTGCATATCAATGAGACCATGCAAGATTTTTCATTTTATTCCTAGCTTATTTAGCATAGTTGTCTTCCAAGTCTATATCCATCTCTGTTGTTACAAATGACAGGATTTCTCCTTTTAAAGGGCAAATGATATTTCTCTCTCTCTCTCTCTTTCTCTCTCTCTCTCTTCTGCTCCTCTTCTCTTAGTAGACATTATATGTGTACGTGTGTGTGTGTGCGTGCGTGTGTGTGTATTATATTGTCTTCACTCATTCATCTGTCAGCTTATTTCCATACCTTGACTATTAAAAATTCTTGAAATCTCATTTACTTTCTGAGAATTGAATTTTTGAAGCTCTATTTGATTTTCTACCATGAGATTTTACTATAGTCATACATTCTTTTTAAAAATGAAAAGTTTCTTGGCACGCATTTAAAATACTACTTTTATATTAAAATCTTCATGAAGTTTGGATCTACTTTTTCCAAACTTTATGAATAACTTAAAGTTGCAAATTGTCAGTGTGGTGGTAATAATTTAGGTACATACTTCCTTACTTGGTTGATGAGGTGCTGAATTTGTACTTCACTGCTATATTTTAAGGCTTATATTTATAGAATTGTGAACACTGATAGGGCATAATCATAATAAAGCATCCCACGCTCTCAAATCATCTACTTAGAACAAAACCTTGTTAGTTCATCTTTAAAGAGAAAAAGCTCATGAAACAGACAAAGTCTACTAGTTGCTGTTGTTAATTAATTTCAACACTGGTGATTTCTTATTGCTTACATTGGACTACTTGTTAATTTTGTGGCAGTCCTTTTTTTCTAATTTATAACTTTTAAATATTCTGATAATACAAAAATGAAATGTTTTTGTTCACTTGTGTTTAACAAATGAACTCTGTCAGATAATAACTAAAAGCAAGATATAATTATGTTGCTAGGAGTTATTGATCAAAGAAGTATCATGATTTAGTAGGAGAAACCTGGGCTCCAATCTGACAGATCTGGGATGTGATCCAAAATGTACAGTTTACTGGCCAGCCATGTTGCTTAATCTGAGCATTTTACTTTTCTTTAGATTTACACTGAGACATGACTCCTGGCTTCATAGGGTTGTTTTAATGGAGAAAGACAGCATAGGAAAGTGTCCAACACATTTTATGGTATGAAAGGGATGCTTGATTTAGAAATATTAATATTTATTTTAATTACTCACAGGTTAGAATTAGAAAAAAACAAAATCCATGACGATAGGCTCAAGAGAAGAATGTGGACTGAGTCAGCGTTGAATTATATTACAGCATTTTGTCTATGACAGTATGTTGAGGATGTATACTTGAGAAACAAGGTTGCCATTTGATTCTAATTAGCCTTTCTAATAATGTCAGGAAAATAGATATTGCCTTCTCTGGGAGATGCTAACATCTTTAATTTTTGTGTGAAAGACATTCTAGTTGTTGAAAAATCTAAATGCATTAGTAGAGACAAGCAGGCTGTGAGCAGCAGAAACACAGCGAGCATCTAGTGTTTGATGTTTGCTTGTTTATTTGTTTCCATCTCGACGGAGTCAGATTGTTGGGATGATTCTCAGAAGGGTAAGAGCTATTGGAAACAAAAACCAATGACAACAAAATCCTATAATCTACGTTTTTATTTTTCCATTCTTAGATAATTATAAAAGTGCTCCTTTTGTTTTAAAAATGTATTGGTTTGTATGACAGTTTATATATCCGTGGTCATCCTAAATTATAGGACAAAATGCCACAAAATTTAATGAGAAGCATCTGATCATTAGAGTTTCACCCTTCAAGAGCATAATATACAACTGTAAGATCAGCATGTACTTTTTAGTTTATAGCCTCTCTCTCTTTCTCTCTTTCTCCTCCCTTTCTCTCTCGTTCCAGTTCTTGCTTTCTCCTTCATGTTAAAATTATACACTGCTCTTATCATTACAAAAATAAATTATAAAAGATAGGCAGTGTTTTCATCAGGAAGTTCTGCCTAATATCGTAGGTATGATAATGTTTTTATTGATTCAGTATAGATGATTCAATGACACACGCCCAACATGTTGCATAATTATAGACTTAGAAGTGGAATAGCAAGTTTTTTACAGCCTAAGGCCCAGCACTTCTTTCTTAGCCTATGTGACAACAACAGTACATCGTTCTTCTCCAATTAAGCTTAATGAGGCCAGAAGAGACAACTGAATGGGAAATTAATATTTATCAAATGCCCACAATATTCTCCAGGCTTCTTTACTGAAAGAAGAGCTAGAGTCAGACAGAGAGCTTTGTCTCAGGAAGTAGTAAAATATGATTATTAATTAGAATAGTATTCACCAAAGAACAATAAGAAAATGAGTATGTAAAAAGGTATTGCAAAATCTAAGTCTATGATATTATGATGACCAATATCAGATTTGTCAAAAAGAATGTCAAGTACGCACTTGAAGAACTAGGAAGTTATATTCAGTTTGAAATATGCAAATGATGGTGCACATTGGATTAGATAGAGAGTGGGATGCCATTTGTGTGAGCGGTTGGTGCACTCTTAGAAGACAGGCTCATAAGACACAATAATGAGGCTTACTATCCAAGGTATTTTGGTAGTATGCACCCACAGAACCTGCTCTCCAGGATCACCCCTTTGGCTTTTGGTTTTGCCACCACCAGGTCAACAGATTGAAAGGCATGCAAACCTACTCCCAAGTGTTTATCAAGACCATGTGTAGCTTTATGGCTTTATGGTCAGAATAAGAATCATATGGGGCTCAGTTTTGACCCTACTATGTTTATCATAAATTAGATATTAGCTTGGAGTTCATCATCATAGCTTCTGTATTGGCATTATTTATTTGTCACTCAGCATTTAATTTCCAAACCATCCGCTCTTTCTGTTCTGTAGAGATGAAGAGAAAGGGTGGAACAGTACAACATGCGTGACTAATAGGGGACACATTTATTTTTCCAGCAAACATTTTCTTTGTTAGAATGTCTGCAGGCATTGAGAGCAATGTGTGAGAGGCATCTACAGAAAAAGGAGAGAAACACATTTAAAGAGCTGAATTTTTGAAGATTAAAAATTCAAGCATTCATAAATTTGCAAGATGAAACATCATTCCCCCTACTTTACAGACTTACTTATCAGGATGGCTACTGTAGCTTCATTCTCAATGTCATATTACCAGGAAAAATCAGGGTCAGAGAATGCAGAAGCAAGACTAGAAGTGTGACATGAGCTTCGCAGGATGAAAGTTGGCTCGGTGAAGGAATAGCTCTTCCAGCCTGAACACTGTGCCTTTCTTCCAGGTTCCATGCACTGAACACATCCCTGAAAAAACTGTCTACAAAATCCTATCTTCAATTTCATCATGTGACTCTTGAATCTTATGTAATCCATTCTACAAAATTTCCTGCATTGTTCTTAGAACTGTTTATTATTTCTTATGTTAGTCATCACTGTATTACAGAACTATGTTGGACACTTGTGTGTGTGTGTGTGTGTGTGTGTGCACACATGCACATGTGTGCTCATGCATATGAAAACAAGAGCCCTAACGGGCAGATTTGATAATCTGGCATAGTTGTGAGGCTAAAATAATGGTTTTCTGGCTTGCTATTTTTTTTCTGAAATACCCTTCCTACTTGGGCTCAAGAGAAATGGTAGCATGATGTTATTTTCAACATAGTGGAAACAATATAAAATTAACTTCTTATTTTATAAATATCTGATGAAAATGTTTCTTAGTTAATGGCTGTCATTGCTAAGCACTTTAGTGACCTTCCTCACCCCGAACTTTGTAAGAATGGAGCTCACACCCACCAATTCCAGAAAAAGAACAGTTGGATAGATTCGAAAACAAATTTTTCAAGAGTATGAAATCTAAAGGTGAGGCAGCACAAGACACCAGAGAAGTGTTGTAACGTGGTCAGGTGATATCACCTCTCTGGACCAGGCTCATAAGAGCAGCAGACACAGCAAACAGACACTACCCACACGAGTGATTTTCTTATGTTTTGCACTGCTTTGAATATGTAGTGGTGTACCAGTATGGAGTACAGTATGGAAGTTCCTCAAAGGCTGAAAGCAAATATCCCATTCAATGTAGCAATTCCTCTTCCGGGAATTTTCCCAAAAGAGTTAAAAGCATCATATAATAGACAAATATGTACACCCATGGTCAAAGCAGCACAACTAACAATAATTAAAATGCAGAAGACAACAAAATACCATCAGCAGACCAATGAATGCATAATTGTGGTACATTTACACAATGAAGTACTACTCACCTATAAAGACAGATAGGTTGGAGGCATTTGGAGATAGATGGATGCAATTTGAGATCATCAGGCTCAGCGAAATGAGTCAGATGCAGAAGGTTAAATATTGAATGGTTTCTCTAATATGAGAAATCAGATCATAGTCATTTCCTAGAACTAAATGGGGGGGGGGGAGGGTAGCGGGAACTAGCGGGTAGGGGAAGGGTGTGGGATGGTCAAAAAAGGAGAGGGGAAGTGTCTGTGAGTTTGTCGCAGTTGAAATGTGCACAAAATGATCAAGTTAAATGTAAACATGATGTGTCACATATATACATATCGATACAATGGGGAAAATATTTATTGGTGTGACAGAGTATTTCCAAGGCAAAAACTCCAGACTTTTGATAAAGTTGACCTTGGCTGACAACAATACTTTTAATTTTTTTTTTGTGGCAAGTCCTTTGCACTGAGTTACATATTCTCAGTATGTTTTTGTTGTTGTTTTATTTTATAGAGTCTCACTAAGTTGCTGAGCCTTGGCTCAAACTTGTAATCCTCCTAACTCAGCTTCCCAGCGGGCTGGGGTTACAGGTCTGTGCCAGTGGGCCTGGAATTCTTTAATTATTAAATATTGAGGCAGACCAAAATATTTATCAGTTTCCTCAGGGAAAAATGAAACTCTTCTGTCTTGGACATGCAATAAACAATACCCCTTTCATTCTCACAGTAAATACTGACTGTGCAGCTATCTGAACACCTTGCTTTACAAACTAGCACAGGTACTTTCCGTAAGATGATGTTGCTGGAAAGCTGAGTGCTGCCTTTGTGCTACTTGTCATGCACTGCTGGAGAACAAAAACACACACTTGCCCCCCCCCCCCAAGGAAGGCATTAAGTGGAAGCCTATGTGTGGAATAATAGACATTTAGAAGTAATAACAGTTTTGCAGAAATTACATTAATCTTTGATTTTGCCCAAATTCCATTTTTAAAATTTGAAAAAAAAACTAATTTGATTTCAGTCTCGCAGCATGATCATGGAGCAAGGAGAAAACAGAAAATACAGTGATGGATGTTTAGATCTATTATTGCACACAGACTTTCCTCACGCATGTGCATATGCCTATCTGATTCATTCATACATACATTGATTCCACATTTACTCATTCTTAATTTATATATTCATCTGTTTTCTTTCTTTCTTTCTTTCTTTCTTTCTTTCTTTCTTTCTTTCTTTCTTTCTTTCTTTTTGAGACAGGATCTTGCTTTGCAGTCCAGGCTGGTCTTGAACTTATTATGTAGCCCAGGCTGGAACTGGGAACTGGGTGGCGATTCTCCTGTCTCAGCCTCCTGATGCTGAGATTACAGGCATGCCCATCACACCCAGCTTATGTGGCGCTGGGGATTCAAACTCAGGGCCTTGTGAATGCTAGGCAAGCACTAACTGCTTTGCTGTTCCTCAAGCACTCATCTCTATTTTCACAAGTCTCAGATATTACTGAGTTTTAGATTTAAAAGAAGAGCTTGGGGTCATCTAATCCAACATATTCTGTTTCCTTAGGGATAGGGCCTTTATGTGAAGGAAGCACTCAGGTGAGAAGAGATCTGCCCAATGTCACCCAACCACGGCGCAGTATGAGCACGGTCTTGCTTTAGGCCCACTGCAGGCTCGTGTACACCCAGACTCATCCTGCCCAGCAGCCTGACTCTCTCCATTGCTGTAACAAGAGGAGCGATCTGGAGACACGCATGGCTCAACGAAGCCACAATGTGTCCACTGTTCCGTGTGTCAGGCAGCATTAACGGAGTATGCACTTCCTTTTTTTCTTAGGGGAAAACAAATACTGATGATAAGGAGTTAAAATCTATACAACAAAATCAATGCTCTGTTTTCAAAATTTACCTCAAACTCAGCATACACCAATAGCATAAAGCACTTACTTAGCTTGCAAGGACTTTAGGCCTTAGTGTCTAAATCTGTGCTATGTTCAACCATTTTTTTGTGTGTTTAACTAGGGATGTAGGAAGCTATGGGAAAAAAAAGCACAGAAAACACCTCTGATATATTTTTACTCTGGCTCTAAGTTGTCAAAAATGCTCACCAATGGAAAACGTTTTCAGAGGTCTCTTCCATCATTTTACCTTTGCTTGGCATCTTTTTCTCTAAATACATTAGAAAAGTAGATCTCTGGTTTCCTTGTGAGTAAGAAATATGACTTCAGCCCTTTTTTGCTGCCATTTATGCCTTTGACAAAATTTATTTATGCAGCCTCTACAATATACTGAAACCGTGACTGCATTTTAGGACCTGGCTATTTAAAGTGTTCATTACCACCATCAGCACCCAGAGCCACTGACTCAGAACCCACGTTTTCACAAGACTCCCCCAGCTGACTCATACAAACACTTGGAAAAGCACTACACAGACACAACCCCACCCTTGAGATTTCAAAGTCTGTTAGAGGAAACAGCAGGGCCACAGCCAGCGCAAACAGAACAGCTGGGCAGTTTCGGAAGATGCTGATCCCCAGATGGATAAATCCTGGTGGGTACAAAGCTTGGCAAGTGGAAAATGTTTCGTGAAAATGACAAAAAGGAGCTGCTTCTTCCAGCCAGCCCCACGTACATGCTTGGACTCAGGAACATAGAAAGCACGTATATGGTTAGTTCCCATATATGTGAGTCCATGAGACAGTCTCATATTCACCCTCCACTTTTTCCTTCCTTCCTTCCTTCTTCCTTCCTTCCTTCCTTCCTTATTGTTTCTCATTACTAAACCTCAGTACAGTGGCATAGTTTGGTGCCCTTGTCTAGAAGTCCAAGGCAGGATGATATTTCCTAGTATTTCCAAAATAGCCTGCGTTTCACCTGTTACTTCTGAGTAAATAACAGTGACCCTTTTCCTCCAAGATGGCCCCAGTTTGAAAAAGAAAGTGGTACGTTCCTACCTTC
The DNA here is from genome assembly GCA_004027205.1 of Ctenodactylus gundi. Classification (NCBI taxonomy): domain Eukaryota; kingdom Metazoa; phylum Chordata; class Mammalia; order Rodentia; family Ctenodactylidae; genus Ctenodactylus; species Ctenodactylus gundi. The sequence goes on along the minus strand of PVKB01003174.1, from coordinate 116,152 downwards.
CCATAACAAATCTATTTAGCGTGACAAGTAAAAAGCCAGTGACAGCTTAGGGCCATGCCAACCTTCTTCCTCTCCATGTATGAAAGGGAAATCTGGTAAGCATGTTGCTGCAGAGCTGCCTAATGACACACATGGACACAAAAGCACCACAGGACTCTTATTTTGTGGAATCTTAGCTATAGAATCACTTTAGCAAATCAGTTTAATTTACTTTATGGAACCTTAGCTACAGAATCACTACAGCAAATCATTTTAACTTTCTCAAGGATAATTTGTGGAAAAATGTTTACCTGCATTAAAAGAAAATGTATAATTCTTCACTTTAAGGCTACATGTGGAGAAAGAAAGTTGATGCTAATTTTACAAAAATACTGCTGAAAAATACACTCTGTAGCACATGCTTTATTTTATAATCTGTATACAGATAGATAGCCTCAAGTCAGTTTTTATCATTATTATATCTACACACACACTGACTATATATAACTATATCTATATATCTATCTATCTATATATATCTATATATATCTATAAATAGATATATAGCTATATATCAGGTATATAGTCCGTTGTTTATTTAGAATAATCATGTTTATTGATAAAAACAACTTGGAAAATTATTTTTATAAGTCTACCAGAACCTAAAGCACTACAAATGCTTTGATTTATATTTATTTAAAACACATCTACAAGATTCATTGTAGAATTTCATGTAATCACAGCAGTGTTATTCTGAGCACTGAGAAGAATGGCCTGGAAGCATTAGTATTTAAAAGATGTCTGGAGTGTTCAGTAGTGAGCAATTCGCCAAGCACCTATCATATTCTATGAACTTGGATAGTGAAGTCTGTAACAATATCTTTACAAACTTTTTTAGTCGCATGGAAAAGAGAAGGAAAAGTTCAAACTTTGCTTACTGTGTGCTAATGTATTTTATCTATGAAAAAAAGAAAAAGCAAGGAAAACTGAAAAAACATTCTACCCAGAATGTAGACTGTTGATACAAACATGATATTTGCAATGAAGACCTGAACAGGATTTGGCAGAAAAGAAACTGCACTGGGAGTAAGAAATCAGTCTTGTATTCTTAGATCTGCCACTACCTGGCCATGAGATCTCAATTTCATTGGCTACAAAGAAATGGCCTAAGCGACATTACTTCCATCTTTCCTCCCATCACAGACATCCTACAATGCCATGGCTCCTTAGGCAGAGATTACTAACAACCGGCACATCTTCTGGTTCCTCTGTACCCCAACACCATTGTTTATTCACTACTGCCAACTATCTATGTTTTATCACCAGCCTAGGGTTCCAAGCTTCTCCTGGTGTAAACATCAGCATCTCTCTGCTTCCTCACCACTTCCCTTGGGTAGATTTTCAAGTTTTCCTTGACATGATTCCATTCAGCTCCACTTGAGTGACAAGGGGTTGTTAGGTCCAAGAAGGACACATTGCAAACATTAGGGTGCTCTTCATTCTCTTAATACTCTTCCCCAAAAGGTAGCCCAGTTTCCTCTGAAATGATACCCAAACATGCATATAAGCTGCAAGGACTAAACAAGACTCAATCAATGATTCTGTTTTTCCTGCAATAACTTTATTAAAACTCAAATGATTTAAGCTAATGCTGAGAGGTGATATTCTCTAGAGGCACGAGTCTCCAAATACTGATAAATAAGCTTTCTGGAGAACAAATCCGGAGTACACTCTGCTTGGGAAGGCACAGCATGTCATGTGACCTTCGCTCTTGTACCATCCTCAGGCCTGTATGCCGACAACAGTAGACAGATGGGTGCTGTGTGAACACAAGCGATTCATACAATAGTAAACTCTCCATTTCAAGGAATGTGATGGACTACTAAAATTAGGAAGAATCATTCCGTTTGGCATAGGTCAACTCTCCTCAGAGGTGGAATAATTGATCCCCGCGAACTGCAACGACCATTGCATCAGAAAGAAAGAAGCAGAAGCCTGCGTGCCAGTGAAACCTCTTGCTCAAACTGTTAAAGTTATACCACCAATACTGCCAACAAATCTTTCTACCATTGATTCACATGAAGTCTTGTATAGTGCACGGCAGCAAAAAAATAAAAGAATACCAAATATTGGATATAAAACAGAACAAACATTCATTAATTCGCCTTTAAGTAAGGAGTGCTTGCTCTGCTTTAGAAGACAGTACTTATAGCCTGATCACATCAGAGAATGAACATTACAATTAGCTTTCCGTCCTTGCCACGTGTGTGCGAGGCTGTCTGAGATAATTAGTATGATTCCTTAAAGCTGTGGGAGTACAACCCTCCTCTTTTTACTGTTGGAAATATGTTCTTGTCATTAGGCTCAAGTATATTAAAAGTTCCAACAAAAGGTTTTCTGAAATAACTGTGGGAGGCAAATAAGAATCAGTAGAGAAATTCTGAGGAGGAAAGGAGCGCTGATGCACTTAAGCTGGGTCGCATCAGGATGGATAACGAACTGAGTATTTACTCCCTAGATACTAGATACGAAATGACAGCCTCTTGTGTGGTCAATGGAGGAGAGACCTCAGAAAAAGGAGTCTTGGAGCTGGTGAAGGAGAAAGCTGACTTGAGGCTCAGGCAGACACCTCAAACGCTACTACGTGGAGGAAGAGTATGGGGCACTGCCTGTTGTGGTTTAGGTCTAGAATATTTCCCAAAAGTCTCATGTTCGAAGGTGGGACCAGGTCATGGCAGGCATGACTCGGAAGTGTGCATTCTTGCCCTGGCTCCTCCCTTCTCTCCCTGCTTCCTGGATGCCACGGAGTGGGTCTGTCTCCTCTGCCATGTTCATTGCTGTTTATGGGTGGGGGCTGCCAACCATTCATGGACTGAGACATCTGAAACCATGAGACACATAAAGTTCTTTTCCTTTAATTTGTGGGTGCTAGATTTGAGGAAAAGTGTCTTTTCTGCAGCCATTTATATTTCAATATTTCAATTTCCTTGTGGAATATTGTCAAGAAGATAAAAAAACAGCAACTAAAATCCATGAACATCCTTTTTAAGATTCCCCTAATCATTTTTTTCTACACATTTTTGTACAGTTGCGATAATATGCTACAGTGTTGTTTTGTCATAGATATATCTTCTACAACATTATCTACAGATTCCTTTGAGAGTTAGTAAATATAAAACTGATCTAGAAAGGACTGTTGAATCTTGGAATGGCATCTTTAAGAGTCACCTAAGAATAGAAGTTTCTGGAAGGCAACTGACAGGAAGAGAAACAGGTAATTAGAAAGGAGCAGGAAGGTTGTGTCATCCAGAGTGGGACGGCCAGATGATATCGTAAGGGGACAGGCAGATGGTATCATAAAGTGACAGCCAGGAAGAAACACAATTCAAAGATACTTTTAGATATTTTGAAAATGGCAAGGACAGTTCAGAGGACATACCTTGCTTCAGAAACAGCATACAAAGACTTGAGATGGATCTGTGGCTAATTCATCATGCACTTATCAGGCTGTCCTAGGAAACTAAGCAGTAGACATTTTCTAAACATTTTGTAAGTATTAGTTTGCAAATAATTGTATGAGGTTTGTATATAATTTTTCATATGTATATTTTTTCATATGTAAATATTTAAGAAGTAATTTGTTCCACTTTTTTGCTACCAGCGATAGAGCTCCACACCTTCACGCTGAGCTTCATCCTAGACCATTTTTATTTTTGGCTTTGAGACACGGTTTTACTAAGTCATGAAGTGTCCAGGCTGTGCTTGAACTTGGAGTCCACCTGCCGCAGCCTTCCACTGTGCTGAGATTGCAAACCTACACCACTGGGCAGAGGCTCATTTTCCACGTCAGTTTCACTTTGAAGCTTTTGGCTTGTAAGAAGTCAGAAAAACGGGAATGTCCAGCAGGCCTTTGTGACATTGTTATTTCGTACACTTCCCACTTTCTTTTCTGTTTCAATCGGTATAGTAACTCTCCAGGTAAGAACTCTCTAGTCTTATTAACTGTTTTTCTGTGTATACAAGGCAATATCAAGAACCCCAACTAAAAACATAAGAATAAGTTTCAGTAATATTACCTGTATTTAATGACTTTCGATGGTGTGGTCGCTCATGTAGCCCTGCCTTCCTTCTTTGAGAACCAGGCGGGTGCCTGCAAATGAAGAATCTGAGCCTTTTCCAGGCAGATAAGGTGACAGGCGTGGAATTCACCAGCCATCAGATGGCTCCTCTATACCAAGGCTCATACAAAAGTGAATCCCTTCTTTCCTAATTGCTCAGTATGTAGTCCCTTTTAAGAAAAATTGGGTCAGGTATGTTAGAGAACATCTCTAATCCCAGCACTCTGAGAGGCTGGGACAAGAAGATCACAAGTTCAAATGCAGCCTGGGAAATTTAATAACTTAGGGAGACTGTGTTAAAAAAATAAGCAAAGAAATAAACAAGGCTGAGGGATGTAGCTCAGAGTGATAGCCCTGATTTTAACATTTAATCCCCAGAACCAAAAATTTTAGCTACTTATAATATAAAGCACAGCGTTGTTGAATGAATTGAAAATAATCTTTTAATAGCTCTGCTCTGAGTTTAAATGCATATTGTGACATTTACTGACTGAAGATAACAACGTACACATATTGTATTAAAATGAATTTCTATAGAGATTTTAAAAACTTCACATTTGCATTTGACAAGGGCATACTGAAGCTTCATATTCTGACAAAAATATCTGGGGATATTATGCCTGATTAGCATAAACACTGAGGTTTCAGGCTGAAATGTTACCAGAAAAATCATCTATGAATTCATCATTTGTTATCCTCCTTGCTGTGAACATTAGTGGACATTCTGCCTTACACTCTTACAAGAAATTCTCTCATGCACACACACATGCACACCCATGCACACACATCATACACACACACACACACATGCATGCACACACACATACACACACTCCTTACCATTTAACTTTCACAGTGTGACTAATGATTACAAAACTGCAAATATAAAGTGTCTCTCAACCAAACACAACTACACAAAAGATTCATATTACTTGCTTAAAATGTGACTGGCAATCACCTGTGACAAGAGGCTTCATGACCATATCTCTGTATATTATACAGGGAACCACAAAATTGTCAAGCCAAAGGAAAATAAAATAAGGATGAACTGGAACAAAGAGTACAGAAGGGAAAGAAAATGAATTGAGTCTTGGTAAAAAGGGAGAGTGAGAAGATACTATTCTTTATCTACATTCTGATTTTTTCTTTCCGCCTTTCGTTCTTATGACTTAATTTTCTGAACCTCTGATGGAAACTCACTCAATGGCAACTCGCACAATTTACACAGGGATTTACTAACTCCAAACAATTCCAGCCTGTACTTCTCCAGATAAAGGATGTGACTAAGTAATAAAACAAGTTTATGTCTCCTGAGTCTTGGACATTTACACTTACGTTGTCTTTGTAGTTTAAAAGACTATTCTACAGTAGAACATAACTAGACCGCGGAGTAAGACCCGTCGGGGAATTAGAGAGGCAGTATTGTACAGTGCAGTGTTTTCCCATGTGTGCTGACCAGGCAGAAGGGTCTAAAAACTCAGACATGCAAATTCTCAGGTTCCATGCAGGTTTTAGTGAATAAGAACCTAGAAGTCTCTTAAGTCTACAAATTAGAATTAAAAAAGAAACACTAGAAGACAAATCTCCTTTCTGTAGTTACTATAAAAGAAAAGCTGTCCTGAAGATTTCTTAGACAAATACCTGAAGTATATTTAGAAGCTGTTGGGTTTTCATTAATACTTATAATCTTTCTATAGTTCTTATAAGGATAGGCAAGATTTGTTTGCTATCTTTGGTTCTAGTAGTTACAGCCCTTTTTTCATTAATAAATCGTAAGTGTTGGTTTTCCACACAATCAGATGCAGCTGATTCAGAGAGCACACTTTGAGAAATGAGGAGCTGGAACAGATTCTGAAGCGAGGGTCAGCTCTCTACCAGCTGAGCTAGCCTGAGGAAATTGCTTTAATTTTCTCTTCTATAAATGGGAATGATTAGTATGTACCTCATAAAGTTGCTTCACAAGTTGTGAGTCAGTCACTTGCCAAACACCCCTTATAGCTAATAATCCCTACATATGTGTTTATGAACATACATGTGTGAAATCCATTACATTGTACGTTCTACCCACAGTCACTTTATGGTACCTGCAGATATCTGTGTGTATTTTGTTTCCAAATGGCTAAAAAGCAAAACTCATTTTAACCCATGTGTTTCCAAACATATTGTGTGCTAAGGCACCTTGGAAATTTTTTGAAAATTACTTATTTCTTCACTTTGACTTGTCCTCTATGCTGAGGCACAGCACTTCCTGGGCAATTCTGCTGTTCAGCCAAGATTAGAAACTATCCCCTTCCCCCCCCGCCCCAGCAGTAAACAGCGTGCTTGTAGACTATAATGTTAGACAAAATGTTGAACCATAAAAAGCAAAAATCCATTGTCACTTAAAGAGCTTTTTAAATCAAGAAGCTGATTGTCTTATGGGAGAATAAGTCCATTAACAGCAGAATCTGAGGGTTCAAGGACTTAGGATATATATGAATATGAATATATATTCAGAGTTTTAAAATGTATACTTTGAAATAATCCATCAGAGCATGTACAGAATTTTTAAATCCCTGGATGACTGAAGAAGTAATACTTCAGTGCTTGCTATACTGTTAAAAACAGAGAAGCAGACTCTTGGCATTGGGATTTAGTATTAATAGCTTTTCATCCTGACGGCCATGGCTAGATAGATTTGTACTTTACCAAGATACAGATTTGAGGGATTCACGCCATGGGGCCAGGAACTGCATTCACACTGCTGTGCTAGTGCGCCAGCCTAGCCCGCAAGCAGCATACTTTCGTGTCATCACGCATCTCTTTTCAGTGGTGAAAACAGAAAATTTGTATATGAATAATAGCCAACACGTAGGGAATAACACAGCAGTGAAAGTGGAAAAAGTATTAATAGAAAATTGCAACAAAAAACTTGGTTCCTAACAAGAGCTGAGGGCAGTTTCAATGTGGTCATATTCTCAATGCTGCAGACCCCTCAAATCTTCCTTTTGAAGGTATCAAGGACTGAACGTACACACAATTAAAACTTGTCTTTTAATGTGACATTTTATTTAGATTTAATAAATCCCCAAATTAGCAACATGTTAATATTAGTATGCTATGTTCTTTTCTACATGGAATGGAAAATAAGATGGATGTATTTTTCTTCTAAGTTAGGAAAAACTCTACATCAACCTCTATCCAACTATGAAATTATTTCCCAAAGGCTCAAGACAAATCTTTTAGGAGAGCTGGGCTTTCCTTATTGTCAGCCTAAAGCCCTTAGGGCAGAATGCAAGCCACAAAGATTAGACTGTGGCTTACATGGCTTCTTTTGGGAAATGTCAGACATCTTTCTTAAGAGTTAGATGCTTTAAAAAGAAGCAATAGCGCTCAGTGACTCCTCCCTCCTTGTAAGTTATTATGGGGACGGCAGAAAGTGAGAGTCAAGTGGGAATATTGCTTGCTTGTTTTACACTGCACCTACAAGAGAGCTCTTTACAGGGGAGGAAAGCAAATCTTTAGTCAAATTTTTGTCAGAAAATGAACTGAGAAAACGGTAATTCTATCAAACCTATGTTCACTACAAGCCAAAGCTCATTTATGAAGTCACTGCAACAACAAGATTGTAGAGTATAGTTTACAGACAAATCTTAAGGAACAAATTCAGAGTCAGTCAGTTCTGTTATCAACATCCATGATTTTTCAATATCTCTTTTTATCAGAGAAATCATAGATCGTTCATTGTGTCCAGTTCCAGGGGCTTCATCTGTGGTACAGTGATAGTTTTGCAAGCAAATTTGTACCTCTGTTCTCTACCTAATTTTTGTCCACTGCTGAACACCAAATCACCAGTCCAGCCAGCCTTTTGAGTTTTATATTTGTCAAGTCTTTTATAGTTGAAACAAGACCACTGTAAGGACTAAAGTAAATCATGCTTGAAACCTACATACAACAGTATCCAGCTCTCAATAAATTTCCAGTAACTCTCAGATTCAAATCCCTTCACAAATCTTCTCTTAATATTTTAAAATATTTACCTGTAAGCTGACTATACAGTATGTATATGTACATTTTAAAATTATTAGTGTCTTTAAGCTAGAAAACTTTGTTCTTTAAAAAGGAAAAAAAGGGTGAAGATCTCTTTCTTTAAAATGCTCCCTGTGTTTCATATTTATAAGAAAAAAATAGAACTACTCATTGGATATTGAAAAAAAGAAAATTGGGAAAAAAAGAAAAAAATTGAAAAATGAAAATGTTTGGCCAATGTATTTACCTTCCAGTGTCACAACATTGTAGATGACTAGTAGAGACTTTGAAGTCCTCTTTGCTAGAGCTAATTTCAAAAATACTGTTTGTCACTTAAGACATTTTAGCTGAGACCTTTTTGAGCTACCAAGAATTTCCATTCTGTGTGGCAAGGGCCACCCTGTATTTTTAAACGTCATCTTCTTAACACTTTCAATAGCAGATCACCCCCTAGTGGAAACGCAGTAGAAAATATGGCATTCCTGTGTTTCGCAGGTGAAAACTTAAAAGAACTCCACAGTTCTGAAAATGACCTTGCCATTCCCAAGCCAAAGCTAAGTCTAAGACTGGGAGCAATGTGTATTTTTAAGTTTCCCTGAGTCTCCATTCACACAAAAGTGGGATAATATTTTTAAAGTTTCTTGAACTTGTTGCCATTTCACAAATTAATATCTACATCGATGGAAACTTTTAGCTTTTTTCAGATTCTATTTTCAGAGAATGGTGTGCCTATTGACCTAACTTATAGAATAAGACTGTGGTAGATTACCAATTTCTTTGCACTCACGAATCTTGAAAGGAGGGCTGAGATATAGTCAAAAATGTTCCCCATGCTTTAGTTTTTTGAGGTCTATCTGTAAAAGAAATTGTCTGCAACGTATTAATATTTATTTTATACTGAAAAGCTGTTACATACAAACAGTATCTTGGCTGCTTGAAATGTTATTCTACTAATAAATATTTAAAAATATGAATGGATAAAAATGTTCAGTTATCGGCACATGCTGCCACATTGTCTTTTAAGTTGAATGGTTGCAAGTTTGGACAACCTGTTTGTCCAAGGGTTCTCTCTTTTTTGTCCTTAATGTTTTCAATATTATAAAAAAAGTTTTATATTAAAGGAAGTTTTGGTGTTTTTATAAATTAATGTTATATGATATAGTACTATAGTATACAGTTCATTTTATGTGGCCCAAGATAGACAAGTCCTTGTTACTCAAAGAAACAGGGGCAAAAACACAGTGCATCTCAGGTAGGACACACTTGGAAAGCCTAATAACAATTAATATTTTTATAAATGGTACAAGTGTCATCACATTTAAAAAAACAAAATTCATAAATTTAGTCTTATCATTAATGCAGTCTCACATTTATGGAACACATATATAAGTAGTAGAGTATTTTTATGACAATGAAATTTTGGTAATGTGTTATACCTTACATTAGCTTACATAATTTTCTATTATTCCACGGAATGTTGAAGACAAGTATTATCTTGAAAGAATAAAATTTCTGTCTTAGATAAATAGGAAATTATTACTTAAGATATATAGCTAAATGTAAAATTATTATTTGTGGTAGGTACTTTAAATATAATCCATATAGTTCTATAATGCATATATACACTAAGAAAATATAATAAAACACTATATGGAAAGTTAATATTTATGCATATTCTCTGAAATTATGCACAGAGACTAAATTGAGTGTGATGTTCACTGATAACTTCAAAAACATCAATGAAACGTTTTCAAGTGTATGGATTTGTACATATTTTCATTATATTAAAAAATATTTTACAAGCACTTTAGCACTAAATTGCAGACAGTAGCAAAATAATTCTCCAGTCCGTATGAAGCCTTGAGCTTATCCTTAGCACTCCAAAAATAAAGTAAATAAATTAATAAATTTCCATAAGTCAGAGAGCATTAAGTATAAAATTAGGCAACAATTCTATATTGGAATAGTGGAAGCACCACAAAAATTTAAAAAATGTACCTACATCAGTCCTATATATGTGATAAAAATAATCAACAAGTAGTGTTATCTTTACAGTCAGATGACGCATTCTTTCTTTCAATAATGAGAAAACTTTTTCATTGTAATGTATCCATTGATTTGACCAGCCTGTGGAATTTATGCTGGACACTGAAACAAACCTAACTTCTTGGCTATTCTTCATTTGGCTAGAGGAATTCAGCTGGGAAAGAGTTAAGTAATCAATTAATGTGTGCCAACATGGGGAACACAGGGCAGGAATGGGGTTGCTTTGCATGCATAACAGCAATGCCTGTGTAGGACTAATTTTTAGACTGAGCTGACTGAGCCAATAGCATTAGGTTTTATGTTGTTTCTCTTCCACAGTCTTTGACCTTGGAGCCCTGCTACAGTCTGATGCATGTATTGCAAAATGAATTTTGATTGTATGTAAGCAATGCTACAAGAGAGTCAAGTTAGAGCTTCCTAAGCAGAAAGCATGTTTGCAAAGGTGATACATACATGTACAAAGCAGAGGGACCTAAACTCATTTTCAGTTATATTTAATATCAGTATTATTACCCATATATATTCAGTGTTCCTCTATGGCATGCTTAATTATTCAGTAGAGAGACATTTGGACAGGTCAACTTCACTTTTAAATATACAGCATTCACCCTGATGTGCTAGTAGAAAGTCTCCATTACTATTATTAACTATACCAATATAGTGAGAAAGGTCAGAAAATTTAGCCCTTATATAATGGTTGGATGGCAAAACTACTATTCGAATCAGATTTATCTTTAGTTTCACAAATGAAAAGTAAAGAATTTGGGCTGTAATCCAAAAAACACAAGTTATACAAGTAAAATTCATCTCACTTCCCAAAACACATCAACTGTAGTAACCATTACCAATGTTATGTTATTTAATCATATTAATCACCTTAGACACTGATTTTACTAGGCAATCAATCTAAGACGATTCCATGATTTGGAAGTAAAGACAGCAGTTGATAGTTATGGGAGCAAAATGACAATTAGTAATTAAATTTTATTTGATCCCGAATTTTTGAATAATAACTGAAAGGTATACAAAAAAGTCACTGAGATTGCAGAGCATATGTCACACAGACACACAGACACACAGACACACAGACACACACACACACACACACACACACACACACACACACACCTGTGAAAATTGTTTGCATTCATATGAGCTGAGCTGTCTCAATGCAACTTTTAATAATGAGTAGTGTAAGTGGTGCAGGTAGACGTAGATATATGACGCCTGGAACAATGCGGGATGAGACGTAAGTCTACGTTCAGACACAGACAAACGTAACTAAAACAACCAGTCCTGTAAATATGAATACTTATAGTACGTGATGCTGTTGTATCAGGGACAGGTTAGACCATGTTTGGTTCCTTCCCAGCAGCAATCCCTGCCCATCATACTCCATTTTATTATTCTTCATAAAAATTGATCACTAATAAATTTGTTTATGGGTTTACTGCTGGTGTTCCTCTAGTAGAACGAAAGCTGGCTGCTTGAAGGCAAGCCTGCCACCATCACCTACCTTATTCTCTGTTGTATACTCTGTTTTAAACTTTGTTGGCACATAAAAGGAGGTTCTGCCTGTGGCGTGTGGTGTGCTTCTCCTACCACTGGATGTGCTATGTTCAAAACACACAGAGAAGGACTTACTGATAAGGCTGATCATATTATCCCATTTAAAAGTACTAAGTTTATTTGAGCTAACAACATTAACAAAAAGCAACACACTCAGTTAAGACATTGCAGAGTTAAACACTGTGCATTACTAATGAAATAAAAATATCTCACAACTGATATGGTTAAGTGCATCATGCAGCACAGGAAAGTAGTCTATGTTCTGAAAGTAGCCACCATCCTCATGCCGAAGCTCCTTCGGATCTGTCAGCTCAGAGAGGCTAAATAACAACCTCAACAGAATGAGAAATTTTCACATATCCACAAGGAAAATGTCTGAAACAAAAGCCAAAAGCTGTGCGGTACAAAAAATAAAACTCTGTGTCCTCACTCTCTGGGGAAAACCAGAGGAGAAAAGTTTTGAGACAATTGTGACTGAGCACACACACACACACACACACACACATACACACACACTGATTATGGAATTTTTGACAATGGAATATTTGAATTTCTCCATCCATTTTTAAGCAACGATTTAAGATCCACCTATACTTCAATAATGATGACTTAGAGATGACTTAGTGTTCATGACAATAAAATGAATGCACCTAGAAAGTATTTTTTGAAACTACATTGGACTTTACCAGAGTCAAGCTGCTGTATATGCAAACATAGTTTTAAAATGTCAAGTTTGTAGCTGCTATATGGAACTGTGTAATGTGGCAGCACAACCACAAATTATTTTCAAAATGAAACAGCCTGTCTGATTAAAAGCGATGGCAACTTCTATACCTTTGTTCTGAGACTACGTTCCTTTGTGTAGGGCTCGCTAAGGGGATGAAGAAGTCTTCCTGTCGTCTGTCATTTGGTTGGTGTGGATTGACTTAGGGAAGCAGAAGTCATTGCGTAGCGCATGCATACATCAATGGAAGACACCGAAGTACTGACAGACATTACACATGCAAGCACTATTTCTGTCTCAATGAGGATTATCTGTCTAAACATTCAATATTTGAAGTTGAACTGGTACCTTGAATTCTGACATTCACATTTCCAAGAGAAGGAGGAATCAGAAGAGAAAGAAGGAAAATAAAGCCGGAGGAAACAGCCGTGCACAGGGCTGTCCTGCTGAAAGAGCTTACGCATCGCCTTCCTCACTTTTGCGTTCCTCCTTTCCACTTGCAGCTTAGCACCACCTGTTAGCACAGTAATCATTTCCAAATTTCTCAGGCCACTGAATTCAAGCACGAAAAGAAACTTTCCTTGACTTGATGGATGTAACCCAAAGGCTACTGTCTACCACTCACTGATGCTTTCACAGCTGGCTTTTCCCTAATTGTCTCTCATTCGTGCCCAGGGTAGTGTCTTTAAAAACACATCCTCAGTCCTTGGCCTGTGGCATTGCTTTTCCCTATAAAGTCCTTTCTTCTCTGTCTTCCCCCATGCCTTACACCGCAAGACAAGCAGCCCCAGGACTTTGGGCATTCGGTATAAAACCTCATTAAGGAGCAGTCACATCGTCCTTCCAGCCTTCAGCTTCCCACGTTTTCTTTGGGTCCCCTAATGCTTCCTTAACAAAAGCACAATGCCAGGATGAAAGGAGGTATTGGAAAACACATTCGTTAATTTGGTCAAGAGTTGTAATTCATTCCTGAAACCACGCATATATGTGTAAGAGAGCTCTTCAGTGAAAAAGCATCCCCATAGGAGAATGCCACAGTTGAAAAGTGCTGAAATATGTGTTTAATCAACAGCTTCAATTTTAATCCTCTGGCAAGTATTACAAAAGCATTTTTATTAATGTGAATAATCAAGCCATATATACTTCTGCTGAGTCTTGTGGGCTGATGATATAAACAGTAAATTGTAAGCTGCCTCAAGCAAAAATCAACTTAAAAGTGAACCACCAAAAAAGACATAAAATGAATTTTTAAGTTTAACAACTGAAGTCACAGATATATTTAGTAATTCAAAGAGAAAATGTTGTTTAGATTTAAAGTATATTAACATACATTTACTCTCTGCCTAGAATGAACTGTTCTTTTCTTAAAGTATGACACTTTTGAGACGTAAGAAACCAAAAGGCAACCCAATACTGATGAATGATCACAGCAAACACTGCATGATCACTAAATCAAGAAATGTACATGGAGGCTGTGTAAAGCAAGGTATTAACAGAACTAGGGCAGTGTTTCATATGCAAAGGCCTACATGTATATAGGAAAGCAGGGGCTCGGCTCATTCATGTAGCATATTAAAAAAATTACCTAGTACTAGCTGTAAATTGTTTATATGCCTTTTTATTTTTTGAGACTGGATCTCATTCTGTAGTCCAGGCTTGTCCTGAACTCCCTATGTGGCACAGGCTGGCCTCAAACTCACAACAGTCCTCTTGCCGCAACCTCCTGAGTTCTTAGAATTGTAGGTCTGGGCCACCAAGCCCAGCTAATCTCTATGTGATTCTAGGGAATAGAAATGAAGATGTTGTGGTGTGGATCTGGAGTGTCCCCCGAAATCTTTGTTTAGCTATGGATACTATGTGCTGTTGGGAGGAGAGACCTGGCTGGAAAGTATGAATGCTTGGAGATTGATTGGAGAAGTGTGTGATGGTTCTACCCTTCCTCCTCCCAGACTTGCTTTCTTATTCTATTATACCTTGGGGAGCTTCCTCTTCAGCCCTGGACCCCAGCTAGTGATTCCACCTTTTCCATCCACCCATCCATCAATGGACTGTGACCTTCTGAAACTGAGCTAAAATAAATCCTTTCTCCCCTAAGTTGCAGAAGTTGGGTATTCTGTCCCAACAATGAGAAACTAACTAGACACATGGCTTTACTCATACTAGGCAAACTTTCTAAACACTGAGCTACACTCCTAGATTTGTTTATATACTTTTATGGTGATTCACCAAGAAAATACATTTCATTTTCAGTAAAAAAATATTTCATACACAAACCCACATACATATTTTCTATAGATCTTCTGCCAACATTCTCTTAAAATATCTGATAACACAATGTTTCTTAATTTTCTAGGTCTAGATTATACTCCGCAAAAAAGGATGAAACTTGAATAGACCAATATATGAAAAGAAGATAATTATAATAAAATGTAACTGCCTCTCATATAAGGAACATTTATACATATTTGATAAGCTACACTTAGCAAGAATATATTTATTTTACTTTCTATTTTTAATGTGGGTACAAGGCAATAGTTAAAAAACTCAATTGAGATGATTCTGATTGGAATTTTAGAGGAGATTAATTCTAGAATTCTACAGATCTTTCCACTTCTGGATTGTGTACAACCCATCTTCTGCATAAGCAGGTTTTTTATACAACTCGCAAATCTGGCTAGAGAACTAAACAAGACAACAGAGTATGCTGTTGCTAGACATTTTCAACAATCTAGAAATGGCTCTGAAAGTGCATGGCTTGTTCCCAGTTGGAGTCTTTTAATTAGTCTCTCCCATATGTTCATCTGGCTTCGTCCATACATAGTTGCATCCCAAGCAGCACCAACACCTCTAGGCACATGAAGGCAAAGCAGCACCATTTTTCTAGCAGGGCATATGACTCATTTCTTGTTGTTAGGCAAATACATGATCTTCTCCTTGCCCTTTAAGTAACTGGGTAAACATTTTCACTCTCAAGTAGGACACTCTGCTGTAGTCAGGTAGTGTTTTCCCCCGCTAGGCGGCCAGTGCTAGGAAAATGTGTAGGAAAGAAGGTGCCTAACAAGGTATCAAAATAAAGTTCCACGTCATGTTGGACCTCGGGTCCACTGTTTGTTTAGTTTCTTTGCCCTCATATTTTTTAGTAAAGAGGAACTGTCATGGGATACATACGGAATAGGTACTATAGAAAACGTGTATGTAAATATATACATATGTATATGTATGTATGTATGTATGTATGTATGTATACACAAAAACTTTCTTGTAAAATTTATCATGATAACATTAAAAAAAGAGGAAGAACGGCTGACCATAAGTTGGACATGCCTGATTTATGCACCAGAAGACCCCTGGCATCTCATTCCTGTATTCTTCGCTACAACCCACTTGATAACTAGAAGCTAAAACAGTTAAGTCCTATTCAAGCCTAAGTTGTGGGCTGCTTAGGATCCAGAAATATTGATGGTCATTAATATTTTTATATCCTACTAATAATGGTCTCAGAATAAGCAGAGGAAGTATTAAGTATACGCTCGAAAAGCAGCAAATGCTCAGCATCGTGTGAAAGTGAAATCCCCATCTGGCTCCTGCTTTAGATCATAGAGCAAACGTGGCTGCGGCTAAACAACAGCAGTCGTATGTTTATGTTCCCTACGTAGAATTTTTACTTTTGTGGAAGAGTAGCAAAGAGAACATCTTCAAGGGGAGGTTTTCAAGTTATATTGATTTACTAAACAATAAACATTTTACAATTATTATAACATTATTTAAAATTATGCATAAAAAGACAAGTAAATAATGCAACAAAATAACTTCTCCGTGCAGATACACCGACGATACACTCTTTCTAAATTACTTAATAATACAAGTGATTATTTATCTGATGGCTACATGATTCCTATGAAGGAGCTAAATAACTAGAGCCCTGTTTCATTCTCACAGTGTTGATCTTTCCTTCTAACCTTCATTGAAATATGTTAAAATCAATGTACTATAAATAAGTTAATATTTAGAAATTTAAATGTATGATTGAAATGGAGCATAATTATCGGTGGAAAAATATAGTGCATATCTTAAAAAAGAAAATAATGCAATATGAACATACCACAAAATAACATGGTTTTCTAGAGTATGGTCTTTGTTTTAATATTCATTAGCAGCTACAAAATGCAAAAGAGAAACAATGCCTAGAAATAGTCAACTCCTCTAATATCAATGTAAAGAGAACAGTTGAAGTCTTATAACATTGGTCAAAATTGAGAAGTGACAAAGTCACAGCTTTATTTTAACTAGCGGCAGAGCTTACATACTTCCTGTATCAAAGTACCAAGTGAAAATTGCTCCCGTGAATTGATTTCCCAATGTCTGCTTCATATGACAACATGAGGACCTACATGTGAATTTCTAAATATATTCACATACTTGAGTACATGCCTAGGTATCTCATTTAAGAACAAGTCATCGTCTGTCTTTTTATACACTAAAAATCAATTACTGAAAAGGAAAATCAAGAAAACAGACTGATCTATAATAGGTAAAATTACTTAGAAGTAAATTTAATCAAGAAAGTGAAAGGTCTTTAAACAAAACTACAAAACACAGATCAAAGGAACTGAAAAATACATAAGTAAATGAAAAGATATGTTTTGTTCATGGATTGCAAAAATTAATATTACTAAAATCTCCATATAATCTAAAATGAGCTATAGATTCAATGGGATCAATATCAAATTCCAATGATATGTTTATAAAAGTGAGAAAAACTCCTAAAATTCTTATGGGACCACAAATAGCACAGTTAAGGCAATTTTGAGCAGAAACTAAAGCACAAGGGATTGACATTAAAGTTTCAAAATCTCCTCGGAAGCGACAGAAATCAAACAGCACAAGTATAACATAGAGAAAAACACTCAAAGCAGCAGGTCAACACAAGCAGTCTAGTAGTCACTTACACATTTTTAGTCAATTGATATATGATCAAAATATAAAGAACAAGCAAAGGTCATAGGAGAGTCTCGTTAATAAATGGTGCTGGGAAAACCGGACGTTAACAGGTGGAAGAATGAAGTTGAACCTGCATCTAACATGTGTGACAATTAACTCGAGTGAACTGAAGAGTCAAACGTAAGAGCCACAGCTGCAAAGCTACATGAAGAAAAAGAGGCGAAGATCTCCATGACATTGGTCTAAGCTGTGGCTCACTCTTTCTTTCTTTCTCTCTCTTTCTTTCTCTCTCTCTTTCTTTCTCTCTCTCTCTTTCTTTCTTTCTTCCTTTCTTTCTCCTTCCTTCCTTCCTTCTTTCCTTTCTCTTTTTTCTTTCTCATGTTCTTCTCCCTCCTGCGAATCCTTCCCCCGCCTCTCTCTTTCTTTGTTTTTTTCAGTATGACTCCAAAGCACAGGGAACAAAAGTGAAAACAGACAAATGGGGCTACAGCCGACTGAAGAGCTTCTGATTGCAAAGGAATAATTAACTGAAGAGACAACCTACAGAATGGGAGAAAATATTGCAAGCGATGCATCTGATAAATGATTAGCACATAGAAATACATAACTCAACATCAAGAAAACAAACTTTTAAAAATGAGCAAAGGGGACTGGAGGAATGGCTCAGCCATTAACGTGCCTGACTAGCCAGCGCTATGCAAGCGCTAAGTATCCTAGTTCAATTTCCAAGCACCATATAGGCTGGGTGTGGTGGGGCACACCTATAATTCCAGAACTATGGAAGCTGAGGCAGGAGGATTGCCCTGAGTCCAAGGACAGCCTGGGTTACATAGTCAGTTCAGAACCAGCCTGGACTACAGAGTGAGAATGCCTCAAAATAATAAATAAATAAATAAATAAATAGCAAAGAACCTAAGCAAACATTTCTCAGAAGAAGATATACAAATGGTCAGTAGGTGTATTTAAAAAGCTCAGCTCCACTATCATCAAAGAAATAAAAATATAGTGAGATATCATACTCTACTGTTAAAATGGCTGTTATCAGAAAGACCAAAGAAAAGTAATGGCAAAAATGTATACAAAAGGAAAATTTTGAAATCTGTTGGTGGAATGCAAATTAGTGTGGTCATCATTCAAAGCAGTGTAGAGATTCCAAATTAAAAATAGAGCTACCATATATGTGATCTACCAATACCAGTCCTGAGCATATGTCCCAAGAAGATGATGCCCACAGGCCAAAGAGTTGATTTCAGCCCCATGTTTGGTGCAATATTATTCACATGCCTTTCAGGTAAGGCATAAATCAGCCTAACTATCAAGAAATGAACGATAAAGAAAAGGGTAATTATACAATACAGCACTATTTAGCCTTTTTAATGAAAGAAAAGTATCATTTAGACCTCATGAGTGAATGTACAGAACATTTTTAAGGAATCTGAGCCAGCCATAGAAAGGTCAACACAAGCATGCATGACCTCTATGGACATACACGATCTGAAACAAACTGAATCCAGAGAACTAGAGTAAAATAGTGGATGCCAGAAGTGAGAGGGCTGTAGCGTAGATGGCGGGAGATGTTGGTCAAATAACAAACTTTCAGACAGGATGAACGACTTCAGGAGATCTACTGTTATATCAAGGTGACTGTTCTTAATAACAATATATTGTATATGTGATAATTGCTACACATAGATTTTAGATTTTAGCTTGATTTAGCCATTCCATCGTGCATACATAGATGAAAACTCCATGTTGTGTACAATATGACATTCATATTTCATTTTTTAAAGAGTAAATCGAAAAGTGTCTTACAGATTAGATTCATATTAATAAGGCTACGTCTTTTTGGTGTATTTTTTCAGAAAAAACACATGCTTATGATATGTCTCATAAACTTACAATAAGTGCTGAATTAATGATAATTATGAGTAATTTATGCTACATTATTTTATGGAGGAAATGATCCGGTAAAATTTATTCAGCCATTAGTTTGATTGGAATTACTTCTTGTCAGTGGTGAGTTGATAAAAAGACAAAACAGAAAAGAACCAAGTATAAATTTATGAAGCTGTTCCAGAGCAGCAGCATGGCTACTTGTGAGAGAATGGGAGTACAAGAAGCAAAGCCTAGCTGCCAGTTCTGCCGAGGCACTCGGCTGTTAGGCGACCACCAGTCCTGGCTGCCAACAAAGGAGCACTTTAGTGGCTGTTTAATACATTTAGATTCAAAGAGATAGTTTTATTTCTGGGGCAACTCTACTGAACATATAAGGAAAGATAAAGCAAATGAAACATTCATATTTCAAGGCAAGGTTCAGGTGAGAGTTTTAGTACCAGTACAGTGTATGCTTGACCAGATTAAAAATTCAACAAATTATACACCTTGTAAGACATATTCATAGAGGGATGATATAGTTATTGCAAATTTAAAAGGTATGCATTTCCTGAACACTTACTAAGCAAGTTACATATTTTTAAAGCCTTAAATACATTTTACTTTTACATTTATGTGAAATACAAACTTCATAAAACTAGTTTAAAAATTAAACAATACAATTCAGGTCAATCTCTTAGCCCAGTGTTTGAAATACAATAACTACTCAAGTAATACCAGTAATATTATTTGATATTGTCAGGAGTCCTATATTTACGTATTCTATTCTGGTGTTAGGTAGGATTGAGAGAAAAATCAATAATTAACTGACAGTTTGATATTTCATCAAATGGGCACACGAAAGCAGCAAGCCGAGATGCGTCAGTTCGGATCCCAAGTAGCATACTTGGAAATTCTCCTTTATCTCTGCTCTTCCTTCTAGGAATATTGCCATGACTTTATTTTTGTTCAAATGTATTTTCTCACCTAACCCTTGATGTTTTCCCAAATACGGCATATATTTTCTAAATTTTTGGTATGAAATTGTATTTCTTGTTATTTGTTAAATTCAAATAAAACAGAGAACACACGGCAGATGCCCAGGGTCTCGTTACCCGCGCTTATTACACTGGCTTTGCTCATTTTATGATGGAGTCTGAGTTAGAATCAACTGTGCTGGAGATTTGCTGCACTCAGGCTTCTGTGAAAGGCCGGCCAGGCCAGCTTCGGGGTAGCCACACTCTCCCCTGCCTTAGCTGACTTCATGAGCTTAGCCTGAGAATCTGTGCAAAGAAGATTCCACAGAAAGGTATCATCACTTGCCTCTGCCCCAACTCTAAGCTCACGAATGTAATCATAATAGTAGATGCTTCCTTATATAGGTATAAAGGAAATAAAAAGATGGAATGTTCAACTTCATCTTTACAGGCAATGACTTGCATATAAAAAGAATCAACTGCATGCACAATAGAGCCATTTTCACACATTTGTGTCTAAAGCAATGTCAGTCACTCACAAAGGCAAGATAAACTTCAGTTTTATTGTTATTGTTAAACCATATACTTTTTGAGAACTATCTAAGACTTCAAATGGCCACTACATCCCTAGCATCTGTGTTAAGAGATGGTCTGATTTTTGCAAAATAAATTATTACAATCACTAAACATGTCTACTTGCCTCCACATTTCTACCAGCACATCAAAGGTGGCATAGAAAATGGAAAACACAGCCTAAAAGAAGCACTGAAAATGCTGGAAAGAAAGACAAATTTAATATATTTATCCCATCTTTACCAATTGCTAAACAAACACTAGCAGATAGTCTTTAAACTAGTTTGTGGGAGTCAGAATTATGGTTTATTTTAGATGTGTACAGCCACATGACTCACTAGGGAAAAATAATGTGTTGATTTACCGATATGCTCTATCAATTAGCGACAACGCTCTGCCCAACTGCTCTTGGCATTTCCATGCTCAGTGGAGAAAGCATTTAATCTTGTCCAGGTGCATGGTTAGGGTAGTGCTGCAAATCTGGCCCACACAGTAAGTTGAAAGCATTACTTAGAATAAAATCTGAAAACAGTACAAGCAGTTTTTGAAATACTAACAACAAAAAGCAAATGCCTCTCTTTCTCTTAATAAAAAATAAAGTATTGACCAAATACACAATGTTCTGCATCTTGCAACAAGTCCAGAAGGCTGCCAAGAGAAGGCAATGAATCCTAAGGAAGCGTTCTGTCGAGTACGTTATTCCCATAGTGTAACCGTTGGAAAAAATCATGTCAATTTAGGGCAATTAGGAACCACACCTGGATTAGGGATTAGGAACCACTCCTACAGTAGGCAATTAGAAACCAGCCTGGATTAGACAGTTAGGAACCAGCCTGGATTATAGTGTGAGTGATTTGTGGGCCAGCAAAAAAGATCACCCTCCCAGATGTGGGAGGATCAGCTGGGAGCTTGAACTGTATAAAAGGAAGGAAGAAGGAAGATTTTTACAGTTTTTCCCTCTGGGGAGAGACTGGGATTGACAGGACTTGGCTTCCTGTCTGTGATGTCCTGGGAAGCTGCCTCCACCTCTGCCTCTGCCATGTACTTCCATTGCTGCCTGCCTACCCGGAGTGGACTGTGACCTTCTGAAATTTTGAGCTAAAATCAACCTTTCCTCCCCCAAAACTGTGGATGTCAGGTATTGAATTAGACCAATGTAAAAGTAACTAAGACACATAGGTAGCAGAAAAGTCCCATATGCATCTAGAGGATCTTCTGTGGGTTATATCCTAAGATACAGCAGCCAGTGTTTGGATTATTCTTCTCTAGAGCTGCTTGGTCAGAGACAAGAAAGAGGTTCGAGCCTCTCCAAGTCCTGTTTGGCCTCCTTGTCTGATGGGGTGCTCTAGCCAGCCTAATAACTGGTATTGGGGTTCTGAAGGGTCATTCAGAAGATAATAAGCATAATTAGTGAGCCACAGGCAGAGGAACATGCAATCTGTGTTATGTTATAATTTTTATACCATCTAGAAGCTTAGCTAATCAAATGTCTTACATCTCTTAGCAAATTTATAACTAAACCATAAGGTTATCAAAACTGCTGTCCTGTGTATATATGTGTGTATACATAAAAAGGAAAAAAAGAACCAAACTAAACTGGGTCCTTAAAAACAGCGAACTAACAATAATACTGTATTTAAATATGAAAATATTACAGACACAACTATGGCAGAAGAGAAAAATATTAATAAAATAATACTACAAGGAGAAAATAGTTAAAAATTGGAATTGGTGGGCAATTCAAGGTCCATTCCCTGTACTTCCTCTAGGACTTCGACAACTTTGCACCATTTGGAAGTAACCAGCTCTGTGCCTCTGCGGTATAGACTGAATTTTGCTGCCAACAAGAGACCGCACGATGGTTTTCAACCACAGGTTGTGGTACTTATATAAAAAAGAAAGTACCCTAACAAAGAAAAAGGTTGGGAAAGAGCGTTATATCACGTGAAAGAAAGAATAGTTGATAGGTAGTGAAAATGCATCAAAGAAAACAAACTTTTTGACATAACCAGACCTAGCAGAGAGCTGCAGAAATTCCCATTGATTCTTCACCCAGCTCCTCCTCTGTTAAAATCTGACTTGGCCAGAGAACATTTCTCAAAACTAAGAGCTCCGACACAATGCTAGTGGATTAACTATGGAACAGACCTTACCCAGACTCTTCCCATTGACGTTATTTTTCTGTCCCAGGACCCCATCTCTACACAGCTGACCTACCTTTACATCTGTAGCAGTTCCTCAGCCTTCTTTAATTTATATGATCTTGAGATTTTTGTGGGTTTTTTGATTTGTCATGTGTATTTATTTCATAATTTTATTATAATTTACTGTCAAATTCATCCTAATTTACCAAAATTCTTTTTGCCTAAAGGCTATCCTTTTTATTAATATGTATTTGCAATGCACAATCGTCATACCCAACTCGAGGAGCTGGTAAACATCCACATCGCATCCTCATTATTTGCTTCCCTTGGTCCCTCTCTGCTTTCTCCCCCTTCCCATAATTCCCTCTTCCTCCCCATTAATCTCTTTCTCTTTTTCTCACTGCATAGTCCAGGCTAGTTCTGAACTCACTGTGTAGCCCAGACTGGCCTTGGACTCAGGAAATCTGCCTGCCTTAGCCTCCCTGCTGGGATTACAGGCGTGCGCCACCACATCCAGTTTATGTGGTGCTGAGGAGTTAAACTCCGGTACTTAGCACTAGCTTGCGTAGCACTTGCTAGGCAAGCACTTCACTGCTTAGCTATTCCTCCAGCCCATGACCTTGAGATCTTTGAATACTAGTAATCAGTTACTGGGAAGAGCATGCCTCAGTTTCCTCCTTCTGATGTTTTCCTATGACTACTTTGGGGCTATGCTTTTCCCAGTGTGTTAGCACACAGCTGCTGCGCCTTCTCAGAGCATGACACCTGATATGTATTACGACCATATGTATTATTGGCAATGTTAACCTTTACTGAGATGGTGTCCTCCAAGATTGTCCATTATAAAATTATTTTCCATTTGCAAGTATTAAATATTTTGGAGGAGATTATCCTGTATCTGCTTGTAGTTTTGCCACCAGTTTTAGCATCAATTCACGGACTTTGTTTTGTAGCAGTTATTACCAGAGTATTCTAGTGGCAATTTTTATCTGCCATTCTGTATTTCTTAAATAGCTTATGCTCCATGTTTATATTTGGAATTCTCCCACAGAGAAGAGTTGTTGTTTTGCTGAATGACTGATAATTGATTGATGATTGTCCTCTATTGTTTCTTTTTGGCATTCTTCACTTTCTGGAATTGCAAGATGCTCACGCTGTGTTTGCCTGTCCCAATCCTGGAATCAAACACCGGTCCAAAGACCTCTAGGGTTTGTTGTTGTTTGCTTTGCATTTACTACAGAACACTATTTACAAATTAATGTATGGGCACTCCTTTGTTTTGATGTAAGCATGTCGGCTTCACTGACAAGACTAGAATATGTAGGTATGTGTAGTAACTCATGGATGTATAAGCGTCTTTATTTCTCCATATATATGCCTTCTACATTGAAGATGTATGTGTGTGCGTGTGTGTGTCTGTGTATCATTTCATGTTAATACTTCTGCCTGTAACCAAGAGCCACTTTACCTTTCCTCTTGCCTATCCTGACATAATTCTAGCTCTTATGGTTTATGATATAATCACTATTTGTTCAAATCTACCATTCAAATAAAAGTTTCAGAATTTCTTATGAATATGATGGAGAGAAGCAAATTCAACAATTAGATTCCAGAGAATATGGTTAAATTTTTTACTTATATTGGTAGAATCCAGTAAAATAGTGTTTTCAAAATCACTCAGGCCAGTTCCCTTCCTCCTCACTCCCTTCAAGGTGAACATGTGGTCATTTGGAAAATATAGTTAGAATATTTTGTCAGTCAGCGGTTTATTTTCTATTCCAGTTCCCAATAGATTTTTGTAAGTTACAGAGTAAAATTCACTGTTTGTCGTTATTGTGGTTTGTGTCTGCAATGCCCCCCAGAAGCCTCATGTACCAGTGAATACTGTGTACTGCTGGGAGGTGGGATCTGGCTGGAAGGGGCGGAGCCTTGGGGTTTCGCCGGGAGGGGTGTGTGCTGGTTCTCCCCTTCCTCCCAGACTCGGCTCTGTTTGGCCATGCCATGAGGAGCTCCTTCTTCAGCTCCGGCCCCATCATGTGTTTCTACCATGGCCAGCCACCCATAAATGAATTGGGACCTTCTGAAATGTGGGCTAAAGTACATCTTTCTTCCCTTAGGTTGCGGATATAGGGTATTCTGTCCCAGCAGTAGAAAAGTAACTAAGATAGCGCCATGCAGTTCTATGGATTTCATCCAGTGCATGCATCCGTGTATCCACCTCCATGACTCCACACAGGACACATGTGCTGCTCTGGTTTTCTGTGCCTCCCTTTTACAGCAACTTGAGTCTCTCAACCTGAGTTCAAAGAAAGTTTTTGCTTCACCTATCCTGTTTATTATTTAGCATTAATTAAAATAGAGTAAAGCATTTTAATCTTATTATAGCAATAATACATCTGAAAGTTAATATGGTGAATAAGCTTAATCAGTGAAGCTATAAGCTTCTGTTACTTTAAGGTCCATTAATATTCAGACTTGGCCTTGACCACCAACTAGATCTAAGTAAATTAAAAATCACACCTTAGCTTTTCTTGAGAATTTTTGTTTCTTCCAATACTTATATTGAGAGGTTCTCAAGTAGTCCATTGCTTCGTATCATGGATTACTGAAGAGAGACTGATTATAGCCACTTTTTGCCTCACTCCTCTGAGAGGCAGATGAAAGCAGTGCTTTCTTGCCCACTGGGTGGAGAACTTGCCGGAATACCAGAAGGGCCACGATCTATCCCGACCAGACCCTCAGAGAGTGTTTTGATGACAACTGGCTGTGCAGAGGGGGCTAGTGCATTCTGCAATGCTATATTAGTTTTTATTGTAGAAATCTTAATAATAGAAGATGGTAAGTCAGGATAGGGTAAATAATTAGCAAAAATAGCAAGAGAAAAAATGATAGATATTTTATACTTTTAGCTCATAGGAATAAATATAAATATATAAATATATATATATATATAATCATATATGGGCTGAAACATTTTATGCCAAAACAGCAATTTCTCAATGTGAGTTTTAAAAATGGTTTTAAAAATATACAAAAGCAGAAATAAATTCACTCTTTGAGAAAGATGCTGTCTCCTTGAAGTGTAATCAAGCAGAAAAGGTAATGCATGAAGGCCAGGCTGTACAGTTATGCTGAACCGGCTGCTCTGTGCGTCGGTGCAAACTACAAGATCTCATGAGTTTCCTGGTATGCAAAATAGGCCACATGATACATAACTATCAAGGTTGTTATAATAATTGAGCCAGTTCAAGAATATAAAGTACATAGTAGAAATAAATATGCAATAAAATAGCAGTAGCTATGTATTTATGTATAGTATTTATGCTTATTTTCCTCAAATATTAAGAAAAAGTCTGGTTATTTGAGACAAGCAATATTTAGTAATGACAACCACATAAATGGAGCTTTAAAAGATCACCATGATTTCAAAGAACCTTCATGTGGTCAGATCATTCAAACAAATTAAATAGTATTTGTTTAAAAGCCAGGAGCTATGCACCAATGTTTCTCAATTTTTCTTTCTGTCTCACTCTCTTACAGGCCGTGGAAGTTTCTGAAAAATGTATTCTTGCTTTTTCCATTATTGATTTTCTAGGGCTTTCCAGCAGTAGTTCTAAGAAACCCCTCTAAAATTGGATAGAATAGTATATGGTCAAATCTTAGTGTTGGGTAATACTTACAGTGAAACATGGTCAGAAAATGTTCTAAGTATTTTTTACTGTGTCCAATCTTAGTAGTCTGAAGACTGAGAATACTCTGTTTTAGGAGTAGTGGAGCAGGTGATGCCTTTGAACCTATACTCTACAGAGACTGAGGTATTTAATATAGAGGCACAAAAGAGGTCTCAGCTCAAGACTCTCCTGAAGGCACAGTAGGAACTGACAAATGTATTCAAGTCTAGGTTACCGAAAGCATCAGTGTTCTAGTCACTTCCTCATTACTCAGACCCGATAATCTACATCCACAACTCAAGGGAGGAGAGGTTTGTTTTAGGTCACATTTCAGAGGTCTCGGTCCACTCAAGATTAGCTAGCAATGGTGGCAGCCACTGGGGCCTGTGGAGTACTCTCTGGTGGAGCAAGGTTGCTCACTGCATCACAAGAGGAAGCAGGAGGAGGGGAGAAGCCAGGGCAAGAGTACATTTTCCCGGTTACACTTCTGTGATCTGCCACACCCTCAGTGGTCCTCCCCTTCTGACCAGGTGCCCCCTGAGAGCAGCGTGTGGAATCTGCAGATAATTTACAACATCCAAGCACACGAGGCTTTGTGAGGAACCATCCAGATCCAGACCATAGCACTGGGCCTGCTGGTGGTTTATGTATCTTGTTCTTTTTTAACTCTGATTTGTTCTACAAACTAACCCCTTCCTGGTAGTGTAATAAAATTTAGAAAGATGGGGAGAAAAGTATTCTCTCATATCATACACAAGGAATCAAGAGTAAATTCTGTGTTTTGAGGGTTTAAAAAACTCTAGCCCTCCACCTTCTAGAGGTGTCCACCACAGTGTGGCAGCAGTGCAGCAGCAGGACAGCCAGAGGAGGATCAGCAAACATCAAGGACTTCCAGAAGACTCTGCATTTGAGACTCTGTCTCACAGGAGCCCAGTATCTGGTCGGGTGCATTCAGGAGAGTAAGTGAGAATCATTCCCTCCCTGGGGATTCACTGATACAACTGCCAGTGACCTGACCTGAGCTGGGCAGGGCCAGCAAAGCAGGCACCATCACGAGAATGAGATCTCGCTTTAAACCCTATGTTGGTTAACCTTGTGGAGCATAAGGTACTAGGGTACGCAGAACAGCAATTAACGCTGCAATCAAATTGACTTTTTAAGAAGATTTTCCAAATTATCCCTTCTTCAAGTGGAATTTTTAACATGCTAGTTATCCTCACCTGGATACAGTGTGTTGTTGGGGAAAACAGGCAGTTTTCAGGGCTCCTGATTTAGATAATGTTATACTGTTTAATGGTTCTGTGAGGCTTACGTCTTCAATTCCACAGATAAGGAATCTAGAAATGGGGCTTGAGGAATAGCTTGTGGTTAGAATGCTTGCCTTGCAAGTGCAAGGCCCTGAATTTGATTATCCATCACGACATAAAGCCAGGCTTTGTGGTGCATGCCTGTAATCAAAGCACTTCGACCGCTGAGGCAAGAGGATTGCCGTGAGTCCAAGGCCATCCTGGACTTCATAGTAAGTTCAGGATCAGCCTGGCCTACAGAGTAAGACCCTGTCTGAAAGAAAGAAAGAAAGAAAGAAAGAAACTGGAATTACACAAGCAATTTTTTCCAGCTTCCAAATTCCAGCTATTTAGAGCTGTCTTACAGATAAGGGAAGTGATTTTTTTCAATTGTTAAGTAATCTCAAGATAAATTCTCTATTCCAAGTAAGAATTCATTTGTTTACATTTAGAAATACGAAGACACAACTAAAAACAAAATGCAACAAAAGGTTCCCAAAGCTTGATGACACTCTGCTTTCTTACCAAAAATATAGAATTTCTCAGTCTTTCAAATTGAGGATATTTGGAAAATTACACACCAAAGAAACTGAATCATAAACCCAGCAAGAGGAAAGCAAAAGCCTACATAATTAAACAGAACAGAAGCAAAGAATTTTTTTTTATTTACCTTAGAAACAGGAGACCAGGAACTTTTTGGCAATAGTCCAAATTCATTTCTGGTAAACAGAAATTATAAATACTTCACAAACAAAACATCTCATATAAAAAAGAAAAAAGTATCCAAAACCCAAGATGGTGCTCACGGGTCAGAAAGATGCTTTTAGCAGGTCCTACTGACATCATGCTTTAAATCATTCACCTGCTTCATAGGTAAAAACAAAGCTCCCTTCTATTCTCCAAAAACTCCCAATGTTCTCATGTGAAGAGTCATAATCCAAGACCAGGAGGCATTTCTAAATAAATGCTTTCTCTTCTTGACGCCATCATATTGAATGAGAATGACACGTGGAAATACACTGATAATGTCTGTATGTATCTTGAGTAAATAAAATACCTGAAGTTATTGTAACCACTGGGGAGAGAAATGGATGAGTTTGGGAGGTTCAGGGCTTAGGATCTGCTGAGAGCTGTGTAAGTTTAAATGCTGAGGAGTCCCTTGGGAACTTGCAAAACGAGACTCAACATGGCTTCTTCAGGAAGGAAGGTAGTCTTGCTTTCCTGAACGTGATTCCATTTGGATGGACAATATGTGTGAAGGAGGAGCCACCAGAGAAGAGCTGGCAGCCAGGTGCTGCGGGGTATTAATTGTAGGAAGCTTCCTGGCTGGGGCCTCAACGTGCCAGGGAATTTCTTTGGAAGAAAGGGCTCCCAAAAGAACACATAAAAAATCTTTCTACAAGGAGACAACATGCACGTGGAGGACACGTATCTCCCTCAGAAGGCACAGAGCCACTGTAGCCCATTTCAGCCTGCTCCCTTCCCTCCTCCTCCCTCGACTCTCTAGAACAGAAGCAGCTGGAAAGGGAAGGACAGCAAATAGTGAAGAGCCAAGGCCAGCCTGAGCCGGGAAGACGGGGGCATTTCATTCATTAGGAAGAAGGTCGAACACAGATGCTAATACTAGAAGCCTTGGGAATGCTAAGAGATTTCTAGCCAGGAGCCTGAAGGAAAAATAGTAGTGTGAAAGAATAATGATGTATACTCCTTGCTGTGTTCAGCTAGTTCAATAAATTGGTCATAACTGCATTTCCACATTGAAGTGTAATACTGATTGAATAAGCTTTGTTATTCCCCCAGCTACCTGGGCACATGCTGATAGCAGGAAGCTTCCATTTCCCTCATTTTAAAGGTTTTATGGATGCTAGTTAGCTTAAAGAGCTCCACGATCACCAATCGGCCTATGGGTGTTCACACAAGAAGAAATGTCTGTAATCACACACACACACACACACACACACACACACACACACACACACACACACGCACACGCACGCACAGAAATGACTAGAAAGAATCTACTTTTCTAATGTAGAAAAAGAAACAGGAGAGTTGAATCAGGCAATGCATATTATTTTCATAGTAATTCTGAAACTTTTTTCAACTATTACTTAATATTTCACAATCACAGGTCAGAAGCTGAAAATTTGTCAAAGTTCCACAACTGAACACACGTACAATCTACAAATTGAGACTCTTGTTTAGGAAAATGTTAATATCCACTTGAGATCAGTGATTTTTCATTGGGCCACTAGATGCTTAACCTACTAAAAATGAGGTTTTTATATAGTAGAATAAAATAACTCTACTCCAGGAAAGACAGAAAGTTCTAATTTTAAAAATGATCACAATTTTACATGACTTTTTTCTGATGGAGCTAATTTATTTTAAACTCTTTGCGATACTCTTAAGACTGTTTTTTATATCATGTAGCCTAAATTGACCAAAAATATACATTATATTTTCTACTTATGTTTAATTATTTTTAACTGATGGATAATAATTCTGTATGTTTATAGGCTAAAATATAATGTTTTGATATGTGTATATATTTTAGGAAGCTCAAATCAGGTTAATTAATATATTCATCACCTCACATGGTTATCATTTCTTGCTGGTAAGAACATATGAAATCCTCTCTCCTGCTACTTTGAAATACACAGTATCTTACTAGTAACTATAGTCATCATTTAAAAGATTAGTACACAAATCTCTCTTGTATGAAAAACAGATCTTCAACAATTTTAGATATTGAACATATAGGCATAAATCCTAAAGTGGTAGAGAAAGTGCCTTGTATTAAAGAGATTATAGCACAAACATCAATTACCTTACGGAGACAATAAAACATCCCTCAGGCCAAGGAAAGTTTAGCTGTGGCTAAACCACATTAATTAGTTTGACACGAGCATTGTTTGGTTAGATTAAAAGGAGCAAGAGATAAATTTGAGGGGAAGGCAAAAAAAGTTGCTCGATTAATGAAAACACAAATATTGTACTTGGAGGGAAACACTGGCATATAATCTCCAAATCAGAAAAGAAGACAGAAGGAAAAAGAAAGGCCGACATGAGCAAAAGGGCCAAAAATGAGTACCGCACACAGGCTTATGAAATATTGGAATATGGAAAACAGCAAGAAGCAATAAGGTTCGTATTTCTGATAATGGCCAGGAATCATAAAAAATGTTTGCTGGCATTTCAAGAATGCATAAAAATAGAAATGCATGTTAGAAAGATGGATTGCAGGGAACTTGGCAAAGTGGAAAAACAAATAAGACAATAAGCTTCATGTTATGTCATATGTTTATTTAACGAATCCCTTAATAATACCAGATAAACTAGATGCCACTACATGTGATGACTCACATCGGTGTTAATATTTTTCTAATCATATTTACAGTTAAATACTAATACCTGTTAATAACATGGGATTGTCAGCTTAGGGCAGTAGGAATGAGCTTTGAATAAAGAGAAAGATAGGATGCATTTTCTAACAATACATTTCCATAACATGCTAAAATGGCAGAGATACATTTTTAAAATAACAGAAAGGAATCTAGTGAAAAAGGATACTTTTCCATCACAAGACTTGCTCCACTATCATACCTGTTCTATGTGGGAAGCTGAGGAAGAGAGACGTATCAGCTCTAGTGTGACCACATGTACAACCCCAAACGGGAGCCAGGGCAGTGGAAGAGATGAAATGATGCCCGTGTGTCGCGGAAATCGCTTGCACCAAAGAGGAAAGAGATAAAGGTTTGATACACAGATTATATATGGAGCCCCCAAAAGATCAACACTAAATCGACATTTGTCAGTAGAAGATTTACAAATGGACAACACATCACAAAAATGCCCAGTTCCACTAACTGGGGAAATGTAAATTAAAGTCATCAGGACATGCCATTTTACTCCAGTTAGAATGGGCATCATCAAAAAGATAAGAAAAAAAAATGTCGATGGGTATTTGGATGAAAGAAAACTCTTACACACTGCTGGTAAGAATGTAAATAATACAACCATTATGGAAAACTGCCCGCATATTCTTTGAAAAACTGAAAATATTCCTAAAACTGTTTCATGCTCTAGCAATTCCACTACTGGCTGTAACCTGGAGGAGGTGAGCACTTTCTATCCAAAGGACACCTGAACCCCCGTGTTCACTGCAGCACTGTGCACCGTAGCCTGGACAGGGAGTCAGCCCAGGTGTCCCTCAGCAGGTGACAGAGCAAGAAAATGGAAAATTTGCACAATGGAATATGATTCCCTCATAAAAGCAATAAATTTTATCACTGCAAGTCACATGGATGTAAATAGAGAACATTAAGTTGAATCACACAAGGTAGACCCCAAAAGACAGATACCACATCTTCTTACTTTTTAAAGACATCAGGACCCTGGCCTTGTGGAAGTATGGGATGAAACAGTAACTGCTAGACATAGGGAAGGGTGGGTAAGGGACGAGAGAAAGAAATTTAAAGAACTTTTAGGTCCCGCGGTAAGTGCGAAGGTGAAGAGAAGTGGGGGAACATGGCAAGAGGACCACAGGTAGGCACGAGCAATGAGGGAGGGAGGCATGCACGGAAGGAGCACTTTGGGAGGCTGAGGCAGGAGATCTGCAAGTTTAAGCTCAGTCTTTGAAAACTTATCAACTTGGTAAGAATCTGTATCAAATAAACAAACAAACTAAAAGGGCTTGAGATACAGCTCAGACTGGAGGCCTTGTGTTCAATCTCTAGTACCAGAAAATAAACCACTATACAGGAATTTGGCCAGACTTTTCTAATGTAGAGATTAGAACTAATGAAATTTGTTCAGGTAAGCTTTTGTAAGAATCGAAGATGAAAGCATCAGTGTTGAAGGGAAAGCATTATGGTAACACATCAGCAGGACGTGTTTTATTGGATCAACCACATGACTCGCACAAATTATACTGTGATTTGGAATTCCTACCTTTGGAAAATCATACCAGTGGTTACCTCTCAAATTTGTCATATTCAGAATCCACTGTGTTATTTTTCTACAGAAAATTTAAATTTCAAAAGTTATTACTCATATACAATCACTGATGACCTGTCACTTTTAAATCAAAGTTATTTCATGCAAGAGATAATAAATATTCAGCAATTAACTCAAGTTTCTGGTGGCTCGTTGGTATAAGAGACCCTGTCACGATGATTCCATGAACTTCAAGAGAGGTGTCAAGCACTGACCCTGGCTTTGGAAAGTCTGGAAGGGACTCAGAAGGGAAGTGTGACTTTCCTCTGTATTCCCATAAAGTACACACCTGTCTGTGGACATTCCTGGGAGAAAACATGCCTCAAGGTAGAGTAGTTCTAGGATTTATTTGTAATTAAAGATATATAAGTAGAGAAAATTTCCAGTTGAAACAATAACTCGAGAAACTTTCCTTAATTACTCTGTGAAATCTTTGTGCAAAAAATTTGAAATGGGAACAAGAGCCCATGGACTGGCCTCCTGGTTCAGTTCTGAAATACTCATGGTCCCTGTCCTTTTTGGCACCAGTGATGGACTGAAGGGAAGAAAAAAAATTTTTTTTCACAGACAGGGCATCAGGAGACTTTGGGGTGATTCAAAAGTACTGCATTTATTGTGTGCTTCTGTAAGAATCTAATGCTACATGTGGTCTGACAGGAGGCGAAACTCAGGTGGTACTGAGAGTGATGAGGAGCAGCTGTAAAAACAGAAAAAGCTGCCCACGCACGCTGGTTGCTGCTCACCTCCAGCCAGGTCACCCAGTCCATGGCCTGGCGTTCAGAAACTCGACATTTAAGTGAATAGCCACGCTATTCTCATGAGGCAAAGAGGAGTCCAAAATACTGATGAAAATCACACAGCCAGAAAAGTATTTCGGACCTCCTTAATTCATGTCTCCCTGTGCATTCATCATTTGTAGATATTAATTTTGTAAAAATGCACATGGTCTTTTAAAAAGAAAGCCAATCTGTTCATCTCAGCACATCCTAACTTCTGTCTTGGTTATTTTCCAAGGCTGACATTATATAATTGCTAAAATTCTGCTTACATTTCAGAGTTTTACCAAATAGCTGCAGAGCAGGACCAACATATTATAAACAAAACAAGAACTTATTACAAAATACTCTCCTAGCAGAAACACACCATGAGAAGACACAGATTTTAGTGGGTTTCTCCTGACAGCTCACAGTAATCAGCCCTTAGTCATAAAAAAGTTTCTGGGATCCGCATGACAAGGGGCCTGCTCTTCCCAGGCACTGTGTGAGTGATGGCCACCACAGTGGGGGCAGGCCCAGACTTCTGGGGAAGCCCTATACTTCTTTGCTTCTGAGACGGACTTAAAGAGCACATAAGCAGCAACAAAAACAATCATTTATTTAAAATGCAAGCCACGTTTTTCAAAGAAATGTCTAGCTTCTTCATAAAATTTGACACAGAAGGGTATGATTATTGCGCTACTTTGACAGAAAAAGTACGAAGACTTAGAAAAGTTGTGCTATTTATCTAAGTCAGGCAGAGAGGAAGAATCCGATCCAGTACTAAATACCAGTCTATAAATTTACACGCTTTTAACTGTGGTACTTCTTTACCTCTCTCTAAAACTATTTTATATTAAAACTAGAAAAGGACTCCAGTCTACATACCAAAGTAGTGGTGAAATCATAAATACTAGTAATGAAAATATTTATCTCACAATCTTCTGCTTTCCACATAATATCCTGAAATTGTAGTGAGGAAGAAGAGTTTTTTTTTTTTTTGGGGGGGGTGGTAAGATTTGGCTTAATATCTTTATTATTTATTTAAGACAGGGTCTCACTCTGTAGTTCAGACTTCATGTCTTTAAAAATAAAGGCTTCCATCTATTTAAATACATTGATAAGTGTATGAAATATATTTGAAAGGAAATAATTCTTTTTAGAAAAAAAAAGACAGCAGTACAAGGCAGGCCCAAGTGTTTGAAGAAAACAGCTTTGACCTCACTTGGAGCTTTGTCTGCTTGACAACCTACCCTGAGGCAAGGGTAAGGGAAGAAGAGACACTGCCTTGGGTCCCTGAAAGAGACAGAGAAAAAGAAAGGACTGATGCTCTGCTTGGGACACAACAGCAGTTGACATACTGGCCAGGCTTTTCACTTGATGTACGCAGGAATCTTTCATAAACCTAGTCTCATGAATCCTCACAATAACCTTTAGAGGAGAAGTAATCTCAGGACTTAAAGTCCCGCTTTGATGGCTAGAGCATATCGGACAAGTGATTCCACAGGGAGGATGATTAAAGGAAGGCTGAGCACTCGAGACAGGGTTGGGTCATGCACGGAGCACCCTCCTTGCCCTCCGCGGTGGCTGCAGAGGCAAGGATGATTTTGAGGTAGGTCCTGGCCCGCCTGCCTTCCTCCTCCCCTCTGAATCCCAGCTTTCATCCCCAGGGGCTCAAGCACCGAACAAAACAACGCAGCCTACTGTGACACAGCCAATAGGAAGTTATTGTGGTGTTTCCTGTTGAAGACCAGCTGTGTATCCTGTAATAAAATGAACATTAATACGTGATTCCTGTAGTAGTGACTACAGAAACAGCACAGCTTAGTCATGACTAGAAAGAAGACAAGCAATATATTCTTAAGAGATGGGTTCTCAGCTGACATGAAAAGTAGGGGACAGAGTGTCATCCTGGGTACAAGAGGAGACAAAAGAGGCTGGCAATAGAGGGAATTTAGCCTAAGTCCAATGGGTGTCAAAAAAGCTGGGAGAATTTTCTTACTGATTCCACAACCTGTAAAGCAAAGGCTGTTACGACAGGAAAAACCAAGCAAAGTCTCCTCAAATTGCCTGCATTAAGGTTCTCCAACAAAACAGCATCAGTGGTGTGTGTGCGTGTGTGTGTGTGCGTGTGTGTGTGTGTGTGTGTGAACATGCATATATGCATATGCATATAAAAGAAGCAAGAATGATTAGACTAGATCATGCAATTGCGGAGCCCACTAAGGCCAAAGTTTTCAGCAAAGGTTGTCAGGCTGGAGAAAAAGGGAGAGGTGATGTGGCCTGTGGAGTTCAAAGGTGGCTTGCTGGTAGAATCCAGTCTCCCTAGGGGGCGTCATGCATTTTCTCTTAAGGCTACCAGCTGATTGCACAGGCCCACACACATTATGGAGCATAATCTGGTCTTCTGAAAGCCGACTGATTTAAATGTTAATCTTATCTAAATACCACCTTTGGGCTGGTGGTAAACTAGTGGTAGAATACTTGCGTAGCGCATGTGTTCCCAGGTTCCAACCACAGCACTGCAAATGAATAATAAGTGAAAACTCCCTTCTCAGGAATGTCTAGAGTAATTGTTACCCATCCTCATTCCCAGGTGCTGGGAGGGAACACAGGTCTTTGTATCAATCCACATTACCAGAATTTTTTATTATGTTTTTAGAATATCCAATAAAATGTTGAGGAGTCAGTTTCCATAAATGACAAAAACGAATGCGTACATCTTTAAAACCCATTAAAAACAATCTCAGAAATTAGTTCCCAATCCTGGACCAATCATATTTATGGAGTTGAGATAATTTTGCAGAAATCATGACACGAGTTTCTTTAGACAGCAATGGTGTAGCCAAGTGCTTACTGTTTTAACTTCCTGGTCCAACGTGTGGTCCCTGGGAGTAAGATATATGTGATGATGATATTTTATGAACATAGGTATGATGATAGTGTTCCTGAAGAACCACTCAGAGTGCTACGGGAGGCACCTGCGATTTAGGGAGCATGGGTACTTCCAAGTAAGTCTGGGTGGATAGGCCTCCAGTGTGGCACATCTGTGACCTATGTCAGGATGCCTGTGTCACAACCACTTACACACTGTTTCACTTTGTACAAGTAATTTAGAGTCTCAAAGTTTCAAATCTGATCGTCTACTAAAAAATAAATAGTACTTCAAACTGTAATAATTCCGATCAAATGAAAAAATGCAAATTATTTAGCACAGTGACTAGAAAACAGTAAGTACTCAATAAATGCTAATTGCTAATTACTGTGATTAGCTTTTCTTAGAAATAGTCTTATTTGGATATTTTTATTAGTTACATACAATAAAATCACTAAGATTTTCTTCAACACACACTTTAACAAAAAGTACATGTGCACATGGATGTGAGTACATACAGATATATTACATTTGGTAAAATTATGCATAGGTCAAGTAAAAAGTTAGAGTCAACAATATTTATGCATTTATTGTAGCACCAGGGATTAAAAACAGGGTCTTTGCTTTGAACTACATCCCCTGCCCCTTTTTGGTTTTTAGTTGAGGCAGGGTTTCGCTCAGTTGCTAAACTGCCCAAGCTGGGCTAGAATTTGTGATTCTCCTGTCTCAGCTTCTCAACATGCTAAAAATTATAGCCTGCATCACTGGGCCTTTTTTAAATTTAATAATTTAAGAGGCAACCGGGAATATAACTATTTCTGACCTATCCTTATTAAATTTAAATTTTCTGATAATCCCAAATGTTCATTTGTCAGCATAAAAAAGTTGTTTGTATATCAGATACAATATTCATTAAGAAAGAATTTTCCAGTTCTTCCTGTGCTAATGGCACTAAATTAAACATAATGTTCTTCTGAATAGTGGAAAATACGAACTCTGTGGCTAGCGGTATAGAAATATCAACAATAACAGTGTTCCACGTCTATTCTTTAGACCTCCTTCAGGATTCCTGTCTTAGTTTCGGACATCCTCAAGCCATGTCATAGTACCCAGGTGCTTCAAACAAGGAGGTGGCTCTTCCTATGTCCTTCCTACAGTAAACTCACCTGAACTCGAAACAAACCTGAGTCACTGGTAGCGTGTGAGGGTGTGGACAGAATTTTGAGAATTTGTAAAGCAGTCTTTAAATCTCTTCCATCCATTGATGTGTTTATTTATGTTACTACACTTCTACTTTTTTTTCTAATTGAAAATATTTCAGTGAAAAAAGAGACTATTTGGTACCCCTTCCCCCCTCCAAAACAAACAAAAGCTGGTTACATTTAAATCGCAGCTGAAGTGATTTAACATTCTTAGGAAGAAGTTATGCTTTTTTAGTATTAGTAATAGACTTTGAGAAAAGTAAAAGCATAAATGGGGTTGGAGGAATAGCTCAGTGGTAAAAACATTTGGCTAGGAAGCTCAAGGCCCTGAGTTCTATTCCTTAGCACAACATATGCTGGGCGTGATGGCACACGTCTATATTCCCAGCACTCAGGAGGCTGAGACAGGAAGATTGCTATGAGTTTGAGGCCAGCCTGGGCTCTATAGTAAGTTCAGGACCAGCCTGGACTACAGAGAGACACACTGTCTCAAAACAACAACAACGAAACCTCTATGCATAGGCATCTAAATAAATTTTCTTCCTTTGAAAATATTTTTAAGTATGTAGGTAAGAATATATCCAAAAATATTAATCTTAAGAGAGTGTTGCTAAAGCATGAAAGTGTGAGAGTATATAAGATTATCATTTATACACAAACATTTATTACTATTTTACAATAGATTCAGGATAGCACATTTAAAAAAATCTTTTCTTTAGGGATTTATATGCTAACTAAGGACTAAAGTATGATTCGTATAATGTTGTAAAGAAGAAAAGATACAGAAGACGCATAAGCTGAGGGGATGGGATTTTTAATGAAAAACGCTTGAATTAGTGTAGGAAGAGTGACCTGAAGAAAAGGTATGAAAGTACATTGGGAGCAAAGTGGATGAGGAAGGCTTGTTGGCAAGGCTGCAAACAGCCAGCTGCTGATAGCATTAAGAAATGCCATGGGGAAGTAGCATTCAGGTAGAGGAAACACAGATAACACAAGTGCTCAGAGGTGCACAGGCACAGAAAGGCTCACCAGTGGAGCGTTAGCTCCAGGCAGAGCTGGAACCACAAAGACACTGAGATCTACTTTCTAAGAGGACATGAATTCTTATCCTTGTGGTGTTAGCATAGGGACAATGAGGGAAAAAAATAAAGTTAAAAGATTTTAAGACTTGGTAGCTAAGCAGGTGGTGATATCTTTAACTGTAGGGAAATTAGATAATAAAAATATTTTGGAAACATTTTATAAAATTAGGCTGCACATCACTGAATTAGAATTCAATGGTATAGTAATATAAGCTACCGGAAATTATATTGGCTCACATGAACACCCAGCTGACAGGTGTCTGACTTGTTCTCAGGTCATTGATGGACCCCTTCTCTTGGAGGCAACTCAGCGAGCACTAGGACTTCGTTTTCTGAGGAGTTCTTGCCTTCTCTCCTGTTGAGCTCTATTATCCATCTTTAATAAGTTTACTTTCACCCAAATACATGTTTAGCAGTTTAGGTCAAGTTTTATAAACATTTTGACTATGAATTCTTCATAGTGACTACACAGCACCTTATCTGAGTAACAGTCACTTAAAAAATAAAAGTTTCAGTGAATTCTAAAAGAAACAATTCTGTCCATGGGATCTAAATTAAAACAAACACAGAAGCTTTGGGTAAGTCTGAACAGGAACGGTTTGAGTCGAGTGAATACAATTACGTAAACTGAAGTAACTAAAATGTACGATACATGAACACAACAAGCTCAACTTTATGTTGCTTTATTGTATCATACATTTAAAATAATTTTAAAATAATCTGAGCACCAAAATGTTCTGAAACAATTCTTTAAGAAAAAAGGTTTCAGATTTTTTTGTTGGATTTTTTTTCCCTGCAAGGAGAGAATAATGATTTGAGTGTACTTTTTAATCCGAATTTTCATGTACATTTAATTGGAGTAAACTACAATATCCTTTCTCTGTTCCTGAACACCCCCCCCCCCCACCAAAAAAAAAAGTGTCGAACGGCATTTGTAATATGTATAAGAAATTTTGTGGTCTCCAAGACTCACTGTTTTTCTTATTCATTTAATTCTGGCAATATTCTACTAAGAGAGGAATTCTTACTTTATTTAACGAATGGTGAAACCAAAGCTCAAGATAATTTGTTTGAAGTAATGTGGTCATTTAACCAAAAACTTTGACTATTATCCTTATGGATTTATTTAATTACAACTGTTCACTTTCAGAAGTTCAAATTCTTTATTTGTTGTAAAAATAAGGCTTCCAATTGTAATCAATGAGTAACAGATACTGAATGTACTACTGATATATCTGTGGGGCGGTGCTGAACAGGATGTCAATATGACATTAATAAAAAAGAAAGAGTCTAACTTTTAATAAACTATTTCTTCTTTCTATGGAACTGAGAAAACTGTTATTTTTCTGAACAATACATACCAATGTTCCCAGTATTTTTTATGTCTACAGTTTGATAGTGGAAATCATGTATGAAAGTAAGATTTTACTTTCAACAGTTTCTAAATACAAAGAGCCTTAATTTGATTGTAGAAAATCTATCCTCTTATTTCCCTGTGAACTAATAACTTTATTCTACTGCGTTTTTAACAATGTCTGCATTTTAACATCTCCTATATCTTCTAGTATGTTGTGTTAAAAAGTGCTGAAATTTATGCTATGGTTATTTGAATTATTGATGAAAAAGAACCGTTATATTTTCCAAAGCGACATCCTTTTACTAGAACACACAAAAGAACCCAAAAAAATGAATTAAAATATCTGATCCTCAGCTAGCAGAGTATTGCTTATTAATTACCGGTGTTGTGAACTTGGAGCTGTCACATTGAACTCTGTGTTTCATTTTTCCTGAGTTTCTACTTTTCCTCAAGTCGAAGTTTCTCATGACAATGAGATAAGAAAATAACATGACTATATTTTTCAAATTTCATATATTACTTTCTATCAAAAATTTACACTACCATAATATATGTTAATATATGAAACTATTATTTGTCAATTAAAAGCAAATAGAAAAATCACTATTGGCAAAGTCGTGTTGAAATCAACTCTAACCGTCATGGGATCCAATCTGACACTTTGATTCATATGTACACTGTTGTGAGAGTGAATTAAGTTAATTAACATATTTATCACTACAACGATGTCATTTGTGTGTGTATGATGAGAATACTAAAAATCTATTCTTTTAGGAAAAACACTTTTTGAAGCATGCGATACATCACTCATTATTAGTGATCACCATTGACGAGTTCAATAAACTCCTCTACAGTATACGTGTAACTTTGTACCCTCTTGTTAGTGTCTGTCGCCTCCCTACACTCACCTCACGTCAAGCACTGGTGAGCATCTTTTTGGTCTTTGCTCTGTCAGAGCTGCTACATCAGATCACCCATATAAATAATCCCCTGCAATACTTGTCTTTCCGTGCCTGATTTATTTCACATAACATAATGTCTTCTATTTCCATTCACATTGTCAGAATGACAAAAATTTCTCACTTTGAAGGCTGTTCAGCATTTTAAGTTAATGGGCTGGAAGGACTAATATTATTACAATGTTTATAGTATCCTAACGAAGCTAGAGATTTAATGCAATTCCTATCAAAATTACAATGGCTTTGCTTACATAAATAGAAAAAATCCTTAAAATTTTTATAAAACTTCCAAAGAATCTGAAGAACCAAAGCATTCATGAGAAAAAATAAAGATATTCTACTACCTGATTTCAAATCTGTTATGAATTTCATAAGCTGACATATCACATATTATTATACAATATAGCAGTGAAAGTAGCATGTCCTTGCTATAAAAGCAGATATTACCCATCTGAGCATGACAGAGATCTCAGAAAAAAAAATATCCACATGTCTCTGCAGTCAACTGGATTTTGATTAAGGTGCCAAGAACAAACAATGATGCAAAGCACAAGGTAAGAGGAATATGTATTGATCCACATGGAAGAATAACTTTAGACCCTTACCTGACATTATTATACGAAATCAATTCAGAATAGATTGCAGGCCTAAACATATGACCTAACACTCTAATACTACCGAAAAGCATAACACAGAGCACAAGTTCCATGACCACGACTTTGGTCTGGGCAATGATTGTCAGATGGAAATCCAGAAGTATGGCAACCAAAGTGGAACTGGACAAGTAAGACAACGAAGTGAGAGGCTTCCGTACAACAAAGCAAATGACCAACGGAGCAAAGGCACGACCTGCAGAATGGGAGAAAAGATTTGCAAACTGTGCATCCTCTCTGGGAAGAGTTAATAAAAGGCAAGAACAACTCTCTAGCAAGAAAGTAAAGGGCCTGGTTCAAAACTGGGCAGCAGGCGTCTCTCAGAGACAAGGTATGAACGGCGACATCCAAATGAGAAAACGACGTCTCTAATCATCAGGGAAATGCCAACCAAAACCACAATGAGATACAGAAATGACCAATGATAACTGTTGGCAAGGGTGTGGAGAGCGGAGCCCTTATGAAACGCTTTACAAGGATGTGAATTAGTACAGCTGTTTTGGAAAATAACACAGAGACTCCTCAAAAAGGTAAAATTAGAACTATCATCCGACCTAGCAATCTCATTGTTGGGTATATGTCCAACGGGAAGGAAACTGGTATGTTGAAAGGAGAGCTGCGTTCCTGCGTTCACTGCAGTTACTCACAATAGCCAAGGGTTAGGCTTAGGGTTAAGTAAAAAAATCTCAACATTCCTGCTGTTTGCACCTTCTCAGTTTTAGTATAATTGCCCAAAGCAGCTTTAATATTATTAATTTTACTTTTATTAACACTTCAAGGGTATTAAATATCTACATTATTTTTTTCAAAGTAATAAAAGTTAAATTTATTTTTATACAGTGTAATAAATAAGACTGAACAGAAACCTTTGCCAAATAATCAAATATTGGCCTTAAAATTATTTTTCAATTTCTGAAAAAATGACTTGAATATAATCATTTCTATATTGCAATATGGCACCATGAATTCAATAGTTAATTACACATTCATGTTCAGAAAAAAATATTTGATGATGTTAGACAGCAAAATTCATAAAAATTTTACTATGATGCATCGGGGACACATGGCTTGGATGTTCCCACCTGCTCCATAACATTCTCCATCCAATGAGCTGTGTGGTACTTTGATTTCCAACCTCAGCTATTGTAAAGATAAATGAGCCTTAGATAGACTAATAGGTAATGAACTTTCTATGACAAGATCTTTAGAAGTAGAATAACATATATGCACATTTTGAGTACCTGACCTATTATTTATTTATTCAAGAAAAGAATGACCGAGTTCAAGGAAACAATGATTGAGATTAGAAGCTGACTCAGGTACCAGGCTCCACAAATGCCCAAATCAAAAACATTGGATTCCTTTCCTCAACAATTCTGCTTTCTAGTGACTACTGAACTAAACATATAATTGGAGGAAAGTAAAAGAGTCAGCTCTTTGCTTCAGGACCTAAGAGTGTCAAATTATAAACAAATCAATTGCAAGCATCACATACTGCCGTAACTGATGGAAGCGTTTAGAAAAGAGTTGATCACAGTACTGTGCTTATTCTGAGGAAATACCGTGTGGCGCTGACTTTCTACTTAGGATTTTGTATTTTGGCAGCCTATGGCCCTGCTGTGTCATTCAGGAATGCGATGTGATTTCCCCACAAAGACTTACATGTTAAGAAAAGGAAGACAAAATTTTGTTACATAGGATTTTTTTTTTTTTTGGTGTGCTTTAGTGGAATCGTGGGTGCTTTTTAATATGATGTTTTCCTAGTAAGAACTCACAAATATGAAATTGGCACCACTGAAGACAGCCCATCCTGTGAGCACCTGGACCACATTGCACAGTCAGAAGCATCTATTCAAAGCAGCAGAGAGACACTTTAGTAATTATAAAATCCTCTGAAAGTGAAATAGGCAATTAGTGGATTTTCCATCTTATTTTTTAATTTTCATGGAAAACTCAAGTGTAGTGAGTTCTTTCATTTGGGATTGCGGGGCTCATTAACAGGAAGGGGTGACTCTCTATGTATGATAATGGCACAAGTTGTTGACTGGAAAACCAATAAAGAATTACAAATTAAATTAAAGTCAATATTAAAATGAGCCACATTGAAAGGGTGAAAAAAAACATGCTGCTACTACAGATTAGATAATTATGCATTATATATATATTATATATATATGTAATTGCCTGGATATTTACATGCCAAGTACTCAGTTGCTCACTGAGACTGTTATTTAAAAAATGATAAACTTTAACCTTTCACATATTTAAGCTACAATTGAGATTTATTTCTTTAAAAAAGGTCTTAGATTATTTTTGGAAACCTATACAACAATATTAAACCACTCAACAATGCTTTATTGTGACAGACATATAAACATCCAAAGTCACAGTAGTTCTCAACTCTACCCTGCACGTGATACTCACCTTCTCAGTCTCCTCTGTTTCCACTTCATTGCTCTATCTTTTGTTCTTTGAAGATACTGCTTCCCCAGCTCTTCTTCAGAAGAGCTACTTGCTACCTTTGAAGCTGAGTATCACAAAGTGCTGATCTAAGCAGAAATTGTTTACTGTAATTTCAGGTCTCCTCCCCTCCTACATAAAAAACACTCAGTTTTGAATTTTATGACCTCACATTGCAGCTGACATCTCTCCTTGTCACAGTCAAAGACAACAACATTGGACCACCGTTCAATTCTTAAAATTTTAGCTTCTATGTCCCTACAGATGTCTTCAAGGTTTTCAGCATTCTTTTTAATATCAACATCCACAAAAGCTGAATCCTCAATGCCTTGGCCCTTCAAGTCTTCAAACATTCCTCTTTCACAGTCTAATAAGTCTACCTGCCACTTTACATCCACCCTTTACTAAGACGACATGCCTTCTTTCACACTACCCATGATTATATCCCATTCTATGAGTGTTACCTTTTCTATCACTTCTACTCACTATG
Organism: Ctenodactylus gundi; assembly: GCA_004027205.1. NCBI lineage: Eukaryota > Metazoa > Chordata > Mammalia > Rodentia > Ctenodactylidae > Ctenodactylus > Ctenodactylus gundi. The sequence continues at coordinate 71,413 of PVKB01003174.1, read as the reverse complement.
TTGGTGCCACCGAAATTATTCAGCCCCTCCAGGACCAAAAAACAATGGACCCAAAGGCTATTCTACTAATGCTTCCTGCTCACCTTACTTACCTTAAAACCCCTGGCTTAGTACTAATATTTTCCTTGAATACATCATCAACTATTGTTACTCTCTCAATTCATTTACTGACTTTTAGAAGGCAGAGTTGTAAATACATAAATTTTTCACTGATTTTTTATCTGCACAGGTGAAGAAAATTGATTGACAAAACTCCTGTAATGTCATTTCACTCTGTTCATCTAAATGGAAGCTCTATCTTGCTAGCTGTTTAGACCAATGCATTTGGAGTCATCTTCAACCTATCATTAACCCTTCATATTAAATTCATCAGTAAATTCTGTTGATTTTTTAAAAAACATCCAGCGTCTAAACACTTTTTACTTCTTACAATTGCTGCAATCGTGACCCCATCATCATCTCCTGTATGCATTAGTAGAAACTCCCCGCTTTGTCGTTCACCCCACTTTCACCACATCACCTCCAACCCCTGACCCTCACAACTAGCGAGGAAGTTACTTCCAGCATTAGCCAGGCATAAGCTTCGACTTTGTCCTCTACCTGGAATTCTTTTACCCCGAGACAGTCAGGTGGCTTGTACTCTTGGATTACATACTACTAACACCATGATAATGGAGCAAGTGGGAGCTAATAACATGGTTAGAGAAAAGATGACAAAAACACACAGATGATACTTAACAAGTAGCAATAAAAAGCAAAGCAAAAATAATCAAACAAAGGGTAAGTAGCCGTGAAAAACAAAAAGGAAAGGAATGGCCTGTTCTACTCCGACAAGAATGTTGCTGGCTATCATACACAGTTTTAATAAGGTAGGTCACACAACTGTCTACTTTCATATCCTAGGTGCTTCATGAAATAGCAAACATGTAGCTTGGATTTCCAAGTAGCTTTCAATTCGGATCCGGAATGCACTACTCACACAAATGCATTCTTTTTATTCATTATTTCAACAAGTCCCTATCATATTCTTATAGTTAACAACCCAGATGCTTGCTTATAGGCAAAGAATGTGCTAAATGCTGATTCTGATGTAAATATTTGGCCACAACATTTCATACAATATTTTTAATTAAAGATCTGACACTTTGGCATCCGCTTCAATGAGTTTAATTTGTTCTCAGAAAAGATTCCTGCTCAATGTTTTGACTTCACACTGACATCAGTTGATATAATGTGGCCAACTCATAATGAGTCTCAAAGTAAAAACCCCTGTGGAGGGTCCTGCGTGTACTGATGCGTATCAGTGCCCTCTGGCTCACCATTCTCTGTGATATGTTTCCATTTCAAAATGACAACAGAAATGATGAAAGTCTAAAAAAATATTTTATGCACTCACCATAGAATGTCAGACCAGCACATACACTATTGAACTTACGGTCACACGGCAAAAAGATATTTTGAAGAAATATATGGCTTACTAACAATGCCATAACAATTCACATGAAAGATAACACGGTTCAGGAGCTCAAACCTAAAAGAAACGAATCACTTCAAATTTCACCCTAAGTAAAAAATTATTCCATGTAGTTACTCAAAGATATTATTTTCCTTCCCATCTCTCCCAGGTGTAGAGTAGGGACAGCTTTAGCTCTCAAGTTTTCCATCAGGAAAAGAGTATTGTTTATACAATTACAGATTCATGTGTTTATTATATAGCTATTTAGGAATCTGGGTCAGAAAACAGAGCTTGAGAATCTCATCTTTTCAAAATGATTCAATTAAAAAATATTTGAGTGCCTAGGTGTACAAACTATTCAACTCAATTTACAAAGGATATCACAATTTTTAGACTGTCTCTGTCCTTAAACCACATTAAAAAACAGAACTTAGTGACATATCTAGTAAATATGTAGAGAGCTAGTGAATTCAGAGACAGTATAGGACATAGAATGATTATAAAATATAAAATAAGAGACAACTATTCAGCCAGTGAAACTAGAGAAGGCCTCAGGAAGGCGAGAACTGACTGGAAGCAGAAAGTCCTACCTACAAGTTTTGAGTTTTCTATGATGTGAAAGTTTTAGTAAAGAATCATTCCCACCTAAAATCGCCACAATGTGTACTGTACAGAATGGCGGGAGCAGGCAGGATAATATACTGAGGTGCTAATTTACAAAATTCTAAAGCATTATTTTGAAATACATTTATTATATTAGCAGACCACTGATAAGGAGTCTAGCAGTGGGCCCAGCAGAGGATAGTACAGTATCTCTGCTAAAGTAGCCACTATGAGCCTCTCACAGACCCAGGATCTGAAGTGTGCCAAGAGGTAGGGGATCAATGAGGCTTGCTCCAGTGCCCACAGGCTAGGTCTGCTTGATAGGCCTTTTCCTGGACATTAAGGGTAGGCCTGGATGCTCAGAGAAGTTATTTCTTTGTTTTCTTCTTGGGAAAGTTAGAGTATATAATGATCACCTAATGGCTAAGTACTATGCAAGTTAAATAAAAAGCAGCCCAAATCAAGAGATGAGAGTAATTAAAGCTTTACTGATCTAAGGACTGAGTGAAGTTTCTGGAATCGTCAAGGACACTGTGCACTGGTTGCTGCCTCTTACATTTTTGGGGGAGTAAGATCTACAGTATTGAATACTCCAATTCCATTTGGTTTAGAGATGGAACAGAACAGAAATAACTCCAGGCTTAGGGTGAGGCATGCTAAATTCAAATTTCATTTCTGCTACTAATCAGTTGTTGGCCTCTAGGCTACTCTCTTAACTTTTAGTCTCTTAAGAAAGAGTCTGACTAAGAAGCTTTTGCAGTGCCACTAGGCTCTATTATTTTGGGAACAGCAAAAGATAATACCCAGAATTTCTGGAAACATATGCCGCAGTTATGTGCAAAACCAATGGGGAAAAAAGGAGTTTGGTTGGGAATTAGATAACTACCTATATTCCCTTTAGACTATGATAAAAGACATAAATATTAATAAAAATATTGAAAAAATAATGATTAACAGAAACTTCTAGCAAAAGTAGGAAAGTCTGGTTTGAAGAAACACACAGAAATGAGCACAGATTCTTGGCTTTTTGTGTTGTTGTAGTTTCAGGATGTTTGTGTCAAAGTGTTGATTTATTTTCCACGGTGGGAGCCAGTATTTTTGGGACCAACGAGTGAATGCAATACACTGGACAAAGGACAGGGAGATCTTCATATAATATAGAGCAACGTGAACAAGGACGTTACTGGGAATGTTTTTCTTTCTTTTTTAAAAATGTGGACCCTCGACCAATGTTACAAGGGAAGAAACTTGGAAGCGGGCACTTTATTTTAACAAATTGGATGCTTACCAAACTAGAAGAGCCTATGCATGGCTGTAATTAAACAATGATTCTAGACGGTAAATTTAGGAGTATATTGAGAAAGTGGATCAAATGTCAGATGAGAAATACATCTTTCTCAGTAGTGATGTCTTAGATATTTTACACTTAGGATTTCTGGAGTCTGAAAAGTTCTCACGGACAGTCTTTAGTCTAAAGATCTCAACCAATTTCTCAGAGGCAGCCAAGTATAAGAAGCTGCTTCAGGGAACAGTCACATCCATGTAAAGGAAGAAACTTAATAAAAGTCACACAACTACCAGCAAGCCTTAAAACCACCAGAGTAAGAAGATTTTAGGGAAAGGAACAGATAAAGGGTTCCTACACTATATAATGGTTTGTTTATTTAAATTTGCATTAGAGGCAAGATGAGGACTATTATGAACTCTTTAATGAATAGTTCAAGGTGACGTTAAGAGAGGACTTTTACAAGCAGATTCTACATAATAGTTGAGTTTTTATTAGCTGGTAAATGTTCTTGATTCAAAGTAAACTGAGATTTTTAGGATAATAAACACTAAGTTTATATTTTTTAAAGGCAAACATTTAAGAAATCAGAAAAACAACTGATTTTAAAATAAATTCAATTGTTCAGAGGCATTTGCATGTGTTGATTCGGTAGCGGCAAAAGAACAGACTTCTTCCAGGTGAATGAGTGGCAGAGAGCAAGTTCTATTCACAGAATATGCAGGAAATCACTGCATACCGGTAAGGAAAAGAAAAAAGTAACCATTCTTGCAAACCAATGCATGCACAGCAGCGGCTACCCATGGACCCCTGACTATTCACAATGAAGATACTCCTCCTGCTCCGAGGCAGCTAGTCAGAATGACTTCCTTTTACTTCAAACAAAGGCAGCACCAGAAGAGAGGAGACAACTGCGCTTCACGTCTTACATGATTATTTGGTAACTTGTCCTGATTTCCTCTTTTCTCACGGTAAATTATTCTGAACGTAAGTTTACGGAATCTAGAGCCTGCAATTTACTTGGAAGCATTCCAGGATGAGCCCTTGGGAATTTGGTCCTATTTGGCTATACAGGAAGATTCAGATATATGCAGATTTAAACATCACGGATTCATTATGTAAAGCATGAAGTCAATGAATAGCAGACAAGACTTTCATCTGTTTCCCAAATTAAGCAAAATTATTTGAACTGTTTTCTGAATTCTTAACATATGCCACAGAAGTGAGTTTGCTTCTGAAACTTGCTTAGAGAAAGCAGAAATCATTTCAAAACCAACTTCATTATCCACGCACGAAAGGGGTGATCAAGGACCAACTGAAGCAATAAAGAAGCGTTATCTCACGGCCTGACCGTAGCCACTCTACAATACAACTCTGTGAAACTCTGAAAACTCCCTACATCTGTGTTAACTTCTCCAAGTTAAATGGACCTCATGGATACAGGGTAGGACTTCAGCAGAAACAGGACAGATACCAATAGATCGCATGGCATGCTTCTGACCATCTGTACTTAAAACTGAACACTAATGTCATTAAACAGAAATATATAACATTTTATGGGCTAATGGTGAAAATATTGTTAAATAATAAATCATTTCTGGCTCATTGCCAAGGAAGTTGCCTTCTAAGTCTTCATTAGTATATGTGCCAAGCTCCAGAAATTCACTTTTGTCTGAAGAACAGTACCAGTAATTTCTATGGATATCTCCAAGGACTACTGTTTTTCATTCGGGCACTAGAAACTAATTGAAAAAAATCATCTTGCTTTAAAAAAATTAGGCAAGCAAAGGGGAGGTAATGTTACCTCAAAATATAGTCCTTATTTATTTTGTAAAGGTTTTGAGTAACTTATAAATTACAACTTATAACTTTCCAGTGAAAACTTATGCATTGAAAAGAAAAACTCTGACTCTGGCTGATACACAAATTAATAAAACAAGCACAATCTTCACTAACCTCTAGGCCTAATGCTTAGAAGTTAAGCTTCTGGATTTTATAAAGGTAAGTGTCCTTGTAAATTATTTTCATTTTATTTTTAAAGTATGATTTAGGTTCTACATATCATCAGAAAATATAGTGACATACATGAATTTTAAAGCTACAGTTAGCTATATTTTTTCATTACATCTTAAGATTCTCTTATCTTATAGATTTCTTCTGGCATACATATTTATTGTCTGATATTAATGAAATTAAATTTGTATTGATAACTGTTTTGAGACTTCTGCAGTAACTCAACACTTGGTAAGGTTTGTACTGTGCCTAAGACAGAACCAGGAATTTCTAATTTTCAGAGTAGTTATGTAAGCAGAAAAATTTCCCCTCTCACCCCCAAAAATATTCACATCAAATCCCTGGACTTTGTGAATGGTGTCATATTTGGATAAAGGAATTTTTCAGATGTAACTATTCTCAGCATGTTGAGATAAGGTTTTCCTGGATTATCCAGGTTCCCTGTATTGGTCAGGATTCTCTGATAAAATAGAATTAAGATAATGGTGGGAAGGCAGAGGGAGAGATGTCAGAGAAACAGAGACAGACTCAGAGAGAGAACCAGCTTAAAAATAAAGACCTGGCTTTCAAAGTAGTGGATACATGGAAGTTCAAGACCCGTAGAGTAGTCTGGCAGGCTGAAAATTCAAGTAAAAGTTGATGCTGTAGCCTTGTGTTTTAAATTTGTAGGGCAGGGGAACAAGCTAAACTTTTGGGCAGGGGTTTTGTGCTATGGTCTTGAGGCAGAATTCTTTTTCCCCCAAGGAATCTCTGGTTTTGCTCTTTAGGAGGATTTCTGCTGACTGTGCAGTTCTATCCATATTATGGAGAATAATCAGCTCTTTGTAATATTATTAACATCCACAAAATATCTATCCAAAAAATCTAGACTTGTGGTGACCAAAAAACTGAGTGCTACATTCATCAAAGCACAAAATTAACCTGCTCAGAACCTAAAACTAAAGACTAATGTTTTACTGAAGAGAAGTGAGAGAAAGCCAAATGAAGACATGCAAAGAGACGTGGTTACAAGTCAAGGAGCCTGGCAGCAGCAGATAGAGGTAGAAGAAGCACAGAACCAAATTTTCCCTGGAGCCACACGGGGAGCATACCATGCTGAACTTGACCTCAGACATTCGGGCTCCGGAGCCACAAGTGAACAAGTATGTGCTGTTTTAAGGCAAGTAGCTCATGGTAATACAAGAATTACAGAACATTAATACACTTTTTCTGAATATAAATTTGATATTGGTTTCATCTCAATTACTTTTAGCCAGCCGGTTTTTCTGGTATGTTATTTTGTGATATTATGACATGATTTTTATCTTCCATGCCCAGTTTCCACCTGCCCATCCCTAGAAGATCACTGTCAAAAAATGCAACCTTAAGCGATGAGCACCTTGCATTTGGATTGGATAGCAAAAAATGATTTTGTCACCCAATATAGATTGATAGTGATGACACATAAGGAAGAAAATCAAAAATTAAAATTTACCTTGGGTCATAACAGTGGTGGTAGAAAGGAGAGCATATGAACAAGAGCTATTTTAAAGGGAGAGTCATTACAATGTCGTTGCCTGCTAGACGAAATACGTGAAAAGAAATAATCCATCAAAAGTACGTAAATCTTATGGATTTGGTGATTGGGAAAACAAAGGTACTTCTAAGAAGAAAGTTGAAGAGGTGGTTTGTGTATGTGTGTGTGAGTGTGCCCGTGTGTGTGTGCCCGTGTGTGTGTGTGTGTGTGTGTGTGTGTATGTGTGTGTGCGTGTGTGTGCATGTGCATGCATTGATTTAGGCAGGGCAAGAAGAGGGTCAAGAGTGGAAAGAGGGAATGTGTAATGACAAGAATAAATAAAAGTAAAATTTAAGCTTAGAATACACTGAAATTGGGGAGTTGGTTAAATATGTTAATATAGATATTCATTAAGAGAAAGTTAATAGAAAACATAGAAAAACCAGGTCAATAATTATAGATGGGTCCATCATTATTCTTCTCCTACTTACATGATAGGCATTGTCACCCCAAAACATGAAGCTTAATATAACTTTTGTTATCACACTTGAAAATAAATCAAAATGTGAGGCTAGTTATTACCCAGTTTGCTGTACCATTGATAACAAAAGTAATAAAATTATGGAATCACTGATAATGTTTTATTCCTAAAACACATTAAGTTTTGGATAGTTTTCATACTGAGCAAACCAAAAGAGGGGAGGAAAAGATTTTAGAGAACAATGATAATAATGGGAATATTTATTGTTTTTAGACTAATTGGGAAAGTTATTTGGTAATAATTTACCATGCAAGATTTCAGGATCGTAAGTTTTTTTATAAACATCTTTAGAAATGATGTCCTTTAAGAACTTAGGCTTTTCCATCACTTCTGGTGGTTTCATTTAAAAGAAACACTAATTACAAATATATATAATGTTTCCATTCAGAAATAGACCTTCTTCTACATGTTACGGAGCACTGACTCATCTCCTCTCAATAACCCCATGAAATAAATGCTGCCCGACTTTATATATGAGGACTTCATATCACAATGTGATTAAAAAGTATTGCTCAAGTGCACACAGCTAGTAAAAGCTGAGCCAGGATGTTAACCATGATAGAAATCTCTAAGCTATACTACTCTATGCTTTGTGTGCTATAAATAAAGCTGCTATTTATTTAGAATTATGTAAAGTACACTTACTTAGCATTCTCCTTTTTACTGAAGTAGAAAAAGGCTTTCATTTACCCTTTGTTCTTCCACTGGATCAGTGGCAATTCATCTGATGTTCATTTTGAATACCTTTGCTTGAGAATCACAGTTATATTTAACATCTCAGAGTGCTACAATGCAAACTCTATCAATACTCTTCAAAGCAAAAGAAAGAAAACCAATCCTATAAAAAGAGACCATAATGTATGGAATTTAATAATTTTCACAAAAGGGCAGTTTGTTGTAACTGTAAGTAAACACTGAACTGCCTGATAACTTGCTTTTTTCTTTCTTTTAATTTTTATTTCCGAAGAACCAGAATTTTCCTTAACCATCTGAGCCAGAGAGCTGGTGTAATTGCCAAATCCATCTCATCAGATATTTTCTGGATTAACGAATTACATCCAACCCAAAGAAGTTAGAATTCATAGAGGAAATCCAGAGTTTGAGATTTTCAAGGAGCATCACATAAACTTCAATTCTGAGGTAGGACATTATAAGTAATCATCTCATCCGCCACGGAGAAGCATAGTAAATGACGAATCCCAGGTGACATTAACACTTTTGAAATAAAAACAAAACAGAATTGGTGTCAGTTCTCGTATTACTCCTTCTACTGGTGTTATTTCGATTGTATGTTGCTCCCTACCATTGGTGACCACTGGTCGCCATGACAGCTTTCCGGGGGAGGGTCGAAGGTACCACAGCCCTGCATGAGCTCATACACAGAAAACATCATCTTGACAAAGTGCCAGGCTGTCCTGGCATCATGCCTGGAAAACTGAGTCCCTTCCCACCACTGTTTTTGGCGAGCATTACCATTGCTGGGCTGTCTCTCCTTTCTAACTATCCTTTGCGATGTAGAGAGGACATACCTGCAGTCATCCCTTTGCACCTCTGAGGAATTGGTCCCAGGAACTCTGTGACTGCAAAAACCCTTAGATGCTTGTGACCTTTGCAGAGATGTCAATTTGAGGCAATCAGGAACCACACCTGGATTAGAGTTTGGGAACCACTCCTAGATTGGGAATTGAGAACCAGCCTGGATTATAGTGTGAGTGATATGTGGGCCAGGGAATGAGGGAAGAGCACCCACCCAGATGTGGGAGGCCCAACTGGCACTTGAACTGTGCAAAAGAAAGGAAGAAGAAAGACGGTTACAGCTTCTTCCTCTGGGAGAGCTCTTGCCTCCACAATTGAATGTGAACATTGCCGACTTGCTACACGCCACAAATATTCATCACTGATTCGCTTCAGTCTCAACTTGCACCTGTCTTCCCATCGCTGATCTTCAGTTGCTGATCTTCGGGCTCCAGGCCATTGCTCTTCGAACAGCCGAGATCTGCAGTGGACTCTCGCCGGCTGTCCTGCAGTCCCCGGATGGGTGATCTACTTCAGGGCTGAGCAGGCATCAGACACTCCCGCTTTCGCATGTGCAGGCTGCCATCCTGGACTATCTCTAGCCTTAGATTTGTAAGCCTTCTTATTCTTTTTGTTATAATTTCTGTAAATTCTGCCTTTTGAAAGAACCCAAACTAATACAGATGCTCAAGTTCATTAAATAAAATGACACAGTGTTTGCCTATAAACCATGCAATCTCCTGTACACTTCAACTCTATTCTATATTCCATAAATATCTAATGTAACACAATGTAAATGCCATGTAAATAGTAGTCACACCTCTTCATTGATGGACTATGACAAGAAAATAATAAGTCTATGTATAGTCAGTACAAATGCAAGCTTTTTCTAACACTTTTGACCTGTACTTGGTTGATTTCACAGGTGCAGAATCTACGGACACAAAAGGAGAAGAGCTGACTGTGCACTACTAGGTGTATCAGGTTGGCCCTGGGCTCAAGGCCATCCTCCTGTGTCAGCCTCCTGACTGCTGGGATTACAGGTGTGTGCCACCATGTCTGACTTTATGTGGTGCAGGGGAATCACACTCAGAGCCTCGCACTTGCAGGGCAAGCGCTCTAACTGCTATGTCATTTCTCTAGACTCTGTCTTCTGATTTTCTGTCTTTCAAGATACCATTTGATTCCATTAAAAAGAAAAGTTAACATCCATATCTCATCTAATATTTCATCATTTTAACAGCCCAAGGACTCAAGGTATTTTCCAAAAGTTTCCAACTCCTGTTTCTAAATTTATTATCGAAGAAAACTGCAGCAAACCAGGAGAAATCTACACTGTGTCAGATAAGTTTATCCCAAAGCCCTGGACAACTACTAATGCAGTCCCACCAAATCATGAATTCTCAACATGATGATGTGACTTTTAGCAATAGTGTTCAAGCCTTGATTGCGCAGTGTCCAAGGGAAGACTGTGCAGGCAATGGAGGTAAGCTGTGTAGGGAGAGTGCGGCGCTGCACTAAGTGGTAAGTGTCGCTCGTGCCTGACGCACATAGTCAGTACAATGTAGACCTGCTTGTTATTTTATATAATACCTTAATAAGCTAACATTTTTAAAAAAGATTTGTTACTTATATGCATTAACTATATTATATATTTTATATGTGGTCAAGGATAATTCCTCTTTACTGAACATGGCCCAGGCAAACCAAAAAGTATGGATACTCACAATCTATATTTTATTAGATATATTTAAATATTATAGCCACATGCCATAAACAGAATTGGAAGTGAAAAAGATCCTTAGTAACACTTCTGTGATTATATACCAAGGTAAATGTGACTATTTTTTTTTTAAGAGGCAAATTATAAGACCCATCAGTACAGAAGAGGGTACGTCAAAAATACAAAATTGTGAAAATATATTATGCAATGTGCATTAAAAACAATCACAGAACACTGGCACCAGATGGTCTCAGTGCACAGACTAGACTTCTTTCTCCCATTACAAGTCCCTTTAAATGTCATACTATAATGACTCAGAGGAAGACATACTTTCATAAAGGTGTAGACCAGCAGTAGCATTAGATTGGAGGAGTCAAGGAGTCCCCACCTCCATGCATCCCCCTGGACAAGGAAGTGATAAAGACATCAGCCCTCCGTCACCACCGTCATACCTTGATCCCACCTGGCCCAGCAGGAGCAACAATGCCCCGTTGACTGACCTGACTCCATCCAGTACATCAGAAAGCCTCTGGTGACATGACACAAACTCTGCTGAGCAGCACAACCTAACCTCTCTCACAACCTCTGGAATCTGGATGAAATAAAACATCCCAGTGTTCACATAATGTTAAAAGCTACTATATATTAATACTAAGAAGTGAATTCTTCCAGAAAATTGAATCTAATACTTATTGACTGTAGCTTGTCTTCCAAAACCTTTAGATATTTTAATAATTTTATTCTCACAAAAACATATGAAGTAAGGGATGTTGTCTCTGTTTCATAGGTGAGAATAAAGACATAGAAATACAAAGTCAGTGATCACAAAATGGGTAACAGTGCGAGGCCAGCACATGGCAGAGGATTTGCAACTCAGGCCATGGCATTTAGACTCATTTTTTTGCAATTGTTATTTTTATTAATGTATGTTTCTGATACATAATAATTACATTCCACTTGGGGAATTGGTACCATTTAGTGAATTTTACTTTACCTCCGCTTCCCACTCTTTCATCTCCCCTATTCATAACTAGGTCCCCTTTTCATCTCCAGAAAGTCCACCTCCTTTTTTCTACCATCTCTCTTTTATTTAGATGTTTACTGAAACTTTGGGTTTCTTTTATAAGGGAAACTGTGTGATATCAAACCTTCTGTGTCTAATTTATTTCATTTAAATTATGGTTTCAAGGTGCATCCATTTTCCTACAAATGACTCAAATTTATCCTTCTTTATAACACAGTACTCCAGAGACTCTCTCTCTCTCTCTCTCTCTCTCTCTTTCTCTCTCTCTCTCTCTCTCTATATATATATATGCATATATGTACGTATGTATTTCTTATCATATTAACTACTTTGCTGAACTTTCTCTTGTGGTAACTAAAAAATCTCTAAGATCAAGGTGAGCACTACTTACATTCTCAAATTTCAGGAAAACCAATGACTGAAAAATAGTAGCTTCCTTGCCTCCTCATTCAGCTTTTGTCCTCTATGGTTTTAGTTAGGAACAATCAGTGTGACTGTTAAAGAGATTATGTCAACTTGAGGGAATCAGGAACCACGCTTGGACTGGGGAATTGAGACCAGCCTGGATTAGAGTGTGACTGACTTGTGGGCCGACCAGTGAGGCAAGAGCACCCACCCAGATGTGGGAGGGCCAACTGGAACTCTAACAGTATAAAAGGAAGGAAGAAGGATGCTTGTCACAGCTTCTTCCTCTGGGAAAGCTCTCACCTCTGCAATTGTCTATGGATGCCAACTTGCTACACATCACGCATCTTCAGCACAGATTCATTCCAGTCTCGATTTGTGCCTGTCTGCCCATTGCTGCTCTTCAGTTGCTGCTCTTCAGGCTCCCGTCTTCACCACTGTTCTTTGAACAACAGAGATCTGCGGCAGACTCTCACCTCACCGGCTGTCCTGCAGTCCGGGACGGGAGAGCTACTTCACGGCTGAGCAGCCATCTTGGACTCTCTCTATCCTAGGATTTGTAAGCCTTCCTAATAGATCCCTTTTGTTATAAAATCTGTAAATTTTGCCTTTGAAAGAACCCAAACTAATACAATTAGCCACTTTTAGCCACTTACCAAGAATATGAAATAGAAATTCTCAGAAATAAACAGTTGTGCACAACTCTGAATATTATGGTGATACCTTATGCCATCTTGCCCCATGTGGCGTGGGATTAGGTCAACACTTTGTCTAACGTACACATGATGTGTACACTTCCTCTTTTGTCACTTATCAACGACCTCAGTTATCAGATTGGCTGTCAGCTGGCATTAAATCACAAGCAGTGATGTTCCCAATTCATACACACCAAAGAGAAGCCCCCAAATGCCCCCTTCAGTGAAAGGTTTAAAGTTCTCTACTTAAGGGAAAAATAATCATATACTGAGGTTGCTAAGATCTACAGTAAAAGAAAAAAATCTTTCTACTGGAATGGTAAAGAAATGAAGAAGTTGTGGTGTTAATGTTGCTGTCTACCCGATATTGCAAAAATCCTTGCCCACTGCATGATAAATGCTCAATTTAGATGGAAAAAAATAACTTAAGTGTGTGGTGGTGGTGGGTATAGGAAAAATCATATACATAAAGCTCAGTACTATTATTTCAATACCTACTGGGGTTTCATAATACTCATGGATAAGGGGGAAATAGTATGATGATTAATATGTATGAGACCAAAGAATAGAAGAAACTTCCCAAGAATTTAGGTGATGTATCATTAGAATCATTACAGAATATGAGGCAGTAATATCAATGATGAACAACTGACCAGCTTTTTAAAAATAATCATTTTTTAAAACTGGATTAGTTTCAATAATGATCATTGCCATTTAATCTCACGGAGGAACTGAAGAGGACAATGGGCACAGCTGGAGAACACACGGAAGGAACGAGCCAAGGAATTTTCCCAGAAGAAGTGAAAGATACAGAAATACAAAGAATGAAAGAAGAGCCCAAGGATGCTGAGGACCGTTCCAATATTTGACAATAGCCTTTCCACAAAGAAAGGATAATAAACCAAGCGGACATGTGGGGCAATAAAAGAATGGAACGTCCCCAGTCTGAGGAAAGTTTTAGGTTCCTAGATTTGGAAATACTAACAAATGCTGGGTAAACAAAGAAAATAGATATATCTTGACACCTCACGATGAAATTTCCAGATTTATTAGATATTTAGATTTCATTTTTTGGCCATCTCAAATTAATATAATTGGAACAATATATCTAAAACTGAGTTCATCTAATCTTAGCAAACTCATTTTAATTTTAATATTTCTATCATTAGTATTAATACTTCCTAATCATCCAGCCTCCAAATTTAATTCTTCCTTTAATATTGCTCTCTTTTGGCCATATTTTATTATTCTATTTTGATTCCTCTAGTCATGAAGAAGAGAAAGTTTTTCAGGAAAAGCTTATTATAAAGGCATGTTTTATATGATAGAACAATGAAACTGTATGGGAGTTCATAATTAAGATACATCCTAAACTGAGCTTCTCAATTAGAAAGCAAATAGCTCTGGAACCCAAGCAGTATCTATGAGTCTGAGAATCTGAAACAGGAGGAGCGGTGATCAATATCATTATTAGATTAGGTTGTGCTCCAGGAACATCTGCTACAGATTTGCCCTCTTGGGCTTCTCCTCTCCAATTCATTGATTCTTACCTTTCATTCCAAATATATCTCACTCAATTATACTTTGATTTCTTGTTACTTTAAGTTTAGATGAATCATTTTGGTTCCAATTGTGACTCTACGTTTATTTCTACACCATCTCTATGCTTTGTTTGGGATCTGGAATATCATCTAAAGGCCTTGTGTATTTGGAAGTGTGGCTTGACTGGAGCAAGAGGAGTAATCTATGAATTTTACCTTCTGTTAAGAGGTGGGACCTGGGTGGAAGGGGCAGATCACTCAAAACATGGCCCGGAAAAAAAAATCGTTGTGCCCAATCCCTTCCAGGCTCCCTCTCAGCTTCCTGACCAGGGTGAGAAGAACAGCTATCCTCTGACCAGATCCTCCACTACGCCCATCCACCAATGCCAAGCACTCATGAGAAGACTGAAACCTTCTGAAACTGTGAGCTAAAATAAATCTCTTCGACTTTAAGCTACAGGCGTTGGGCACTGAGTCTCAAAGATGAGAAAGTGACTAAGGTACTCTTTTTAGAAAGCCATGAGTAAAGATATATACTCCCTTAGAAGATTAGAAAAAAAAAAAAAACATTTCCGAGACTGGTATTAGCATTTCTTGATTAGATAGGAGTTTCTCTATCTTCATTTTGAATAAAATCTCTGCTTACTTTCTCTCATATCATGGAGGGAGACCATGAAGAAAAAATTATTATTTGACGATGAAGTGAGATGACCAGTGCCACAAGAATAATTCTTTGTCACAAAGCATTTCTTAGCAGTATTTTTATTGTGCAAAGTTTCAAAAGAAAAACATCTGCAATCATTACACTACAGCTAATAATGGCATAGTTAACAGAAGAAAAACAGAGTTAATTACAACTGATATGGAAACACCACACCCACTACGGGCTCATCCCATAAAAGCCAGGAGTGCCCTTCAGTCGGCTCCCTGCTACTTACTGATAGGTTATTGGGTGCCTTCTCAGCTTAGCTAATCATATTTCTCTCTCTTCCTGGAAGGAGAGATTCCGGAGAGAGAGAAGGAGAGAGAGTACGATGCTTCGGTCTATAGGGCTACCCCACAAAGGGTGGAAACTTTGGCAGTGACAAGTTACCACAGTGTGGATTGAGAGTCCATAAAAGCTTACCTGCAGAGAGAATTTTTTTTAATGATGCAAATACAAAGACACAGAGAGAGGATAAAGTCCAGTTCTTGGTTTGCCTTGTCATGATCCTTTTAATAAATTCCACTTCTGTTTTTTCAAGGTGATCTTAAAAAAATCGTAATGCACGGAGTTGTCATTCCCAGTTCTACCCCTGAACTTATTCTATCACTTTAATGCACCGCGTCTATTTTTATACTACCTGTCACCTCCCCGGTAACTGTAATTCCGCATTTGGTTTACATGCACATTTACAACATAACAAAACTGCCTTTTCCTTCTTTGTCTTCCCCACTGGGTCTTCGATCTGCCCTTTCATCTGTCCTGGTCTCTGCCTCTAAATAGGATTTAAATACTATCCTCTATCCTCTGCTCAAAAGTTTGTTCCTTTCTTCAAATTCTTTATTATGTCTTAATATTTCCAGCAGTAGAACTAGCTCTCCTCAGAGAGAATGTCTGCCCTAACCTCCAGGAATTCACAAAATTCTATGATAACAGCTACATCCAACAATGGATGTGTAACAATGCAGCCATTAAATTTTTATGATGGACAAAAGCAACAATTCTCTGTTGAAAAAAGGTGAATTTTAACCATAACGTTATCATCTGGATTTGGTGACTCTACTATAGTTTTCCTCAAACTGAATCCTTCTGTTAATTATGACATAATGTTTGAAAATACACAGGTGAAATTTAAATTATTCCTTAATCAGAAAAAAGTAAATGATATCTAACTTGAATTATTCTCACAAAATAGAAAAAGAATAGAACAAAAGTGACAGAGTGCACTAGTCAAGGAAGCAGCCCTTAGATGCAATCTTGCTGTACTCTCCTGTACTGTCACTTATATGGGGGAAACAGCATCCCATATAGCAGGTGCTGGGGAAGCAATACGTTGGTTCTTAATATTCAAATACTAAGTAGACAGAGCTTATAACAGCTTCTCCAAGGTGTCTTTAAAATTGAAGGAGCAGTTTTCACATACCAGGCTCTACTTTAAACTCCCTAGGCAAAGGATTTCACTGAATAAGAGCCATGACAAACTTTTCTCGACTAATCAAGCAAGATGAAGACCACTTGATTCCTCCATCGCGCTGACCTCATGAAGTAGAAAGCCTTTATTGTCTCCTACCCAGGAAGGGTGTGGGTATCGCCAAGCTTAAAAACTTCACCCTCTTTTTTCTTTTGTTTCTCTTGTCTATTGCTTCTTCTTTGCTTTTGCTACTTACGTTTTCTATGAGGTCCCTGTATCAAATCTTCTTCCGATATGTGAGGGAGATGGAATCAACTTAAGGAAAGCAGAAAGAACAGTAGTGACAGAGGCTGTGGATGAGAACTACCAATAATGCACTAATTAATGAGGCCTCAAGTAGCACTTTATCATGTCAAATATAAAGCACACCCTAGCTGAGAATTAGATCCTCAGACTTTATCTGTTAACTTTCCCAGTTACTGGAAAGAAAATGTATATACACACATATAATCAGAGTCACAACATCTTTAAAGATTTTTCCCAAAAGTATAGTGAGATTTCCTAATTTTGAAGAGCTGCTGCATGGTGGCCTCTGGCTCTGGGCAACATGGAAGGGAACATCTGAGAATGATTTCTGTTCCCTTATGGTGGCATGTGCCAGCTAGCTGAAGGCAGTGTGAGGGACACAGCTTGAACAGATTATTTTCTTACACAAGAAAAACCTTGTATTGTGCAACAATGCTTCCTGCTGACACAAAGGGAAGCTCCACTCTGTCAATGAAAGAATTTTTTAAAGTATCTTTTCAGCGTGCTCATCACTTAATGTGATAATCACATTCATGAACACCAGAATTTCCAAGTCTGATTCAATTAATGTCATGCTTTATCTTTTCTATCAAATTCTAAAGTGAATATGAAGATTTATTAATATAACTCCTGACTTACAGTCAGAGTGTTAATGTTCATTACGCAACTGCTATTGTCCATTCATGCATCTTTGGTGAAAGAGAAAACCTAATTTGAAAAGTAGATTTTACTCGTCATCCAAATCTTTTTCCCCTCTTGGTGCAAACATGTGGAATCAATTAGCTCACTCAGCAATGCTGAAACACACAGCAGTATACTGTTACTGACTATAGACATCGTGTCACATACTAAATCTCAAAACACTGACTCCTGTCTAAATGAACATCTGTGCTCTTTGATCAGTATCTTCTCCGGTGCCCCAGTCCTCGCCTCTGTCACTACTGTTCTTTCTGCTTTCCTTATATTCATTCCATCTCCCTCACATATCGGAAGAAGATTTGATACAGGGACCTCATAGAAAATGTAAGTAGCAAAAGCAAAGAAGAAGCAATAGAGAAAAGAAACAAACAAAAGAAAAAAGAGGGTGAAGACAGACAGACACACAGAGAGAGAGACAGAGAGAGAGACAGAAAAAGGAGACCAGAGTAATTTCCCAAACTTGGAGGTGGTTCCTCTCAGAGAAAGAGGAGCACATCTGCACATCCTCAGAAGGGCGGGGCTCTGCACCTAGTCAATCCGGCCTGTACTTTAAGCTTGACCTGATAAGTATCACAATACGATTATTTTTCGACCATACACTAAAATTTAAAGTTCCAAACCATAAGAAAAAAATGATAAGAAATTACACAGTATATAGAGAAACTAATTAAAGCGTCGGAATATATTTCAGGAAGAACCCATATATTTTACTTTATCTTAAAAAGAAATCATCGGCCTTTTGTTTTGGAATTGGGAGGTTTTTGAGTGCGCATTATGATACACAAAATATCATAATAAGAAAACAAATATAAATATAATATAAATGTGTAATAAAGTATATATTTATAAATAAATTATATAAAGTATAATACATGTAAGCATATAAATATATAATATGAATAAAAGCATATTCTTCATGGGCTAATGACAAAAATCTAAGATGGAAAAAAGCAACCTAAGATGAGCCCAACTTTTTATATTGATACTAAACCCTTATTTTGTTCTGTATCATTTGTTTTCTGTCCTTTAATTCTTTTTAAAAATTTTTATCTTATTTTCTTTCTTCTTTATTTTTTCTTTGTTTTCTTCTGTTTTACGCTCAAATATTTGTGAAGGAGATAAAGCCAACTTTACTTTTATTTAAAAAGAAAGAAAAGCAATGGTTATTCTTAAGATTTACAAGATAAAAGAAGCAAAAAATACGGCAGTATAATCAGTAAGTACAAAGACTGAAATGTTATATTAAAAACTGAATTGACAAATGTAGTGAAAGCATACTGAGGATACATTTATAATATGATGTTAATATTCCATTTAATTTGATTAAAGAGAAAAGTGATTAAAAATGGACAGTATTGATCTTCATTTCCTGCTCCCTATGGCCCAAGCCAAATTAGATACATTATTATTGCTTTGGAGTTAGTGAGACTTCTATATGCTATTACTGTGGTTTTCTCAAATATATTATGCAAGATGTATGTGCTCCTTGAACTCACTGTAGCTAGTGAATTGCACCCAAAAGAATTTCCTCATAATGCAGAGATTTGATCTGGTCCCAGGAAAAATCTGAAGAAGGGATTATTAATGATATCTGCATTGCCAATAAGTTACTTCTCTAAAATATTTCAGAAAGAGATTCTTTCTAATGTAATACTTAACGCATAATTTTTAACTGAGTTAGGGTACACTTGTCAGCCAGCCTCCTGACAGCTTACTTGATACTTACTAAAAAATAGGTGAGAAATAAATGTTTGTTGGGTAAGTTCTTGTGATGCTTAACAGCAGTTAAAACATATAGCAGAATTATCAGTTAGTAGATGAGGTGAGCTGGAGAGAACTCAAGGCATTTTTAAAAGTGAATATGGTTTCTATTGGTCAACAAAAGCTGAAAATACTATTCCAAAGATTTAGAGGGTCATACTTGCAATTTGTCAAATATGCTTTTAAGTTAGATTTTTTAATCTTGTATTTACAGAAACCATGGGAGTGAGTCTACTAAAAAAGGCTAGGAGAAATACTGCCATATTTAAAAATTTTAATTTATTTATTTTAACAATTATGTTAAGGCATTTTTCATTAGTGTATGAACTCAACAATTAATTAAAATTCAGTCTCTTAAACAAATAACAACTGAATACACTGAACTGATTTGTACTAAACTTGTGATTTTTTGAGGTCACAAAAATCTGTTTTCCTATTCACAATTTTACTAGTAAGCTTAAAAATAGAAATTCTAATTTCTTGTAGAAGCAGTTGTTACAATTATATATTGGTAGTTATCCATTTATTTAAGAAGTGACCCTGCCCTCTCACATTTAGTTTCTCTGTCCTTGAAATGTAAATGGTTTGGGTGCTATAGGAGCCAGTTGATGGTATCCATTACTAGATGATAAACTCATTACTTTTTCCATTGTAGCTGCAACTTTATTCAAAAGAGTTCTTTAAAAGATACTTGAAATAGTGACAATACCAAGTCCATTAGCCTACAAGCTTAGGGTAAAAAAGAACCATGGGGAAATGTCAAGTTTTGCAATGCCTTAATCAAATAGTTTTTCTTTTTTTTTTTCTGATTATGACAGTCCCATCACCATCTCCTTTAAATGTCAGCCTTATACTTCAGAATATACTAAAAGAATAGCAAAGTGCATGTAGCATTTGTTATGAACTACTTAAACTTTGGCCACTGTGCATTACAGTTCTTTCTCACCTCCAAAAAATGAGGACAAGAGAAATCTAGGTTCCAAGAACAGTATCTTTTTAATTTAAATGTAATGTGATATTAATAAAACACTTCCCTGGTCCAGTAATGTTTTTCCTTTCCACATGATTGTTTTAAAGACACGGTATATCACCAACAGACCAATTGATCTACAGAATATGGTGTGTGAACACAATGGAGTACTACCCATTTATAAAGAGATAAGATTCAGGCTTTTGAGGTAAATGGATGTGACGTGAGACTGTCATGCTCAGTGAAGTGAGTCAGATGCAGAAGGTTAGAAATTGAATGGTTTCTCTAATACGAGAAGCCCAGATTAAGTGGGAACTAGTGTTGACGAGGAGGGTTTAGGACAATCAACAAGGGAGAGGGGAAGAATTTGTAATTTTGATGTGATTGGTATGTGCACAAAATACTCAAGTTCAGTGTAAACATTATGTCTCATATATACACATCAATAAAATGGGAAAAAAAGACATGGGTATAATGACACGTATATAACAGATGCTTCCTGATTTCTAGTCTCCTTATCCTTAGTAGAGTTGAACTCTCCCTT
Source organism: Ctenodactylus gundi (assembly GCA_004027205.1). Lineage (NCBI taxonomy): Eukaryota > Metazoa > Chordata > Mammalia > Rodentia > Ctenodactylidae > Ctenodactylus > Ctenodactylus gundi. The sequence goes on along the minus strand of PVKB01003174.1, from coordinate 50,723 downwards.
ATAAAGTAAGAGAAAAGTTAAAGGAGGCCATGATAAGTGAGGCAAGGTGGCCGAGAGTTAGAATACATAGAGACCAAATGGAAATTCACTTTCTTTACTCCTTGCCCTGCCATTAAGCTCAGGGAATTCAGGACAGCAATCTGGTTTGAAGCACACTTTGGCAGGGTTGAGAGTTTTACTCGCCCTGAGCAGGCACAAGATGTCATATTCGCTGAGACAATAGTGACAGATTTTCAATCATAGAAGACACATCAATTTGGTAGCTGAGGATTAAAGCAATTTAAAGAGAGAAGGCACAAGGCTTCAGCGTCCTCAGCCAGAAGCAGCAGTCTCGGGGTCAAGCACTCCCACAGAGAGCACTGAGCCATCTACAGAAGAGTTTCCAGCGCCCAGAGAGAAAAGGTGAGTCTTCTTTCTGCTCGAGTGCTCTCAGAACTCGTTTCACTATTGCCCCCCTCTCTAGCCACCAACTCAGTAAAACAGCCAGGATCCTGTACTCACAGTCTCAGACTTCACTGCTACGAGTTCTCCGCTGTATGTCTAATTCCCCATGCATCTGCTGCATTCCATTTCAGTGAGTTTCCCCAAAACTCCGTGTCTGTGATCATGAACCGTTTCTCTAATTTCATTCTTTTTTGTAAATATCCTCTTCAAATTGTCATGGCAAAATTTAAATGTGCCCGGGCACACTCATTTTATCATTATTTTTTTCCTGGCTCTCCTCGGCGCACACCTTTTTATTTTCTTTTATACGCTATGCTTCTCGCATCCAGCTGGAGGGGACACATGTTCTTGTCTTTCCTTTTGCATCTGGACCTCCCTTAGTCCCACTGAAAACCCAAATGGCACGTGCGTGCCTGTCCCTCTATCACCTCACTGCTATCCTTTACCAAACTTGGGTCTTTCACTGGAGGCACTGAGGGCATCTTCTCTGTCATTATTCTGGGTGGCATTAATGTCTTACGAATGACCACTTGCTAGTGCTTTAATTCCCTAACTTTGTAAATATTCAATAATCTTTTCTTCAGCTTGGGCTACAGAGGGAGACCCTGTCTCAAAAAATAATAAATAAATACATAAATGAATAAAATAATCTTTTTTGGACACCCATGTCACTAAGAAAACCCTACCCCTAATCCTTATCTCATCTCCTTCATCTTGTTTATGTCTTTCATTGTGGTTATCCACTTTTATCTCTTTCATTTATTCAAGTATTATGTTTAAAGTTTTATTACCATGAAATGACTTTTACTCAACCACCCACTGTTTCACTACCCAACATCACTCTCTTATTTCTTCAAATGCATTTGATTCCATGCCTTATTATTATAGTCACCCTTTTATAAGTAGTTTCAACTCCTTGGCCACCCCAGAAAAATCATAATCCAGTTTCAATCCAATTTTCCACCATTTATCTGCACCTGAGCATCTAACACAGCAGAAACAAAGCATTCAGTGAGTTTAGTGGTTCCATACGGGACTCATAACAGCACGCAGCACATTGCTGTTAAAGCTGCCAGAAGTTCTTTTGTGTTTCCTAATGAATTCAATTTCCTCCTCTCCAAAATGATTATTTAATATATTTCCCCATCACTCAATTGGCCTAGTTCCTCCCCCTCCTCATTCTAAACTAATGAAGACATTTTTTACTTTATAATAAAGCAGGAACCATCAGTGCAGGAGTTCCTCATTTTCCCATCATGGAATCTCCAACTCTGCCTGCGTCTTCCCTCCTGTGACAATAGAAGGATCTCTTCTTTCTCAAGATGCCAGTTTCTCCATTCATGTTCTCTAGCCCACAGGTTTTTCTGTCCCTTAAAATTTTGCTGATAAAGGATCATGAATTCTACTTTCTTTTAGGTAATTTCAATCACACATAAAATGTGATGAAGAATTTTATTTTTAAAAAAGTATGCGTCTCCTTTGGCTTCATATACTCACTAGCAAGCATTTTTCTTTTTCTGCTTCTAGAGCAAAAGTCTTTAAAAGACTTGACGTTCCTCCTGCCACCATACCTCAGGAAGCACCACTGCGGCATCTGTCAGCTACAGTTGTGAAGCTTCTCGTCAGGGTCTCCCGCAAAGTCTTGGCTACCAAATTCAAGGATGATTGCCCTGCCTTTGTTTTCCAGCTCCGTGGATGCACCTGATCTCTACCCCTGTGAAAACACGCTTCCAGGTCTCTAATGATGGTTTTATATTATAGTACTTGATGGTTTTATATTATTTTCTTAGTGTCTCCCTGGTCTTTTTTTCTTTATCCTCTACCTGCACATAATGAGATTCTTTAATGATTAAGCCTGATTTATTAAGACTATTGTAATATATACAGTATCTGTTTAGATTAAAATTATTTGACGCTGGGCCTACACATGCAATCTGTACTAGTTGAAGTATATTTGCTTCCAAGTCAATTTTCAGATTCCAATCAGCCTGACATTTCCATATGATATCGAATGTTAATTATAATCTCATTATAATGAATACTAAGTCTTTGTTCCCCCCTGATATTGCCTTTCCAATCTACTTTCCCTCTAGAACCCATGCTCTCAATCAATGACACCACCATTACAGATGACTCAACTAAAGAACTTAGAATGTTCTCTTATCCCCCCCCCCCCCCCCCCCCCCCC